>WEKY01022936.1:563391-764144 GCA_013390045.1 Picathartes gymnocephalus | reverse complement strand
CCTGTCCCTCATCCCAAAGCCTGGGCCAGCTCTGGGCTCTCCAGCTGCTGGACCTGCTTCACTGCTGGTACAAGAAGCTTTGGGCTTAGTTTAAAAGGGCTGCTTGATAAGTTTGGTCAAGGCGAAAATACTTATTTTGGGAAGAAATTCAATAGGATATTTTAAGAATACACATTTGCACTAATAACCTTGAAGACTGCAATGCTGGGAGCTGCCAGAAATCAGAGCAATGTGTTGGGAGCTGTGAGCTCCCTTGGGACAGGGCCTGCAGATGTGTGCAGAGCTCTGGATGCACACGTTCATGCAGGAATATATCCACACAAACCATTTCCCTGCAAATTGATAGTGATGCGAAACTCCATCACTCAAGACCTTAGCTAAAAGTGTTCTGATATTCTGAGAAAATTATTCATTTTTGGAACAGTCCATTTTGGCATCAAACGCCCAAAACTGTTGATCAGGCTGAGTTGGTTGGAGTCTTGTATCTTAAATTCTTTCTAGTTGCTGTCTACCAGATTATTACTGCATTAATTCTCATACAGGCTGTCTGTAAAGAGAATAGAGATTATTTTAGATGTTAAGCATTAAGGTTTAAGTTGACAGATTTAACAGCTATTTATCTCTAGGGAAAGTGGTCTTTCTAACTTCTTGAGTTAGCAAATGCTCCCTGCTGATATCCATTGCTCTTTTACATGTGTGCCAGGTCCCCTGCAAGTAATTAGCAGCAGGATAAATACCTGGAAGATTATAAGGTTTACATTTTATTAAACATTTTTGAATTTCAATACCTTCCTTGTCATGCAAGCACTTCTGATAGTGAGCATACATCCTATAATAATGACACAAATCATATTACTCTCAGCCATTTATCAGCATTCATAACATTTTGGTCCTATGAAATTATTGTGATTTATTTTTAAAAGTAATAATCTGAAGGATGCAGCAGTACTTAACGTGGCAGAGATAAGATGAGGCAAAATTACTGAACAATTAATGTAAAATGCTTTATTAGTTCTTCGTTGAATTAGTGTGAAAAGTATAAAAAGTATTAATTTGTTATGTTTACTTTTCATAAAGTCCATCTAATTAATAATCTGTGCCTCTGTATTCTAAGTAATGCTGCTGTTGATGAAGCAGATGGGTGAGTTTTTTAAAATTGGGATTTACCATGTTAGTCCTCAGAAATTTAAATAGAAATAGACTTTTGTGTGAATTTACAGTAACCCACCCCACGCTTATTCTTTCAGGTCTTCCTTGTATTGCCAGACCCTCTGGTAGGTCCTGGTGGTTGTGTTAAAGCCATTTCTGTTCTTTCTGAAGGGACAGGCACCAGTGAGGGTGAGGGGCTTGTTGGGTGCAGGAGGGGAGCAGAGTTTTACTGTTGCACGGAGTCTCATAAGAAATAGGGCAAAGCAAACATGAGAAATACAATTTGTATTTACATCATAGCAGCTAGTGTACACCAGGCTGTGAGAATCCCTAAAGACTGTGCCAAGAGTTTCTAAATCTTAGGAAAAAAAAGGCAACTTTTAGTTCTCAGGAGGATTTTTTTTTCATATCCTACTTTTCTCGATAGGGAACACTAAATGCAACATCACATACAGTGGTGTGGGTATAAGCAAACAACCTGTGTGATTTACCTCCTGCTGGAATCTGTTTGGTCTCTGTGACTTGTACATCCCTTACTTTAAAAAATACTTGCAAGGACTGCTTGCTGGGATGGATGGAGTTCTTCTCAGGCAATCAGTGTTCATTTGATTCAACATTCTCATACTTTATCTTACAGTACTTTATTTTATTTTTCTTGTTGCTTAGAAAGAAATTTCTGTGAAAGTGAATCCATGCATTTTTCTCTTGGGCATTTGTCTTGTCCTGCCTGAAATGTAGTCCAGAGTTTATTAAACAAGCCAGAAAACTGCATGCTATCTCAAGAATGTGACTATTTGCTGTTCTCCCTGAGAGATGCCATATGCTTGGTTCTGTTGTCTAAGTAGAGGAAAGGTCTCTTGTTAATGAAAGCATTAATGTTATCACTTGTTTTTTATTGGGTGTTTTTCTTATCAGAAGGTATGAATGCATGTTGTGTTTGGTCAGTGCATAATATTCTTGGTTGGGAGAGGAAAATCTATAGACCCATAGGAAAATAATGTATTATTTCTAATGTAGAAGTCAGTATTTTGGGGTTGCTGATGGCACATGGAACACAAAATGTGCCATCGTTTTCCAGGGTTTCACAACAGCAGGGTGAGTTCTGCATCTGCTTTATTTTCAGTTACAATGCCTGGGACAAACCCAGTACAGAAGTCATGAGATGGTGTAGTTGAATGTAATATCAAAAGGACTATTTTCAAAATAGTTCTGGTCATCGAACAGAAGAACCCTTAAAATGTATTTACCTGTTACTAATCACAAGGCAGATGCTGAAACACACATTTTATAGAAGAGCCTTATGTTGACATAACATTGAAATCTGGTCTTTTCTCACGCAAATCCTGACAGTATGTACATAATTCTACACATACACACAATATTTTGTACAGGGAAATGCAATTAATACATATGCAAATATGTAATTAAGGTTATGCGTTGTACCTGGAAGTATACAAGGATTCTTGTTGCCTACATTAAGTGCTTTTTCTTGCTGGTTTTCTTTAATTGTGCCATGTTTCTGTATCTCGTGGGCTCGAGCCAGGGTTTATGTCAGGCGTCTTTTCAGCAGCATTTGGGGGCAGATCTGTGGCACGGATAAGAAAGTGGAAAATGAGATCTTACAAAGAAAGTCATTAGCATTGCCATTTTCAAAATAGCAGCAGAAAAGCGGGAGTAATACTGGGATATTTGGAAAGATTTTCACCTTGAAGGTTTTTCTGGTTTGGTTTGTGTCTTATATGCAGTGTGAAAATGTTTATCTAGTTAAAAATAGAAAAGAAAAAATTTATCTTTGATTACAGACTGGCCTTTTCTCTGCTGTGCGGAATGTGTTAATATTTGCAACAGTTGTAAGATAGTTTTAGTAAAACTATTATGAACTACTGTGAGGAATAGAATCCCCTATTATGTCACTGATAAAAGGGAAACAATTGAATATGACCCAAGGGTGGATTATTGTCACCAAGCAATGTTAGAGAATGTGCATTACAGTTAGAGTAATTGCACAGCTAGCTGATTTCCATCCCTTTAAATTAAAACTGCACTATGAAACTACATTATCTAATTTTGCTTACCAAGACATTGAGGAACTGTTTTCAAAGTAGAGCAGACTCAAAGTAATGTTAAGAAATGAAAAAAAAAAAAAAAAGTCCTGCATAAATAATTTTCTATGAGCAACTAAAAGTTCTGGACTGAAGATTTCTGGCGAACTAGAAGAGACTTTGCACAGAAGGCAAATAAGCATTCATTGTCCCACGATCCAAACACAATTATATGCAACTGCAGAAGTCAAATCGGTTACAATTTTTTTTCAACATTTAATGAATGTAAAGAAGAAAAGAAATTAAATAAAAATGGTTTCTTTAGGTTCCTTACTTTTATTTGGGAAAATTTTATCTCTTTGGATAAAGGAAAACTTAGGGGACAGCAGATTCAAAGTCTTCTGCAGTGCTTATGCAGAAAGTCTGCTGTTAAGATAGCAGCAAGCCAAGGCTCATTAATTAATCTTATTCCTATATTTTTTCTTGTGAGTTTATAATCTCTATCTCCTCCTAGAGAGTTACACTTGCCCCAAAACATTTGTATATTTTAAAAGCCAGTAACATCTTAAAATACCAACTACCACAGAACTGAAAAGCTACCAGAATATTTTGGCTCCTTTTTCCAAGTTGGGAAACACATAAGACACAAAACAAAATAGATACAGAACTTGGCTGAAGTTTACTTGAATTTTGCCAATGAAAGCTTGCAAAATACAGCCAACTTGGCTATTAGAAAGATCCCTTGAGCCAGCACTAATTATGTCAACAAGTAGTTTGTGCTCAGTCCTCACCGAATCCTGCACTTTTATAGGATGGGAGGATGAATGTCATATATGTGTAGGGAGCTGAGCAGCTGCTTCGTTTACCATTAGTCCATTTAAGGGTGTGCTAACCTTGCAACAACCTAGTGACATCATCATTTTTCACCTTATTCCTTTCTCATGGGGTATGTCTTCACAATAAGCCCGAGGTGAAAAGGTTTCCTCGGCAGGCAGACAGCCTGCATGACAAATGTGCTGAGGAGTCAGAGAAAATTTTAACCTGCCCTACCTAGCCGTAGTCACTTTTTGCACCTAGGAGCAAAGTGATAAATGTTTCTCTTCAAAAGCAGGGAGGGGTGTAAGGGAGAAAGCATGGGAAAAGAAAAAAGTAGGATATGCCACATAAGATATTGTGGTAAATGGATCTGCATACCTGCTTTTGTTTTCCCCTCAGGTATGCTAGCAGAGTGCCTGACCCCTTACATCTTGATGATGGGGTTCAGACAAGGGGATGCTCTTTGTCTGAAAAAAATCTGAGCAGTATTTCTGTATTGAACAGGTCTGTGTTACACTCACCTTGGTGAGCTGGGATTTGGGCTGTATTTTTACTCCATGTGTATTGTGTCCTAATCATTTAGAAAAGATTCTCACACAGAACTAAGAAGTCACTGTAATTTTTATGAAGACTCCCTCTCACTCCAGCATAATGCCTGATTTTCCATAGGTGATTTCAAATCTCTTAATGTACATTGCACTCTGTTCTGTTGTGTCCTAGACTAAAACCAGGTGTAAGTAAAACTCATCAGCCTTTGCAGTTGCTTATCTCCTGAATGCTTGGCTTAACAACGGTGATTTTAAAATATGATGTAAAATTAACTCTGAGGGCAGCATAGACACATCTATATAATTTCTATAGCTATTTCTAGTTACAAAATAAGTAAAGACATGGTCCAAGGGTTTACACAGCGTTTTTCCATTGTGAACTCAGGGATGACAGGTTGGTGGCAAGCAGCAAAGGATGAAATCCTCATTGTTGTGCTGGGGCAAAGTCCTGCCTGAGCTCCTCAGGTTTGCTGGTGGGAGGTGTTTGTGTCTGTTCAGTGACTGTGGGGCTGATCCCGCAGCTGGGCAGGGTGCCTGGCCCCCAGAGCAGGGCTCTGTCCCAGTGCTGTCCCCGTGGCTCCAGCAGTGGTGACTGATGTGCTCATGCCACAGCCAGACCAGGGAACTGATTCTCTGTGGTCCCCGCACCAGGGAGAGCTGATGGAACAAGCAGGGTGATTTAAACCTGGAAACAAGTGGATGAATGGAACAGATTCAGGATTAGGGTATCAGGATGAATCTCCAGGAGATGTGTCAGGGTCAGGGAGCAGGTGACGTGAAGCTGCAGCGACAGGTCCTGGCACACAGCTCTGCACTCCCCGTGCCCCTCTCATTTGCAAAGTTCTGTGGACATGGTAATGTGCATAAAGTGGGTGTATTTGTACCTGCAGAATGTGTCTGTACAGCCTGCACTGTAAAACTACCCAAGAGCCAGATGGGGACTGATCTTCAACACTGCATCATTCGTTATGCACCGTATAGGAGACTTTTCAGATATTTTAATTGTCACGTTAAGATTTTTAGATGTAAAAACATCTTGATTGAACAAAAAGGCTTTTAGCTAATTTAAGTTGGAATAAAAGTGAGCATTTCAAAGCTGTGTGGTGGGAATAGCTCATAAATGAAGCGTTTTTCCCCTTAGGGATATAATCAGAATGCAGAAAAATCCCTGTAGGAAAGACATTCATAAATTAGAAAAAAACCTGCTAAACAGAAGCATCATATTGCCAGATATTAAGCTAGAGGTATGCTGAAAGAACCCTGGCCTTGTTTGTAAAGTTGTGAATAAATCTGTTAAAAATAATTGAATTTATATTTAACTTGAAAAACAGGGTAAGATCTTTTATTCCGCACTTATAAGTTTGAATACGCCTTCAGCTGCTCTTAGTTATCTCAAATTAAATCTTAAATTGAGCTTGTGGTTCTGTGAATTAATACTCTGGCCTTTCAGCTCTTTTGCTGAGGTCATTCAAATCTAATGGTAGAAATGGTCACAGGGTCAAGTCTGGGTATGTAGAGTATAGAAATGGTTTAATGATGCCAGCAGATGTTTGCATTCTGCATGTTGGAGTTGTAATGCACTGGTGGGCTCTGTGAAGGCACTCGATTATCACGTTATTATATCTTCATTCTATCTGAATTGTGGGGTAGGGAATAAGAATGCATTAAAATAAGGTGACAGTTCTGCTTTCAACCAACAAAAAATAAGCAAAATCAGAGTTAATTTTCTCCCTACACCCTTCTTAACTGTCCCTATTGTGCTTAGTCATTGTCAGGGCCCTGGGAGGTTGCATAAACTTAAATAAATAGGCTGCAGTTGGCTAGGAAAATTGAGACACATAAGAATGACTTTGAAGTGCTTTGGGTTTACCCATTGTAAGTCAGAACTTGAGTATTATATGTACAGACTTTATATCTAGTTCTCTATTAATGTCATAATTCTATAAATGGTTGAAAATAAGCATGAATATGAAAATATTAATAACCAAGGAGCCAATAAAGAATTATGAGGTGTCAAGCAGGTTCTGTCATATGGACTCAATGCTGTTCATAAAAACAAGTGCAGATTTTGTATAAATATATTAGGAGATATGCATTACACAGTAGCCAGTTTTAATAATTCTTGATTATAAAGATATTAAAAATCAAATAAATGTACAGAATTGCAAACTGCACTATTTGCAGCTTCTAAATACAGACTTGCATTCTTAATGCTCTTTTATTCTTTTTTGTTTAAATTTGACCTCTATTCTACCTCCTTCTAAAACACATTGTTCCAAAAGGGCTGGTGTTTTTTTCACTCAGAAACACAACATAGCCAACATCACTAAACAGAAAGGATCCCAGGACAGTTCCATTCCAGGAGTTCATGTTAATGACGTTTTGTAAAGCTGTATTCCTGGGCTAAAAGTCACATATGAACTTTCATCCTTTCCCTCGTAGCAATTTAAAAAATAATTTTATGGTAGTTTTAAAAGCGAGTAAGTGAAACATGACCAAATGCTGACCAGCCTTTTGTTTGGCCATTCTGTGTAACACCAGGATGGGATATTTACTGCTGTTGTGGGCTTTATTTGTCATCTCTCCTAGTTCCTCACTGCCACCTTTCTCCTTGGTGTGCACAGATAATTACAGCCAGCCGTGGTGATTGTCATTAAGGCTGTAGCAATAACAACTCTTCACGAATATACTGTGATTCAAACCTACTCCATCATAAGTTTATCCGTTAATAATGCATTTTGTGAACTCGGAGGGGGGTGAATATATGGCAGTGCTTAGCTGTAAATTGTAATAACTCCTTAAGTCAACAAGGACTCGGTGTCCTGTCAGGTGGGGCACACGTTCCATGTGATATGTATTCCAAAGGCTACTTCCAAACTGTCTGTCCTTTCTCCAGAGGTCTGTGCACAGCAGTGCTAGCCAGGCTTGTGGAGAGGGCAAAGCCTCTGTGCTGCTGTTTGCTGTTTGGAGCTAACAGAGCGTAGGAGAGGGGAATGAGCGGTCGCCCTCTGGGTCTTCCATCCCTATCATTGCAAATAAATAAATAACCTAAATCCCGATCCCCGAGCCAGAAGCTACCTTCAGGTTCACCTCTGCAGTCTTGTTGAAAACAATGTATGAACCAACAGAGCGCCCTGTGCTGACTTTTAATTCCCCAGTGCATTTCCTGTGCTGCCACACGTGCTTGTGCAGTGTCCGTGGAGCAGGGGGGGAAGAGGGAGCATCTCTTTGCCTCTCAAAGTCATTGGCAAACCCCGCACGAGAAGTGGAGCAGTGCAAGCATGAAAAGATCACTTGGGAGGAAGCTGCACTCGAGCCTGCTGGATTGTTATGTTCTGCATTAGCGTGGAGGGCTGTGGTGAAGTGTGATAAATTCGGTTCTTCTGCACTGTATTATCACTTTGTTGCTTAAGTGGCCTTGTGAAAAAGGCGACAGCAGTACCTAACTGACAGCATGATTTAAGTCCATCAACAGCACGTTTTTTCTAATGTGAAATCTTGTTACCATTTGTCAGCACAGAGATGTATTTTGACAATCGAGAGATACTGTGCAGGTGGTTGAAATAATTTTGATGTGTTGATTTTTTGTTTTGTTTTGTTTCCAATGCATGCTGATTAATCCTAGGTCGTATATCACACCAAATTGAAAAACACAGCCTACCTGTGTGATGAATGTGCTTGGAAAGGTTTAAAGTTTTGCTTGCTGTAACATCAGTGCCCTTGAAGGCTGTGGACTGAATGATCCAGAACTGAGAATACAACCCTCTCTCCCTCTTAAATGCCCCCTTCCTCCTGCCCTGCTCCCTCCTGGGAGGCTGAACCCCATGATGCACCAAAGGCTAAGTCTGTGCTATCCCAAATGACCAACAGGAATGAGATAATTTTTATTGCAGACTTTTCTGTTGGTGGACTGCAGGAGTGGCCACCTGTGCTGGTGGGAAAAGGCAGGAAGGCAGCGATGAGCAGGATGTCCGTGGTTCGTGAGAAGTGGAAGGGTGGTAACCTTAATCTTCACACAGATAAAGCTGTGTCTCTGTAGCCTCAGCAGGAACATCTTCAGACCCTGCTGACATGACTCAAGTGAAGCACAAGCATGCCTAAAGGTCCAGAGTAATATCACATAAAAATAACCTTTGCATCTATTTCATCTGTGGACTCAGTTTTCCAGTTTTTTTCGTGTCTTTGTGCAGGGAAATGTGATGATGCCTGCAGATTTATTGGCATTGTCATTATCATAAAATTCTAAATGAGAGTTTCCCTTTCTACCCACCCCAGACTGAGTGCAGGGGAATCCCAAGCAGGGATCCTGGTCATTATAAGCAAGGAGAAGGGATGATTGGAACAAAGGCATCATGTTGTACAGGGTAGTTTTTATCCTGAGTTTTTATCCTCAGCTGGATTGCTAATAAAGAGACAAATATGCATTGCCCAAAAATGGATTATTCTTTTCTTTTTCTTTAAATACTGTGGGATCTCTCTCTTGTTCTACAAGAAGACCTACAAGGTCGCCAAATTAAACCTTTATACAATCCAAAAATTGCATCTTAGTACATCCATTTTCCTAACACAATTTCTGCAGTACCTATCGGTGCTGACAGTTTTGGTCACATATCTCTATTGTGCTGTTCAGTTTTATTTGACAGTGCAGGATGGCATCAGCATGTATTGGAGGTAACATCTGAGCTGTGGCTGCTCTCTTGGGACTGCTGTACTACTTTACCTCCTTGCCATCATAAATGGATGTTTCTGTCATTCCCTAAGATTTCCTCCTGGGTTAGGCATCTTTCTTTAATTATTAATCAAAAGCAATGTAACAATCATGGCAAACAAATGTATCACTGTACTGAAGCAAGTATGTTAGATGGGATGTTAGTACTATTAGTGGAACAGGGTTTGGATGTAAAGGTTGTGATCTTGTCTTTTGCACATCTGCTTGATACATAAATTATTGTGCTCATCTGAGTATTGTATTTCCCTGCTGCAAAAGGAGAAAAATGCAGTAGGCTGGCTTTTTCTGCAGCCTGCAAACTGAACAAAGGCCAAGTGACTTATGCAAAGCCATTCCTGAAATCTGTGACATAGCTGGGACAAAAATGTCCCGAGTTTGAATGCAACCGTATGCTTATCACAGGGGAAAAACAGGGCATGGCTACAGATAGGCAAAATCCCATTGCTTTTGTTCGAGTTGAGACTGGTTTCTGAACTTCTATTGTCTGTGGAGCTGAGACTAGTTGCTGAAATTCGTGTGTCCAGAGTTTTCACAAATGTTTCACTTGAAACAGTCAGGCTTTCAGAAGGAAATCTACTTTTTTTTTTTTTCCTAGACACAAACCAGTGTCACTGCTTAGTTCCCAGTTTGCATTCACTCTCACAGGTCTCGCTTCAGACATGGGATCCTTGGCAGTACCTGGGGAGTGTCTGCTGTGAATTAAATACCTCTTCTAGAAGGGTGCGCAACTTCCCATCCCCTGCCTCCCCTTCCTGCACACCCAGCTTGCCAGTACAGCCACAGGAGATGGGGTTTCATCACTAAAAACTGCTGCTCATTGTCTCAGAAATAGAATATCAATATAAAAGATTTGCACAGAAACAAAACATTCAGTTTCCATTCACAGCATCAGCTTAATCCTGCTGCTGAATACGCATTTGTACAAAGCTGGGGCTCTACCTAATAAAATATGTGTGATCAAATCTGGACTGCTTGTCTCCTTGAGACATTCATTTAATACATAAATTTAATATACTTTTCTTTGATAAAACTCTTATTAGGTGTTGAAGACATTGCCATCTTAAATATCAGACTAAGGATATTTATTGACTCCTGCAAATCAGTAGTTCTATTGAAGATATTAAGCTCCAAAATAAATTATCCGTATTTCATTGTGTGCAGTATATATGGGTACAATACATTGCATTGTAATGTTTAATTTTTTTATTCTTGAATTTCTTACAAGTATCAGTCTTAAATTCAAGTGAAGTCAGGCTGTCTATTTTAATATTAGCCTAACTATAAAAACTGCTAAGAGGAACTGCCAGCTTATGAACATTCATTTCCATTTGTGTTCACTCAAATTTTCAGAAATGTTCTATCTCCTTCAACAAGCCTCTTGCTATTATAATAATAATATAATATGAATATCTGCATTAATTAAAAAATACAGTTTTGCAGCCCAGAGTCACCCTTGTAGGGGTGCTGAATATAGGTCTTTATTGCTGGAAAATAAACATTTTTCATTCTCGTGTTAACTTCATGTTGGTTTTATAGGAAGCAGAGGGCAGACTTTCCAGAGCAGCTGAAAACTGCTGTATACTCCACTCATAATGAAACTTGTATGAATTCTTGCTTAGGCTGATTTGAAAAATGCACACTGAAATGTGAGAATGATATCAAACTCTGGCTTTGTATTCCTAGAAAAAAGAAATCAAACCAGTGAGCTGCACTATTTTAATGAAACTGTTTTAATCTACCTGTCTTGAAAACATTTTCTTCCTTAAATCCTGCTGCACTCTGAGTATAATCACTACATGGTAATGAGGAAGAGGTCAAGGTTCCAGTTTTGCATGTCTTTCTCAGTGTCATTTACAGGATTTAGCCTCTGTACTTTTAAAAATGCTTGACCCCAACCTGGCTCCCACTCTTCTTACAGGCCTTAACCTCACCTACCAGTCTTGGGAATCAGGAGATGTTTGTAAGGCTTTAGGAAGCCATGGACTATTAAATAGCTATTTAAACAAATAAGGTAGTGATGCTTGCTTGTAAGCTTATACCAACTAAATATTCTTGATTTTATCTTACCATAAATACAAAATCACCATGTGATAATCATGTGAGAATTACAGCAATTTCTGAGTAATTTGAGGTTATCTGTAGAAGAATGCAAGTTATGAAGTTCTTGTAAATTATTGGCTAGATCAGTCTTTAATATGCATTCTATATAATGTACTTTAGTGTTACTCCAAAGGATTTTAACTGCAAAAATAATTACAAATTGAATATATGAATATTTTATTGATGATAAAAAATCATAAAACCTTTCAGGAGTTCATGGAAATAGATGTTTTTGTGCATAACAAGATACAGTTATCCTGCTTTTAAAAATGCCCAGATTGTGGGTGCTCCTATTTCAATGAATAAGCTATGGAGCTGGTTTTGGTTGCATAAAATATGAAAGATGTGAACTACCACAGCTAGGTCCATGCAAACAGTCAGCATCCAAATTACAAATGCTTTTCATAGGTCCCTCAAGTCTCAGATTCACAAAGCACATTCCTGTCTGATGTCATCAAAATATATCCAGAAAACTACACTGCCTTTCCAGTTGTCTTGTGGGATTTTTGATGGATACATGGAAAGAGGGATGTTGTATAGATTAGAGATTGCTCTTACAAAAGTTACTAATGTCTGAGAATAATTTGTCCTCGGCATTTAAATACCTGTGATACAGTGAGAGAAGAGGTTTGGGCGTGAAGGAAGAATAGTTCAGGAAGCTACTGATAGGAAGAGAATTGGGGCAAAGGAAAACATTCCTCCCAAATTCTGGGATTCACCTTCACCTTTGCTGTGGGCAAAAGGTGGTGAATGAGATTCCTTGCTCAGGAGTGAAACTGAATTTAAACCTCAGCTTGCATGCTAAGAACCCAATGAATTGCAGAATGTGTCCCTTTACTCTGAAAAAAAGAAAAGGAACACGAGCAGTCTAGGACTGTATGTAAATTGTTTCATTGTACCTGCTAAATATAACATGAAAAACTTGAGACTTGTAAAATGTCACCTGCTCTTATCGAGCTTTGAAGAGATTACCTCTTAACAGGAGTTTCATTTTCATTTTCTCCAACATTTACTGAAGTGAACGAGGGCCGTGACTCCTTTCTTTCCAAATCCTAGCCAGCAACTTGCTTTTTTCTGTGTTTTATGTCATTCCATATGACATTGCATCAAGGCAATTCAGTGCTGCATGCAGTTGAACCAAAAGCAATTTAAGTCAAAAAATGGACAAATATGGATGTCATTTATAAAGCTTGTTCAAAGGTCTCTGGCAGAGCTCAAAGCTGAACAATTTGGAGGTACAGCAAGGTTTTCCTCCACTTATTTCTGTAGCCAAATTGTGGGGGTTTAATAGAGGTTTGCTGAGTGAGTAGCAGACAACACTTTGTACTTAGAACAATCCTTTCATAATCTGAAAGTGGTTTTGGCTTTGTTATTTATAGAGACTTTTGTGAAGAAAAGTATAGGACCTAATATAAAAACAAATGTAGCAGTGTCAGTGGAACAGCTTTGCAGACTAAACCCCAAACATCTTGTTGTACAGTTTGTTAGAATCTGAAATCTTGTCCAGTGTACAGAGTTGGTGTATGATGGGGAAATAAAATAAGGAGTTTTCGATGGCTTCTCTGTTTTCACAGCCATTTTAATCAAATCCTGAATGCTGTGCAGTTTGTAAATAAATTTACTACAATTAATTATCATATGTATCCTGTATTTTCAAAAAATACATTTGTCAAATATATTGCTGTTAGTAAAAATGGATTTAAGGATTCTTGTCAGTAGGTTTGGCTAATTAATTAAGGAACTTATTTTAATAGCAGAATAACATCATCATAGCTTCTTGAAGCAATTAAAGTAATGAATTACTTGCATTCCCTTACATTTTATCTTCATTCTCTATCTTTTGCTACACTCTTTTCCAAATAGTAAATATATTCAGTAATTATATCTGATAACATGTAAGTAGTTTATATTAGATAGTGAGATATATATTGCAGATAAAAATAGCCTAGATTACATCCAGTGTATATTATATTTATTTTATAAACGTGTTATGTGATGCCTGATTGCTGCATGTTTTAAAAGAGTTCTGAAAGTTTGATAAACTGATAGGCACTTTATGCAGAGGATTTTATTTCACACACCGCCTTAGCTCTTGCAGTTACTTCTTGAACAAAACGTGGTTTAAGAGTGCATGGCAGCAGAGCTGAACACTAAGGGAAAGATGGGAGTCTATCCAGTTCAAACTGCCTCTGGTATTTAAGGCACAGCCACTGTTTAATATTTTAATAACATTACCCAATGCTTTATGACATTTGTGGAGTGTTAGATTCTTAAAAAAACCCCCTAAAATCAGCCTGCTGCTGTAGTAAGACTTTATCCCACACAGAAACAGAGTGTAAATATTAATTGAAATGCTACTACAGAATTGTTGCTATTTTCGGATGCCCTTGAGATTAAGGCAAAGATATCTCAAAAGCTCTTGCTGCCCTTAAGTAGAAGCTTCACCTTCAGTTCCCCAGGGTGACGGCTCCTCTGGTGCTGGTACCACGGGCAGGAGGCGTGGGGTGACTCCTGGGAACACACGGAGTGCACCTGAGAGATGCATCTCTGTGCTGTGCCACTGGAGCCTCGGGGCATGGCGCTGGTTGGGGTGCTGGGAGGGTGGGGCAGTGACTCTGAGCTCTCGCGTCCTGCTGGCACTTCGGGGCTGACCCCAGTGACCCCCAGTGGCTGATGACATCCTCTGTGCCACGGGGCTCTGTCCCCTCCAGAGGCTGCCCTTGGGAGAGTCCCTTTGCCTGTGCCTGACCTGCAGGAGGGGACTTGGTTTGAGAAGCTCTCAGGAAGCGGCAGGAAAGGATTCCCTGGCAGATTTGGAGCGCAGTCTGAGAGAACAGACCTCTGCCTCACGCTGAACCACCCCCGCCCCCCAGGGCTGAATGCAGCTGACCTCACACTTGTCTTTACCATGAAGTTTTAGAGGGCAAAGCCCAGTGAAAGACTAAATGCCATGTTATTAAATTATACTTTGGTGAAATATTCCTGAGCACTGAACAAACATTACAAGTAAAGCATATATTTAATGGAGTGTATTATTTTATTATAGCTGGTTGCTATAATGGGCAGTTAAAGCATGATAAACAAAAGCAGCAGAAGTGTGGTGTAGTAGATGATCAGATCTCTTTTCCTTATATCTGTTTTGTCAACTTGCATTCATCTGCTCTCTGTTTTCTTTGGTGGGCAGTCATCAAGGCGTGAAATAGCTGCCTTCCCACGTTAGCAAGCCATGTAAATTTTGCTTTGGGAATGAGCTTATTGCAGACAGGATTCCTATCATGCTGCCTGGGATAGGGAGGACCACATGAAGAAAATGTTTAAATTCTTAGGGAAGATATAATTAAAGTAATTCACTAATCTGTGGCCTGGATGAAGTTTAGCATATGAAATAATGACAAAAGGTCATAAATATGTTAGAAAGTTAGCATATCAAAGTAATTGAGAAAAAAAAGTGGTGACACTCAGATTGTTGATGCAAATGAGCATATCATTAAATAGTGCTCTGAACAAAAAGACAGGAAAAATGCCTCTAAAACATGTATTTTTCTACTGCCAAGAGCAAAATGCCTTTTTTTTTTTAATGTTAAGGTTTACTAGTCTTCCTCTGTTTTGTCTGTTTGTATAGGTCAACTGTAATTTTTTTTCATTTCAAGCCCTGTATCCTATTGATGTTATTGCTGTCCACTACACTCCTTCCTAATGGCAGAGTAACATTGAAAGCATAATTGCATTTCCTAATTATGTGTAATTAAGCAAAACCCAGATGATGTATTCAGTGAGCTCTTGGTATAGCCAAGGGTCAAGGACTTCTGGAATTTTGTAGCATTTCTCTAAATAAGCACATTATACTGTTAAAGCCAAGATACAGTTTTGTGCAGTCTGTTCTGTAAACCTGCTTAACAGCTAAAATTTATAGTATTCATTTATTTAGCTGAGTAAGGATATAGTTGAGATTTCCCCCCTCCCGATTTTAGATTTGTCGTACTTAACCCAGGAAAGGGACTTTAAACTCAGCACCATAATGTTCTGCATGCTGACAAGCTAAGTGATATTTATTTTTTCAAACCTTAATCCTTTTGAAACATGGAGAAATAAATACATCCTCTTATCTAGCATATGCCTGAGACTGGAAATAAATTCTTATTTCCTTGTAGTCCTGTACCAATGGTCTACAATGAATAATTTGGGCAGTCTCACTGAATATAATAGGAAGAGCTTCTCTATTACCAGCGATAATTATAAGGCTCATAATGGGAAACCTCCAAAGCCCTACCATCAATCAAGGAAAATAAACAATGGAAAATGATAGGTATATAGAAGTGAAAATTGCAAAACCACATATGAAAATGCAGTATTTTCTGCGAGGTTATAAATCATGGGGGAGCCATAATTCTAAATGTAATTAATATTCTCAGATTAAAACGTAACTTTTAAAGGAATTTAGCAGACATTTTTAGAATCAGGAGCTGGATGAGTAAGAGCGTTAGTAACGGGATTAAGGAGACTTTCACTTCTAGATCATTAGGTCAAATATGACCCAAATCCACAGTGCCTGAAAGTTATCATTTCACAGCTGTGCAGTGGCCTTTATAAAATGTTGGTTTTGGTCTAGACCGCAGCAGGAAGGGTCTGCAGTCCAAAACCAGCCACCCCGTGAGCAGTTTGATTCTCAGCAAAAACAAGAGAAGTTGGCCTCCCTCATCTCAAAATCTGCATTTTGGAGTATTAGAGCATCATTTAAAATCCTATGACATGAACCCCTCTAGTTGTAGAAGCCAAGAACAAAATGGCCTTTGTGATGGAGCTCGTGGAAATGATTTCTCCAGGCAGGGATGCAGATGAACGTCGTTCACTGGAATTTTTTCTCTCCTTGTGTAATGAATGCTTATCCTAACGAAAACTAAGACAAAGAGGAGGCAAAGGCTTCTCACATGCCTCAAAAAATAGAGGTTGATTTGAGTGATCACACCAAGGTCCAGTGCCATCAGTTTCGCCATCTCCACCATTTTGTTGGTAAAAATCTTGCTAAAGATTTGTAAGTAAAACTAGTTTTTCTATTGGATATAAAAGAAGGGGGGACCCATCAAGTGTAAAATATTATGATCCAAATTATGAAACCCATAATTTTTGTTGGTGGTGTTTTTTTTTGGTTTTTTTTGGTTTTTTTTAATACCTTGTTGGTAGATTTTGATCTGATTTTGATGTGGTCTGTGGATGAACTCAGGCACATCTTGCATTGTCCTATGGAAGGATTCAGGCAGGAGCTGGATCTCCCACTATGAGGGAACATACCTGGTTTATTCTCCCATCTCACACCATGGCCCAGACGACTCTGGTGACTCCACTTGGCCTCATACATTAGTGTTGAAGGTCAGAGGCTTTGAAATGCTGTCCACTGATGCATAGTGCCCTTCCCCTGCAAAATCTGGTAACGTCCAAAATTCATCTGTTCGTGCTGGTGGACTTCTCTGTCACTTGCTTTCCCTTCAGTGAGATCTGAAGACATTCAGGGCATGTTTGGAGTTTTCTGGGTTTCATCTCTGTGGTGATTCCTGAAGTGGCTCTTTGGGGAGGCAGTGAGGTAACCAAGGTTTTCTCTGTGTTCTCAGGGTGGATGAGGGTCCCTGGAGCCCACTCACGCTGGGGTGGGTGGTGGGGTCAGTCTGCTTCACAAAGTTCTGCCCTTGTGTAGCTGGTTTGTGCTGGTGCTTACAAAGGCAGCACAGAGGGAGGGTGCCCATGCTCAGGGACTGCACTAACGTGTGCTTTCTTAACATTTTCTTGGGACCAGCGCCATTGCCTCACCTCCCTTTGGACTGGGGCAAACCCAGTTCCTTCCTTGCTTTCCATCCTTCCTTCCTGTCCCCTGTGCAGAGCTTATATTATGGAAATAATGGAGGACCAAGGAAATGTCTGTTCCTCTAGTTCTGGTTATAATATGGTCATCTCCAGTGGTTTATTCTATGGCTAAATCAGTCAGTGCCTAAAGGATACAATTTTTTTAATCGTTTGTCCTATTTTGGGATTCCTCCATGTTCTTTTCCATACATCTGAGTGAAGGTGAGACTCCTCTTCCATCAAAAACCCAAATATATTTTTGACAGTGGAGGAACCTGTCTACAGTCCAAATAAAATTATTTGTAACATTGTTTTTTCATACATGCGGAATATTAAATATTTCCCAGAAATATTTGTTCCTGTGCTGGAAGGTTAAAAGGGGCAAGGACCAGGGAATTATTGTAACCTGGTGCAGCTCTAGCAATGCAGTTTGCTTGCAGGGCTTTGTTTCCTGTTGCGAATTTCATTTACTAGGTACCCATGGCACAAAGCTTTATTAATTACATGGAGAAATGACACAACTATTATTCCCAGTAACAAATGAGTCACTAAGTTTGCAACAGCAGACTGAAGATAAATGCATGTGTGTGAGATCTGCAATAGTTATAGGAGCTCTTCCTAAAAATACATTTCAACTGATTTACAGCATTCTTGAGTAGTTTAATGTGCTGTACTGTGGGTGATATATTCAGATTTTCAGAGTCCCGATGCATTTCTGAGAAGAATGTCCAGTGTTTTCATAAGGATTAAATGTCCCACAGGGAATGAAAGCACCAGAGAATGGAGAACAATGAAACATTAGATGTAAAAACAAACAGATGTAGCATAATAAGTAAAAGGTCAATATGTGCTGGGGACCAGCATCTGTAAAATCAGAGTGGGAATTTCGAATAGTCCGAGGCCTGTAGGGCAGCAGAGCTCCCTCCAGTCCCTCCCAGACAGAGGAGCCATCAGACTGCCTGTGCTGAGCATGGGCTGAGTGAAAGACAAGTTCCCCTCTGATATCGTTACTTGCCTATTAAAAAATTCATATGGTTAATATTTAAGTTTCAGAAACCTGTGGCCAGAAAGAGGAAGTTCTTCTAAATGACCCCATTTGTGCTAATGTAACAATCTAATGAAAACTTTAGTGCTTATCTTTGCATAATTTCCGTTCGTTTTTGCTGTTCTGATTATTAAAATTGCTCATTTAAGGACTGTCTTTTGTTTTGTTTGATTTCAGCATTCCCTTTGGTTAGAATTGCAAAAATTGTGAGGAAGTGGATTTAATAGACACGGTCTCAGGAATGGTTAGTTAAATGGTGCTGCAAATACTCCCAATTTTTCCCTTTGTTCTTCTACATATGTTTAAAGATATTTCTGTTAATTTACAATTTGAAAGGTGGGCGAGGAGCAGAGAGTTTGAAAAATAGATTACTGTCTTCATTAATACAGGTTTGACCTACAAAGTCTTCACGTACTTAATGATTAAAAACCAAAGTACTAAATAATAAATTATAAGAATTTATAGGAGTCATCATCTTGAAATTAGCTTACTGAATGTTCTTATCATAATAAATCTGAGTGGGTGTCTAATTTAGTGTTAGCTGACTAAAATTATATGTTGCAGTCAGATAAAAAAAGAAAAAAAACTTTTGTTTCAAGACAAATGATATGAATTTAATCAGAAGTAACCTGAAAGGCTACCATATTTTGTTGTCTCTACTTTGCAGAAACTTTGGCAAAACTGGTAGTGGTAGAATGAAGATCGATTTCAATTTGTGAATCTGGCAGACAATAAAATTTCCTCTAGCAATCCAGAGATGTTTATGATAACGCTTTCCTCACTGCTACAGCCAGTCAAAAACCCAGGGAACAAATGACAAAATATCTGCTGTATCCCTTACTCAATCTCAGTACAGCAGAATCGTTTGCCAAGATCTTTTTATGTGATTGTAGAACAATCTCTCTCTTCTCTCTTTATCTCTCACCGTTATAAAAGATGTTTCTCAATTCAGTTAAAATGTATTTCTCCTTTCACATGAATATGAAATGTCACATAGAGATGGGAATGTTTTCAGAGCTGATGAGCTCTGAAATGAGCTCTGCTTCTAAAATCCAGCTACTGGGAATCCCTGAAGGAAAAGAAAGAAAACCTAACATTAATTTAGGAAGCGTATTGAAAGCATTCGCAATCAATATTTTGTTTAAATGCAGGCAGTGAAAGCAGGATCCTGAGCCCTTTCTCAGGATAGTCATTCTGAGCCTTCCAACCATCCAAAACAAGTTGGTCTGGCCAGTGTAGAGCCAGCCTGTACAGAGCCTGTGTGCTCAGACTTCACTGAGCCAAGGACTGGGGCCCCACTTTGTAAACAGGTGCTAAAACCCCCAGCCAAAAAAAAAAAAAGGGGGGGGAGATCTCTCTTTGCAGTTTATAAAGAACAGCCAGAGCCACAGAGAGCAGTCAGGTTCTGCTTCATCCTTTCACTTTGCCTCAGTCCCTCACTCTAATTAATTAGAGGGAAACATGCCTTCCAGAGAAGAAAACACCTCTGGGACTTTCATCAGGAAGTCACAGCTCTTGTGGTTTAAAAGGGAAAAATGTTGTTGTTGTTTCAAGTGTTAAAATTTTAAAATGTGATTCACCAGTACTTAATTTTTATCATTAGTGCCAATTCTGCAGCGCTAAATGCTGTTGATAATATTTAAGTTTCTTTATGTAAACATAATTTTTGATTGCAGATTCCTAATCAGAACTAGAAAACCCATGTGCCTCAATCATTTTTCCCAAAGAGCTCCTGGAGATCAGATTCATCTCTGAAAATGCTGATTAGTCAGGTTTCATTACATCCTTTCTGAGTATTTAAATGTGGAAAAAAGGCAAAACAAAGGTGGGAGTATAAAAATTAGATGCATGATCAAATTAAAAGAGCTTATATCTCTCATTTTCTAAAAAGCCTTTACCTTGGCGAATCTCCTGCTGTTGGACTCAGTGTGATCCCACGCTGGAGCTGTGTACCCAGAGCATGCAAATATGAGGCTCTTTTCCAGTTCTACCCATCACAGATGCCCTAAAAATAGAGAATAGTTCAGGTGATTAACATGTAACACTCTGTAATCATTGTTAAATTGGACAAGAAGATGCTTGTGAAATAATTTTTATTAGTCTAATCATTAACAGTCTATTCCAAATTTCCACTGTTTTTTAGGAGTGAAGATGATCCCCATTTTCCATCTTAATTTTATTTTCTGTCTTTTAGATCATGACCAGAGGTATTTAATTGTATACTGTAGTGAAAAAAGCCCTGTGATGAGTGTCTGCTCTGCTGGCAACTGTGCCAGGACACTTGTTAGGAGAGATTCTGTCCTGCAGAACCCTGAGACCAGAGCTTGGGAAATCAGCCTCTGCAGCTGCCAAATATGCATTCCTGTGCTCTTGGAGCTATGGGATAACTGGAAATACTGAAAAAAGAGTAGATATGGCACTTCTATTTTCATATTAGGTCAAAGGTTGGACTTGATGACCTTGGAGGCCTTTTCCAACCTCAGTAATTCTGTGATTCTGTGGCTGTTTTGTGCTCTGCTCTTTTCCTTTGTGCATGAGCAGGGTTAATCAGAGTATGTGGTGGTGTTTCAGTGAGCAGTAAAAGATAAACATACATAAAGACAGAGCTGCTTTCATGTTCAGTGAAAGAACACGTTTTATAAGAGCTCTGGGGTTTGTAATGGGAGATCTGTAATGCACTGATATTTTTTTTAACACTTATTTTCAAGTATCATTAGCATTACTAATGTATGTGTTACTTTTAAGGGCTTGACTCAGCGATTTCCACGTGTTCCAGATTTCTGGTCACTGACACGCAGCTGTGTTGCTGTGTAACAATGCAAGGTCATTTTTATGTCACATAGGTAGAAATAGCAGAACTTTGATTCACTCTGAATTAACATAAAGTCCCCTTAAGCTTTCAATGGGAAAAAACTAACCAATCAAACATCAGCATGATCCATTAACATCAGGATTCAGGGGATAACCTCCAGCATGGGCTCTAGAAACACTTGATTACAGACCATGGTCAGTGAGAACTCTCTGTATTTGTATGCCATAAACTTTATTTCCTAGTCATTTTGTCAAAAATGAATTATTTAATGCAAACGATCAGAGAATTTGTTGGGGGTTTTTTCTATTTCATTTTAGTAGATCAGGTTTCTAAGATAAAACTGGACACAGATACCTCTGTGTGAAACCTGCAAGGTACAGGCAGGGAAAAGGAAACAACATTAGGCAGTATCAAATTTTTTTGTAATGAAGTGATGCTTGCTTACTTTCTCCCTGCAACTTGTTGGGGTTTGCATTTCCATGTGACATTATGCATTGCATAATTTTTCTTAGGATTCAGCCAGCCTGCTAAGAATAGGTTGAGAAAGGAGAAAACATGTATTTCCCAAATCCACTGTACTTTGCGCCCAGGTCTGCAGTGCAAATCAGCTAATATTTCTGTGAAATTAGAGAAATTATGATTTTTTTTCATATTTAAAAGAAATTAATGTGTGAGCAGATAAAATAGGGAAGGGAAGAGCCGTTGGTTTTCCAATTTAATAAAGGCTTGTGTACAAACACACAGCCTGGTGGCCAGGTAGCTTGTTGTTATGTTGGGTTTTTTTTTTTCCACATGAGTGATATTCTTCAGTCCTGCAAGTTAGTAAAACCAAGACCACTTGCCATAGCTATAAGCTATCAATAAAAATTAATGTACCAGAGGGAATTGAAAGGAAAAAAATGTACTTAAGTGTTCAGGGCCATCGAGCCACCCATGCATCCTCTGCGAGTGTATTCCAGCAGTGGAGCTGTTATTGTTGCCATGGGCTGCCATTTAATGTTATTTTCCTAAGTAAATGCTTCTGTGCTCTGATCAAGGACATTGGCAGTAAACCAAGACACAATCTTCAGAAAAAGATGGTGCTGAATGGTATTGAATACTGTTTAACCAGCCCTGGTGTCAGAGGATATGTCAGAGGATAACTAACACCCCTCTCTTTCGAAAGTCTGTTCAAACACAGGTTTAAAATCCTTTCAAGAAGGGAAGAGTTCTGTTTTTCTTTTTTTTTTTTTTTTTTTTTTTTTTTTTTTTAAAGATTTTTCTTTAAAGAATGACAAGTGGAATTGGAAATAAAAAAAGAGGACTGGGATATATCCACTCTAAGCTGATTTTAACTGAGGAGAATGGGTAGATCAAGAGCAAAACCAAAATTCCCAAAGAAATATATTTCTATTTGTTGTTAAATTGAGGGCTCCCCTGTTAACTACATCTCCCTAGTGCTTTTTTTTGTGGAAGATAGTTTGGGTTCTGTATCCTGCCCTGGATGCTGGTGGCAATGGTTTAATTCTGTTTAAAGGGAAGGGACGAGGTCATCCCCAGGATAGCTGTATTGAAGTAGAGGAGTTTCCACTGAGGAGCACTAGCATAGATAGCATTATCTGATTTTTGTTTTTGGCCAAAATGCTAACTGTACTGAATTTGTCAATCAAGAGAGTACATTTTGAGCAAGGAATGTTGCTGTGTTGACCCCTGCAACAGCTGAACCCACATTTGCTAAAAGAAAAGAGGAAAAAATCTCAAAGGGCTTTCCATTTGCAATGATCTGCATGCAGTGCTGTAAAAAATGCATTAAAAAGGGCAAGATGGAAGTGATCCCCCAGGTTAATGTTGCCATCAGTCCACAATCCCCATTTCTTCCTCAGGATGATTATTGTATTAAATGTTACATTTGATTCATTTGTAGTTAAGGCATTAAACCTACATTTATTCCAATAAAATAATGAAGGGCAGGGTCTGTGCCCTGGGGGCCTGGAACCATCATTTTGTGTATGGGACACTGTGGTTGCAGCAGAGAATCCTTTGGGGTATGTGGTGAAGAGAAATGGGATTTTGCATAATCATTTTCCTGTAGGAAGGGTCTGTCCTAGGGAAACCTTGTGCTTTTTACTGCAGGTGTAAGAAAGCAGCCAGGTGCCATCCCTGGAGGGATTTATTTTTTTAAATCAAACTTTGTTAGCCCAGAACTTGCTGAACAAGAAAAGGAAGATATTACAAATCAAAAGGCTGACCTAGCTTTCTGGTATGTGTTATTGATGAAATATAGACAGCCATGCTTATTTATAATTCTTCAGGGAAAAAGAACCCATTTGAGCCATTCTTCAGGTTTTTTCACCATGTTTTGGTTCTCACCCACCTTTCAATTCAATCCCTCCCCATCATTTTCTTTTGGTGAAGCATTTCATGTGTGGCAGTTTTTAGTAAAAAACACCCATACAGGCATAGACCAAATTTCAAAGCAGCGGAGTGCACTTGGTCTGACAAATGTGAAGAGCAGAAGCCACAGAAAGAGACAGAATCAGCAAACAGTAAATAATTTTTCCAGAAAAAGATTCTCTCCCAGCCTCTAATACTTCCCATTAATTGGTTAATTTTTGCCTTGTAAACTTTTAGCATCCGCAGTGTCCTGTGGGAGGGATTTAACAGCCTAACTTCATATTGCATGAAAAATTCAGTGACTTCTTTGGCTTGTTTCGAGCTTGAAGGTGCATCCAACTCCTGTGCTGGGCGAGGCGTGTCCCTATTCCCCCTCTCCAAGCTGCTCCCAGTTCTGAGGCCACGAGCACATCCCTGCTCAGCTGCCCCTGTGAAGAAGGAGACGCAGAAGTTAATTGTGTAGAGAAGTTATTCCACGGCAATAATAATTTCTTTAGCCCTTCTCTACAGCTTTCCACTGCTGTGACAGTTTTCTAAGACAAGGGTACCAGAATTTCTCACACTGTCCAAGCTGCAGACAATCTTCAATTTATGCAGTGGCATAATTGTGTCTTCTACTTTCTTCTCTATTTCTTTCCTAATAATTCTCAGCTTTCTGTTTCTTTTTTAATTGCTCTGAGTATTCAGCTGGTGTTCTCCTATCACTGTGCTATATCCCCAAGATCTTGCTCTTGCATTCTGTTTGCTGCAGATATGCGATGTTGCATTTAGTTTTTTTTCCGCATGTGCATCATACATCTGCATTTAATTTCATCTGCCATTTTGTTGCCTGGTTGCTGAGCATCATCAGATCTTTCTGCAAGTCTTTCCAGTCAGCTTTCATCCTTGATCGTGCGAATGGCTGCCCTTTTTTCCAGTACTGGTGAAGAAGGGGGAAGGCCGTGGGAAGGCAGCTGTAGACGGTGCTGCACGGAGACAAACTATTTAGAGTGAAATCCAGTGATCCCCACTAGAGGCAATGTGATTAATGGAACTGAAACCTCAAAAATGGTCTTGCAACTACATTTTTAATGCATAATATTTGTGTGAGTTTGACATTCAGCAAAATGCTTTCTTTCATGCCTGGTTTGAAGTTAAAAATATAAATGGAATGTCCTAGATTTTATTTATGCATCTAAAGTTGTTAAGGAGGTAAAGGAGAGCTGAGAGATAGGCAGCCCAGATTTCATATCTCCAAAGCACAGTCCCATCGTTCACAGAAACTTCTCCCCCTGTTGATTGAATCATTCGAAGTTGGGTTGATTTTGGTAACACAGAATTTTATATATTTTCATTGAATAAGCAGATGTTTGTTTTATTGTCCAAGGGAGAAGTCATAATGTTTGCAGTGTGATCTTGGAGAGATCAGCATAAAAACGTGTCTCTGTCATGCACACACACAAATACACACACTGCTGGCAATGGACTTCCTAGGACCAATTTTAGCTAATGTTGCAGATTGTGAATAATTGAAAAATGTAGTGGAAATGCTTCATCTGAATTTTGTGAGAGCAATATCTAATGAATATTTGGGAGAGTGTCTGAACTGCTGCCTAAAGGCTCACCATGCTGCTCTGTGTACAAATAAAAGACCTGCAGAGAGCTTACACTGAAATTTTGAAAATCCTAGGGAGAAAGAAGTTTAACCAAAAGCTTTTCCAACTGTATGAGTTCCACAGCATAGAATTAAGTAAATAAACTAGAGCTTAATATCAATGAAAAGTGAATTTACATCTGTATTTTGAAATCTCAGCATTCGGTGGCATTAGAAACTTTGTCAAATCTGATGTCTTCAGTGGCGAAACTCTAAAACTGTCCAGCAAAGATAAAGTATTGTTTCATTACATTTTATTTTAAGTGAGAGAAAGTGCAATTACATTTGAAAAAACCCAAACACCTCCTTTTTGTCATTTTAAATGGAGCAGGATGGGTGAAGACAACCAGGACCAGAATCATCAGGCTTTGTACCATTTTCAGAATGTAAGGTACACAGTCAATTGTGGGGTTTGTCCTCTGGTACAGTGACAACAAATCTGTTTCTAGACCTCTTATTTGCCCTATGAGAAAATGTTTTCTTTGATTCTCTGATTTAAAGTTCTTTATTTTTCACTTGTCTAGTCATTTGTATTGAGTTAAAATGAGTTAAAAGTACCAAGACAAATTGACTTTACCTGCAAAATGTAAGATTGGGGTTTTTCCTTTCAAACCACCCCTCTTTTCTTTCTCTTTTCTCTCTTGATACTCAAATTTAGGTCTTTTGTCCGTCCTCATAGCTCTTACCTTTCATACATTAAATTTCATTGCTGGCACTCTGAAAATCCAAATAAATTATGCCATTTGCACTGCTATTGTCAACCTTCTCTGTAACCTCAGAAAAGTCAAGGAGAATAGTTAGGGAGATTTTTTTTTTTCTTGTCTAAATCTCTACCAGTTATTTTCTATTATGTTACAAATATGTGTTCCTTTCTACCCTGCCTGTCAGAATGGCTTTCAACTGTTTTCCTTGCTAATGTTGACAAGGTGATTGACTTGCAGATTTCTATAGCAGTTTTAGACCTTAAAAAAAAAAAAAAAAGAAAGACTGCTCTTATACTCCCCAAACTTTTTTCTTTTTTTTCTTTTTTTTTTTTTTAACTGCTTGAACTTCAATTATGATTTGTGGCCTACAGATCTTTGACAAGAATAAATCTTACAGTGTCTAGTCTGACAGACTCAATTTTTGTTTTGAATTGCCTCCTACTTTTCTAGTTGTAGGCACTGTGGTAATTATAGACATAGTCAGTGGATGACAGCCAGGATATTGTTATTGTAGTCTTTGGTTTAGAGAAAGTATTAATTTCATATTTCAGTTGTTTTACATGCTGTCAGGGTATAACTCTTTCCTTGATTCTAGAGTACTGAAAATTAAAAGTTCTGGGCAGTTCTGCTTCAATTCTTCAGCCACATCTGTTTTGATTGCTAGGTTTTATTTCTTTTTATTGGTCTGGCACATGTCTGTAGGGGCTTATCCTGCAGAAATTTTTTAGTATGTACTTATGTAATCAATTCTGGTGAAAATCAGCAGTTTGAATAGAAGATAGTCAATGAATATTTTTATGTTTGTATTTAAAAAAGGAGAAAAAAAGCCTATGGGTGATAGTTCATTATTAGCTTATAAATATAGTATAACTTCCTGCATAATTACAGGTTTTTATAATTTTTATAATGCTTTTTGCTTATTTTCCTTTGGATAATTTTCAAAGTACTATTATTCCCTCAAGAGATCTCTAAGAGGCAGAATTTCTGGCTATTAAAGATTTGCCATCCCACAAGCAGCAGACTGAGAGTGCCTCCAGGTTATTTATAACTGGATTTTATCTCAGAAAATTAACTAAAGGAGATAAACCAAAATTCTAGGGGAAAATGCCTTAAACATCTCATATATTATGCTGTGCTCAAACAGCTATTTTAATTTTAACAGCCTGGCAAGCCCAGTGGAGCTCTTTTTCTGGTTTTGGGCACAAAATAAGATAACACTTTTTGAATTCCTCCAGGAGATCATCTAAGTGCACTTAAAGTGGAGGCATAAAATATGAGTTTACAATGTGATATATTTAAGCTTCACATGTTAGTTTAATTGATTTTCTGTGTTTGCTAGTTCTGAGAGCCCCAGAACTCCTAATTTGCCCTTTAAAAAACAAGTACATTTTCAAAATGTTGTTTTAGCAGGCAAGTTGCTCCATTCTGCAGAAAGTTTTGTTGTGTTCTGGTTCCTATAACCCTTTCCTGACCACCAGCACCAAATGTTCTGCCAAGATTTCAGCAGATATATGCATTTACATGCCTGCAAAGCCCCCTTGGTTTTGGTGGGCCGCTCACACAGAGTTATACATCTGATGTGCCTTGCTAAATCAGGGATGGAGTTTGTGATTTGTGGGTGGAATTTTGGGGAGCAAATGAGGGAAACCAGCCTGCCAAATGCAGAGCACCTCAGCTGGACTGCCTGTGAGAATTTAGGTGTCTGATGTGATTAAGCTTAAAATAACAAACTCATTTTCTGTCTGACATCCATCATATTTGAACTTAGGTCTAGCGGGGTGAAAGGTTATTGCAATAATTTATTGTACCTTATAGTACAATCAGTGTTTAAAAAAGAATGGTAGCTGGAAGGCATGTTCTAATCTTACTTCAAGAGAAAAATACTATCAGATAGCAAGGACTAAAATGGTTGCAGTTTCTAAGTATGCCTTGTAAATAAAATTATGAGCAAGGGATTTTCAAGACAAGTTTTGGACCTGAGTATGGGCTCCTTTTCTTCCCGTTTATAATAATAATAATGCCTTGCATTTCTGATTATGTCATTGTGATGCACAATTGGGTGACCTTTGCAGTTGACAAAATGATTAACAATTTCCTCTGGCTTTTGCTTTTAATTATTCACCTATGTGAAGTAGAGAATGGACTGTATGAGCTGGGGCACATAACGATGATTGGTTCATACCGGTGTTATCATGTGGCAGAAAGGTCAGAACAGCTCCTTCAGTGTGCTTAGGCTTAGATAGTACTTTTAGAGAAACTGGCTTTTTATTTATGGAATTGTATTATGGAATCTAAATTGATGTACATCTATATTATATATAAGCATACTGTGTGTGTATATATATATAAACATACAGTATCAATGGGGAAGGTTTCCATAACATCTTGAAAAATTTTAGTCAAGGAAGAATAACAGCTCCCCATTTCTACACAGACTTATTTCTACAGCCCCAGCTGCATCACTCCTTCAAGAACAAAATCCAAACTGAACTTTGAATTTCAGCTGAAAATTGCATGAGGAAATTAGGGATCACCTTATCTGCCCATTTAGACTTCTTGTCTTTAATAAGTGAGAGGGTGGCCAAAAAAATATGGCACTGTGTTACCTCCTCCAGATGTATTTTCTTTTCTAAATTATCTAGTCTTATAAATATTTGAATAACTTTTGCTCAGAATAAACACTTTCCTCTCAGCTTAGCTCTTATGGCTCTTGACACCATAACAATTAGATAAATTAATATTGATTTGCTAAGAAAATGCTTCTTCATCTGTTAGAATATCTCCTCCTGTAGTCCAGAACAAAACTTAAAAATTCAAAAGTATATGGATAGCTCTTGACCATTTCCTAGTGGAAGTAATTCTGGGAAGCACTGCACAAAGTTACTGGGCTGTACTTTCTAAAACACAGATTATGTAGAATAAATTCCCAAAGGAGCAAGAAAGGGAAGGTCAGCAACACATAGAGATTAAAACTGAACCCTAATATATATAACCCCCAATTTTGTTTTGTGAATTCATTAGAAGTGGGGGATTTGTGTGGCTGGAGCAGTTTGATAGATACTATTTGGAGATACCTGCTTACCAGTAATAGGATTAATCCAAATGTCAGAAACTTACAAGATTTCCAATTGCTACTAACGTTTATTAGAAAGGAAGAAAGCTGCTTGGGTGAATTACTAATTTGAATTTCTAATATGAAAATGAGAAGGTTTTTTTAAAACCAATCATTGTGATTTTTTTAATGAGAGAAAGGTCTTGGGTAAACTCTGTCAGTTCCAGGCTGTGGGTTGCAGAGCGATGGAGCACAGGCCAAGGCAGCCCAGCACGGGGGTGGTGTCCACCCCAGTCCAGAGGGAGAGGACATCTCCCATTTCAGGCCAGGCCAGAGCAAGGCTGTCCCTGAACACCTGTGCAGGAGCTGTGTTTGGAAAGCCTCAGCACTGACAGGTATTTTTTGTGGCCCTTGGGGCAGCGTGGCTCCTGCCGGAGCTGTAGTTCAGGAGCTGGGAGACTCTCAGCGGGAGCCCTGCCCGCGGGTGGCAGCTCTGGAGCAGCCTGAGGCCAGCCAGTGCTGCACAGGGGACAGGGCAGACCTGGGGGAAGATGTCCCAGGTTTTCAGATAGCCAGCAGCCCGAGCTCTGCTCCAGGTGGGCTGTCTGACAGTCTGGAGTCTGGAATGAGCAGGTAAATTATTTTCCACAGTGGAAAAATCTGTCTGAAAAGAGTGCATACCTGTGGAGGCCTGGTCATTGGGAACACCTCAGCCCAAGTGCAAACCCTTTAATGATAAAATATACAGAATACAGATCACTGCATCCATGAATGCAGGCAGTTTTTCTGTGAGATACAAAGGAAAGTTCACCCTTAGGGAGAGATTTGGCAGAACCTTTTGCTTTGCAGTGTGTTGGTCTGTGCTGCGCCAGGCTCAGGGCTTGGGGCAGGTGCTGTGTTTGCTGGGGAGGGTAAACTTTCAGGAAAAGACAAGCAGGGAGTGAACAGGACTTCAGCAAATAAAGAAACAGGTAAGTGTTGTTGTCAGCTTTACATGTACATATCTTTTCAGCTAATTAATATCAGTCTCTATAAATTTATGCCCTGCTTTTGGCCTTCAAGTCATATACAAATTCTCAGAATCTAAGATGTGCATTTGACTAAGAACTCTCAAACTTCATGATTTTTCATTTGTCCCTGGGGGAAAAAAAAAAAAAAAAGAAGAAAAAGGAAAAGTGAAAAGAAGGAAGATGGATAGCAGAATGGAGTGCATAAACCAAAATAAAACTGATATTTCATTTGTGTTTTGCTGATAGATATTGAGTTCTTTCCATACACTTGTGCATTAAGGGTTTTGCTGAGTGGGCTAGGACACTGTCTCTTTAAGTGTTTAACAGTAATTGGTTCATGTCCTGGTGTTCATTGAAAATCCTAGACATTTCATGGAAAATCTTCTTAATGAGGGAATGAATTTTTCATTCACATTAGAAAGCTCACTCTGACAAACAATTTCTAAATAAAACTTTGGCGACATGACATCCCATATTGGACTTGACAAAGAGGACAGGTGCATTAGAATAAAACTGTATGGCGATCCTTCAAGCTGTCAGCCATGAATATTTTATTTCTTAATGAATCATCTTTGTGAAATGAACTTTCTTGTTGTAGTGTCAGTGCCATTTACAACAAAAAACCTGCTCCTTTTAAAAGGTGAACTCCTTAAAGATGCTGATGCCTGCATAAAATACTTAACCCTAGCCAAGGTATTCAGTAAATTTAATAGTGTATTTTTTTTTTCCAAACTGTTTGAAATGTGATCTCATACTACCAGGTGTGACTGTCAAACACAACCTTTTGCAGTTGCAATTTTGTTAACAAAGCCATTATTCAAGGTAGATTAGCAATGGGGTTGATCCTTATTAGAAAACAGAGCATACTTGCCTAATTATTGTTTTGATGTTTCCTTTATTTTTTAATGGTATAGTACATTTATTTAGTACTTGTGAGTAATAGTAGACTTATGTAAAAGACTTGATATGTGAAAATCATTTCTAGCAGACAACAGAAGCTTTCAGCCTCTTGTATCCCTGTTCCTTACAACGGGAACAGAATAAATCATAAGCAATCCTTGTTGGCATTTTTGGGATATTTTTTCCCCAAAGGTGTGAAGCTAGTGCTGGTTGCAATGGGTGTGAAGGGTAGGCAGAGCTGCCTGCAGCTATGGCCCCCAGTACCCAGGTACCCCCAAACTCTCTTATTTCTTTATTCGAAGAGAATACACATGTCAGATCAGTTTATTCTTTCTCACAGTTTATTTGTCATAGTAGATTTGAATGTTCTGGTTTTGCTAACAATTCTACATTCATTGAGTTATCTTAAAAGCATATATGTTTCAGCATTTTCCTTTTGTTCTGCAAAAGCAGCTTGATTTGGATTCTCTGGGGAAAGCTCAATTTTTATTGATATTAAAAATACCCATTTGATTGCAAACCTCAAAGTGGACTAGATTCAATTTAATTTACATAATGGTGTCTTCAGGGACAAAGATTGCATGTCCTTTGTGGCATTACTTGGTGGATGTTTGTTCCTAGCATGTGTCAAGTTCAAATTACAGGATTTGTCATTTTACTTATAGGCTATATGTTTTGACTCCAGGAGATATGATTATACTCATTGTCTTTACAGTCCCTGTCCTGTGTCCTTGCTGATACTGGATACATGGGAGGAATTGTCTGCCCACACTCCCAGCCCAGCACCCTGATCTCCATGGAAAGGTTCCAAAAAATCAGGAATGGTGCATTTAATGCTTTTCTTACAACTTCCTCATGTTCCAGTTTCTTCCTTTCCATGATGGACTTCTGTCCTTGTGTTAGCTTTCCTTCCAAATATCTGTCCTTAGTAAGGAAAACTTTCTCAGGTTCTGCTCTTGTTAAAATCTGTGGCATCGTTTCCACTGTCTTTAACAGGAGAAAACAACTGCTTTCAGAAAGGTTTTATTTCCCTTGGCATTGACTGCTGCCATGTCTGTGTGCTTCCCATGCAGTCACAAACTGTCTATAGGGTTTGTCAAATCCTTCATGGGAAAACCTGGAGCTGGTACACCAGGCTTCACAAGAAAGTGCTCACACTCCACCCTTGCAGGCTCTGTGTTTACAGATCGCTGTTTGTGGATGAGGCCTTCCGTGTGTAGGAAGCATTTATCACCAGTAATTAGTGACATCAAAAAGGGGCTGTCTGGGCCAAATGAATTTGACTGAAGTACCTGAATGGGGTGTCTGCAGCAGGCTTTGGAGAGCTCCGTGTGCACTCACACGCTTTGAGGCGTTTTGCTGCTTTATTCTTGCTTGTGTTCCTGCAGCACAGGAAGGGTCAAGTCATGTTTGCTTTGTTGAGCACCACAGAAATGCACAGCCGGGGTAAAAAGGCACTTTCTGACTGGAAGTTCATGGTCCATGAGTAGGACAGGAGACCACCAATGCACTGAGTGGACATAGAGCCCAAAGGACACCATGGCAGATAAATCAGTGTAGGCACCGGGTTTCATCAAGCCTCAATATTCCTTTTGTTGGTATGGAATTTTTAAAAGGGATTTAAGGTTGGTGAGGGGTAGTTCTGTATACGTTTGAGGAAGCACCTCCCAACCTTGGAGGCAGCCTGAAAAAGCAGAAGTCTTTCCAGTAGACCCTGGAATCCTCTGTAGTGGATGGCTGAAGGGAAGAATCAATCTCTACTGGGGACTGATACGTGAGACAGGAGAGGGATTCACTGTGGAGGACTTCCCTCTTTTGACTTAGAATGTTATATTGTATTGTATTGGGCTGGTAAGAGGGTCTGGGCTGGCCACACTGAGAATTGCAATTCACTGGAAAGGCACTGATCTTCAAAATTTCTATTGATTTAAATGGGAGTTAATGCATGTAACAACTTCAGGATCAAGGGGCAATGATGATAACTCTCCCTTAATCTTCTTTCCCATATCTAATTAAAATCCTAGGGTTTTTTTAAGCATTCTTGCCTTTCTCTTGAAATTACCAGTGTGTCTTTATCCTTCTTCAGTTTCTAATTTTACTTGCATTTAAATACTCCTTTTGTCAATGGCCCAGCAAGTACTAATCAAATAAACTTTAAAAGATTGCTCCTGATTAAATTATTTTTTAATAATGAGTTCCTGTTACCAGGGAATACAGAGTTAAAAAGGTGATATCACTAAAATTAATTAGCATAAGACATGCTGGACTGGTAGAAGTGACTGGATCTTAATCAATAGCAATATGATTACACCCATGCAGCAATTATAAATTATTTAAAACAGTACCCCTAGGTTACTGACTAGTTGCCTTTAAATTAAATTCTCTGTCAATAATTGATGCAAAGAATTAATGTGAGAACACCTTCAGTTACTGAAACTTTTTTAAGGTGGCATAAAATATTGAACTGTTGCCTGTCATTAGCAGCCACCCTGTCTCTTTTGCACAGCACTGTTCTTTACTAAATTGGTCGAGAAGGACCTCCAGAGCATGAAAGATGACTAATGATCCTAATGCTGCGTTCACTCTTCTTCTAAGGACACTGACACTGAGAAATACAAATTTCGCGTGCAAGGGGAACTAAAAGCTGATGAGACCAGTGAAGCTCCTGGTCCATTTTGCTGCTGAAGCAGTCAAATGAAATATGTTCTTCCTTGGTTTTTAGATTGTGTTAGATGAGGAAGATAAAAGGAAAACAGTCTGGAATGTGCTGATGTGTGAGTGGTGTTTTGAAGGCTGTTGATTTGTTGTGAGTGGTAATTTCCTTCCCTAATGCCCAGTCATATAGGAGTTAAAACAATTCCTTCTGTCTTCCTCCTTGATATAAATTTTTGTTTTCTGTGGTTTAGTGTTTGGGAGCAGCTGGGATGCATGTGATGTTACTTCTTTCAAGGAACAGAAAGAAAATAGGATAATTGCAATCTCAGTAACATCGGAGAGGGTGCCAAGCAGGGCCAGTGCATCTGTTGCTAAAATCAGCTGCAATCTCTGTGTGCACTGGGAGGGCATCCACATGTGAGATTTACATCAAAGTTTGATCCCTTCTTTCACTACTGACCATTCTTTTTTTGCTGTATAAAAAAATCACCAATATTTGAGTAATCTAGTAAGCATTTTCTAGGTTAAGGTGGCATAATTTAGGGCAGTATGTGTATACTTTGAGAGGCAAAAAGAACTTAAAAACTCTAGAAAATAATTGTGTCACTACAAGTAACCTTTATTGTCAAAATCATGCATTTGAAAATATTCTTAAACCTTGAGCTCTGAGCTTACATAAGTCAGAATTATTATGGAGGTATTGACATAAACTCACAGAAGCCAGGAAGTTCATGGATGGAGCCTGGAGCTGGGAGGGGATGTTTGCTCCTGCTTTTTGGCTTTTGCTTGCTTACCGTGGGAAGCTGGCAAAGCTGCACTGACATGTGGACACAGTAGAAATTTAAAAAGACAGTCAGTCGCCTTGTCATCTTTTGCTCTTCCAATTTGCTCTTTTTTTTTTTTTTTAATTTTGTTTCCAAAATAATAATAATTTCCAAATTTATTTTAAATTTGTCCCAGATTTATGTATTAACATTCAATAAATGACACTTTTGGAAATTTAGTAAATAAAGACACCAGCATTTTCTTCCTTTGTTTGTTACAGCTGTATAAATTGCATGTCAGTGAAGTTTGTTAGTATCAGTGAAAACCTTTTGGTGTATGCCATGAACAAATATGGATCAGGGATGGGGAATATGCTAAGAAAAAAAAGGAATTTTATTTTCTTGCAGAGTAGTTTAATGGTATAACAGAGATATATTAAATGCTTACTTATTTTAAAATAGTAGTTCTAATTTCCTAACAAAAATCCTTTGACAAGGTTTGGGATAAATGGAGTGAATTCAATATTTAGGTCAGCATTTCAGAAAAAGAAATCCAAGCCAAAATCCAGATGGTATTGCAGACTCCATGGGAAGAGGAAAGGCAGTTTTCACTGTTTGAAACCTTCAGTCTAACACCCTTACCCTGCCTCAGCCCCTCTGCATCTTCTCCATGGGGAAGTGAGGAAATCACAAGGGTAAAGATGTTATGAAGTCTAGAGATTTATAATTTTATCTCAGGTGGAAATTTGCCTCTACTCTGAAATGGCACTTTTTAACATAAGTGCTAAAATTTAGGAGCACAGGAGCAGTTTAGCACCATCAGTGAGTCCCTCAAGATATGCAGTTGGAGCAAGGACAAAGGCAGCGGAAAAAAGCAGTGGTCAGGTGGAGAAATGAGGAACTTCCAACCTTTCTATCTTTCCAGGTTGCTGCATCCCTACCCAGCAGTTCTGTTCCATTTCTGTGCCTTGCTTTCCTCATCTATGAACAGCAAATGGTGCAGGGGGTGATGTGAGAGTTATTTAAGAGCTGGGTAATGTTTTGAAAATGTAAAACTAACTTTGTGACCTTGCCTATCGCTCCCTGATGGTACCTGTAGGATGTGGCTCACTGCAATACAGTGTGCAGTATATCTACCTTTTTTTATATTAAATTCTAGGAAAATTGAAATGGCATTTATATAATTGCAGAGAGATCAAAAAATGCCTTAAATAATCGAGGTTTAAACTCTCCATTAACAAAAAGTGCAAATAAACAAAACGATTCCTGGAACCCGCTGTTTGATCACTTCGCTGATTTTATCAAATGTTAAATATGGAACAACAAGGATCTGATTTGCCCCTGAGTTTTTATGATGTTTGATAAGAGTTTGCATTGGAAGACATAGGAAACTCAGCTACTATTGTGTGCTGACTGAATGTGTTTAGTCAGAGTTTCAGTCTAACTAAGCTGTCCTCTGTGCACAGGAAGACACTGTCTGTGTGTTTATCTCAGCAGATAAAGTTTCTAATTCATAAAATAACTTCCCTCCATGTTTATTGAAGTGCATACCAAGCCGACAGACTATGTGACATTGTAACATCAGCAGATGATGCACAGTTTCATGTAGCTCAACAGTACCAGGATAAAAGTTTGTGGTCTGTTTGTAAAGCTGCTCATTCTTCTCTTTATCCGCACTTTTCTTTGCCATTTTCTTTCTGTTCAAAGTTGAACATCCTGTGTTGGTGTAAAGGCAAGGGAGGTTTCTCCTCACTTTGGTGCAACTGCAGTATCTCCCTACAAAGATGGTGACATCTCTACAGTTTAGTGACTTGGAACCTTGTCTTCCCTCATTCATTTTCACTCTTCAATCCTTTGGCACTTGCAGAGTGGGAAATTTAACAAATGGTTAGAAATCTTCAGTGCATTGGCCTTGACTTGTGTGCAGGAGATTTCACATATATAACTCTTAAGTTGATGAGCAATTGCTCATTTTATGGATTTTTAAGCAAGCATGGAAAATATTTCAGGTTGAATAAAAATTTTGCTCTTGTCTGAAATATGAAAAATTTCACCACTTTCATTCTTTCCTTCTGTATTTTCTTTCACTGCAACACATAAATTGCATTTACTTTGTGAAACTAAAATGAGGTTGAACTGGGAAGCCGTATTTCAAAACATTAAATAAAAATATATTTGAACAAGAAAATAGAAACATTAAAGAATAAAAATTAAAAGCCCCATAAATCCCATTTCATCCTTGTCCACTCCTGCTGAGCAAAAGATGACCCCAAAAGAAATGCATCTACTGAAGCAAAACGGCTATTCATTTCACTGATGTAAAAATTTCCCAAGTGGAAAATAAAATCTTAGGAGCTCTTCTGGTTTTCGTTTTCCTGTTCTCATTTGGCTTCACCATACCTGGTAGGAGATAATACGTGGTTTTGAGGACAGCCTTCTATAATATAGTTTGGATTAACGTTAAACACGACAATCTGAAAATTGTCCTTATTTTTTTTCTGCAAAAGTGGTTAATGTGTCCAGGACAAGCGCTGTGACCAGCTCAGACATCATGCTTGCAGAAGCTACTCAAGTGTTTCTTCTGCCTGACTGATTCTGTGGGAAGATCTGAGGGAGGTGGAAAACGCCGTGTTAAAGTGGGATGAAACGAAATTAGAAAACAGAACAAGAAGCCTGATTGAAACTGTATATGACAAGTGTTGTTTCTGCTTTTAAGAAACTCACAAAATCAACCTTTTAGACCTCAAAAAGATCTCCGACTTCCCATGCCAAAGATGTTTTGAGAAATTGATGACTAAATTTGTCCAGGATTTGTATTTTAATTCTCAGAATGTTCATTGACAATCTGATTAATGGGTTATTTCCGTTTATCATCTATCTTGAGCTAGTTTTACAAAAAGTATAGGGAAAGCATATTGTTCTGAAATGTGGTTACGTGACCAAAATGAAAGCACATGTGAAGTGCAAAATCCTACGCCGTGGCTGCAGCCGTGTTCTTCCTGTAACGCTGCTCCTGTGGTGATTTACAGGAACACATCTGCACACGTGTACATACGTGAGAACTCGTGTGTGCTGTGCATCAGTGTCATTGCTGCTCACCAAAAAAACCGCAGCGTGCTTTGCTTGAATTGTTTCCACAATGATCATAAATATTAGATTGGTGTTAATCTGCAATGTCCACGTTTCAAGGTCTGATAAATTTCCCAGGGGTAAAAACGGGCTTAAAAGAGATATAAGTACTACTACTGATAAAAGTAGTAAAAGAAGCCTGCAGGATGACGGTTATTTTTTTAACCTCTAGTTTTTGAATTAAAGTTCAGTTGTGGATTGGTCTGGTAGGTGGCCCTTGGTAAAGTTTGAATCTTTAGAGAGAGAAGAGAGCAGTTTGCTGCTACCATGAATATTTTTATTTTCACTGCACCCCTCCATGGAAACAACTAATTATTTCCCTGAGAAGCAGGTGTTGGTGTTCCTCCTTTTCATGCAGGGAGAGCAAGTTACAAACAGAGAGCAAAGGCTCTCTCAACACGGGCATTTCACTCCTGATGCTGTTGAGGTATTTGTGTTGTGTTTCAGAAAGTATTTCCAGACTCGGAAATGTGGCAAATGTTTCCAGCAGTGCTCCAAGGTACAAGAGTTTAGGGTGTGGAGGACACCAGGAGGTTGGCTGGGGAGGTACAAGGAGCTCATGTCCTTGGCGGGCCAAGCTGGGAGAACACTCCCCTGGCCATGGCTCCTCCAAGATACTGCAAGGGCTCTCAGGTATTTCTGGGGCAGGGGACGGTCCTCAGGGGGCAGATGAAGGCTGACTTCACTCTTCTTGAGGTTTGTGTGATGCTTTGAACCTCTGGAAAGTTGCAGGTGAGATGGAAAGGCTTTCCTCCACTTTGTCCTTAGGAGCCTTTCCAGTCCTAAGGACTGAAAGCGTGCGGAAGTCCCCTCCACAATTACACTGAGCTGGCCTAGTCTGCTTCTGTTCTGCTTTAGCTTCACTTTAAGTGTTACTAAATTCTCTTTACAGGGTAGTTAGACTCAACAATTCTCTCCAGCCCAAGATTCAAAGACAATCGTTCCGAACCTCAGGCCCAAAAGCATCAACAAAGTAAAAAAGAAGAGGGCAAGCAAGGAGGATGGAACTTCATAATTCAAAGTTATTAATTGGACAGTTAACCTCAATATGCAAACAGACCATAACTTATCAAAGGGTGAAACCCCGTGGCCAGGCCCCTTTTCTGTGCCCATCTCGAGGCCCATCCTGGCAGGGCTGCAGCCGGGCTCTGGCATTGCCAGGCTGTGCCCTTGGAAGGCCTTGCAATAAATCCCTGCTTTATTCCTCTCATTTTGTCTCGCCTCTGCTCCAGCTCACACTGATCAGGCATCAGTTCTGGGTGGGTTTTGTTCCAAGCTGTTGCAGCACCTTGTGTAGCCTCAGGAAGTTTGTCCCCACACAGAAGGAGCCTCTGATAGGTGCAGGATGACTGGGGCTCCTACAAGATAACACAAATCCTTCCCAGCCGCACTTGCCAGCTGACAGCACTAAAATATGGCCCTGCAATGGCCCCTGTTCCCACAGCTGTGCAAACATCCTCAGTGACGTTTGCAGTCAAGCCATGGAAAGTGCTGATGGTTTGTACACTCCTGAAATGTGGCAAACGGGCTGGTGGCAGCGGGTGGTCACTGCCGGGAAAAAAAGCAGGAAGGGAAGAAGCAATAGTGTCAATATTTTAAGGAGGATTATAAAATACGAATGAAAAAAATTACAGAAACCTCAAGAATTCTCTTGCCGTTACACTAAAGAACATAGAGGGGAGGAGACACTAACCAATCTACCCATTCCTGCTCAACCAAGATGTATGTCTTTAAATGAACTTGAATTCCTATGGGTGAGCCTGTAAATACTCTTACCTCTCCCTTGGGCAGCTGTAGAGATTCGAGCCTGGTGTCCTTACAGGAAATGATGGACAGCAAAACTGTTTCAGGAATTTAGGCAGAGGCAAGTCTTTAGTTCTAAGAGAAAAAAGGGGAAGTTTTCACTGACCCTGTGCTGGGGAGCCCTGCTGACACGGTGTCCCCAGGCATGGCGCACAAAGCCAAGCTGTGTTCCTGTGGGGGGATGGCCACACTCTCAGGGGGGATCTTTCCAAAGTGGTGTGAGTGGCCAAGGACCTAAAGGAGCACTGCAGGGCAGAAAAATGCCACCTGAGCACCATCTTTCTGAGATCAGTCAGGATACTTGCACTGCCAGAAGTGAAGATGTACCAGTGTTGCTACAATAGAATTGGCATCTTCAGTGGGAAAAACACAGGTTATTTATCCTACCTAAACCCCCAGCTCCAAGGTAGTTTACTGCACACAGAGAGAGGCACAGCATGGATGTAGAATGTTCTGTACTCTCCTGGCACTCAGGGAGAGCTGGGGCTGGTGGCACCATATGGCCCATTTATAGCCTGGGCTCCGAGAACTCTGGAGACTGTAAGAGGCCCCGTTCCCCACAGGGCTCTGCCTTCTGAAAACGTGCTCAAAGCCAGCTCAGATTGTGTCCACCAAGTCCCAGCAGGCAGGGGCAATACCCTCAGCACTGCAGTTATGGTGGGCAGCTTTTTGCCTTTCCTCTGAATATATAAAAGAATTGTATTATGCATCAGAAACACAAAAAAAATCTATGTTCATGCTGTAGAAAGCATCAGAGGTGTGGTGTAAGAGGTTTTAGAAAACCAGTATCTGCTCACAGGATGCTTGGAAAATGGCCACAGACCCTTTTTGGTTTGATATTTTCTGCACTGACACCACTTTCTAAATTAACTTTTTTTCTTTTTTCCCCCTTAGTATTCAGCATCTCCAGTTTTAAAGTTTAAATAGATCTATACTTTCCCCAAGGACTTATGTGCAAACTAATATTAAGATTAAAATCTTTTATGTTTGTTCTGTAGCTTGAAACAAAAAACTAGTGCATAGTCTGTTTTATCCCACTGGCTCTCTAAGGTTCAGGTATTAACATAAATACAGCCCATTAACACTTGTTCCTCTCTGTCAGGACATAAATTAAGTCTGCAGGTGTTCCATGAAGCTTTACCCTTGGTACTAATTAAGCCTTGATAATTAGGTTTGTTAAATTCAGGCCTTTAAGCTTATATTCCCTCTTTGGGTTGCCAAAATGGGGATTTGCAATATACATTGCCTGTTTTTGCTGGTTTTCTATTTTTATTCCATTTTATTTTGTCTTACTTTGGTTTTGTTCTCAACAAAACTGCAGTTGTAATAAGCTCTCCTTTACTTAGATGGTTAAAGATTCAAAACCTGTGAAGGACTTGGAGATCAGCTTATATTTACATCAGAACATTTTCTTTTGCTGGCTTTTTTGGCAGAACACAGTCGTTGTAGTGGAAAGTTTCCAGTCCATATGTTAAACACACAGATGCTTCAAGTAGATAAATGGTTGCAGTTCCAAATGCAATATCATTCAGAAATGTACAAATGGAGATTCTGAAATGATAATATTAAAAAATACGTTGAAAAACAATAGAAGTTTAATTTAGCAAGGGCATCCCATATAGCAATATGATTTTCCTTACAGAGAAAACAGTATAGATAAAAATTCCAATACCTTTGATTTTTGTTGAGTGTTTTAAAAGGTTCTATTCCCAGGTCATATGGTCTCAGTGCTAAATAAAAATAATAACTGAAGAAATCTGGTTCAAAGGAATCCTCCTGGGAGGAAGGTTATTTGTAACACATACACAGAACATTAAATAGTCTAATCAAAATGGATTTTCTTGCCAGTTAATCTCTTCTCTTTTGTTTCTCCATAAATATATAGCCCATCAGATCAAATGTTTGATAAATGTCATTTTTCATCTAGAATAAATGAAACCACAGCTACAACTCTATTACAGGCACTTTTCAAATTATTCATTGCCATCATGCTAATGTGATACTAATACCTTTAATTTTTTTTTTTTTTAATCCATGGGATAGTAAATAAAATAATATTTTTACTCAAAACATGTTTTTTAAAAAAAGATCAAAATTAAATAAATTAATTAATAAATGCCATTAGAGACTTCCACCCACATTAGATTCTCATCCTTCATTTTATTTAGTATTTTATTGACCAGAAAGCCGCAATTAATCATTTTGGGCAACAACTTTGTTTTGGGTCAGCAAAAGCATTTTACTAAGATGTAGGACATAAACATGCACTCAGTTTAAGATGTCTAATGTTATTTTAAAATATTATTCTTATTTTTAATAAGACATTGTTTAAAGTTTGGGGAAAACTCGTCAGTCAACTTCCTTGAAAGAATAAAAATTAATTAGCGTGCATATTTAGACCCTGCTGCAAAAAGGATTTAATACAGAATGGCAGGAAATAAGAATTAGGGTGTTGAAAGAATATCTTTCCAGCATCCATTACAGCATTCAGATTGTTGTTCCTTGGAATGGCTCAGCTATAAAAGAAGCCCACTCAAGGAGAGAAAAGGCAAAATATATAATGATTATCATTAAAAGGCGTCACTTCTTATTGCAGAAAATACTAATCTCACCTTGTAATTTACAGCATTTCTATATTTATAATGAGAAATAGCATGATACACAGCATATTTCATAGTAACAGTGTCCTAAATACTGAAATAATTGGCAGATTTTTAATGGTAGCCCCATTGAGGCGTATAACGATTGACAAAATACTGTAGGAGAGAGTATACTTGATAGATTCCACTTATTAATAGGTCAAAGTCATTAGGGAGGATAATGTATGAGAGGAGCTCTATTCAGCCCCTCGATGTTTTGACTTTTTAGAAGAAAAGAAGCCTGTGAGTTGGGCTATTGGAGTCCAAGCCTGTAATAGAATGTAGAGTTTTTAAAATTAATAATGCTTTTGGTTCTGCAGCATTTTCCATGTCAAGGGGGGAGAAAGATTTTGGTTTGGATATATAATTATTGAACTGTTTTTAAGTGTTTGGCCTCCAACTGCCAGATATAAATCTTAAAGTTGTTGGAAACATAAAATAAATTTCTTCTTGCTTGTGTGCACCGGCTTGGCTTCAGCATTCACATTTGCGCTTCTAAGGCTTCCTTTGTTAGGGATTCAGGAGGCTTTGTGTTTTGTTAGGAGGTTGCAATTCGTGCATTTACAGGAAAACAGTGTTTTCCCTTTTTCATGCCCCTCATCCTACGTTCTGGCTTGGAAAAACCTAGAAAATAGTGCCCAGACTTTGCTGAGACATGGCCTGTGCCTGAGTGAGGGACATTAGACATGCACATACCCCCCTTCTGTACAATAACTGGCCTTTCCTATTATATTACTGAAAATGTTATTAACGAAGCCAGGAGTCATTGCTGATTAAAACCCTCAAGGACGAAGGCATGACAACTTTTTTTCTTTATAGTGAAGTCTTGCACTGTACATTGTGCTGCTCCACGTGGGAAGGGAGGCTGTTGCAAGGGCTAAAAGGTGGATGGAAAGCTGGGGGTTAAGGCATTTCAAAATGTCAGGCAGCTTGTTATATTGCAGTACATCATTCTGTCCCTCGGGACTGCTGCTGAGGCCTAGGCCAAAGCTATATAGAGAGCAGAAAATTTGACACGAGCTTCCAAATTTTCTCTTTAGCTCTCTTGGGCTGCAACCCATATGCCATGGTTAAACCATCAGGCTTTGCTCCACTGAGACTTTAGGACAAAGCAGCTCAGTATTTCCTTTTCAGTGAAAATGACTGCTTGTTTCCCTAGCAGAAATCCCTTCTCCCACCATCTTCTTTGAATGAAAATAGCTTCTTTTTTTTCCCCCTAAGTAAGAGGTTGTCTTGAATTGCATGCCTCTTGTTCTTAACTTCCCAACAACACTAGTGGAATCCAACAGTAGATATTAATGAATTATAAAAAGACACTGGTGTTTGTATTATACATTTGTTGTGTTTCCCAGAGGTGTACAGTCACATCTGAAGCAGAAGCAGCATTCATGGACATTCCTCCAAACCCCACATTGTCAGTGTCATTGCAATACATGCCTGAAACGTAGGAGAGTGTGTCTAACTACAGATATCCAGGCTTTTGCATCACAACCCCCCCCTTACTCAGAACCCTATTTATAAGGGCAATCATTTTTCCCATGAATTCTGTCTCACATGATCAGTAGTTCATTACTGAACAATGTAAATACATGAGATTCCAGCCTAGTGAAAGTGCAACGAAATCACAGCCCACGTTTTTAGTCCTGCACATGGAACCAAACACATTGAGGTTTCTGTTGTCATGTAATAGCACAATAATTTATTATTCCCACTGCCTGTATCACAGTTGTGCAAGAGAACCAGAACATGCCAAAATTGCTATTTGTGAGAAATTGAGTTATGGCCAAGTGTAGTTAAATGCTGGGGCCAAAACTTCATCTCACTTTCCATAAAGCTGTCCTGACAAGCAGCTGAGGATTTTCATAGCGTTAGAAAGTTTCAGATGCTCTGGAGCTGGAAGCCTGATCTTGTAGCCCCCTGTGCATGCCTGGGTCAGGTATAGCACCTAAAAATCTCCTCAAACATGGCTGGGACCCAGGCCAGGTGGAATGATGGAGAGGACTGTGGGGGTGCCTATGTCTCATGAATCCTTGCATCAAACATAACTTGGCAAAACCTCCCAAGATCTGTGCTCTGCTAAACTGTTTTACTATCCTTATGTCTTCCAGCCTGGTTAAACTCCGTGTATATGGATAATTTTTTACTTCTTCCTTTTCTCTAAAGAATATTTGCATGAGCATGTGCAAGAAAGAGAAAGACCAAATGGCTTACATGCTTGTTTTCTTCTCCAAGTTTTATCCTTGCAGTGTTATTATTACCGTTATTACCCCTATAAATTAAACATTATTTGACACGTACTAGTGTTGGTGTTCACATGTAAAGGGTTTGGAAATTTCAGAAAAGACCTATGAGAATTATGAGAAGTTTTGTCCCATAGCAGAAGAATAAAGCAACATTGTGAGGAAAAGATGAAGAGATTCCTTGCTTGGAGAAAACTTCTGCTAGAAAAGGACTTTTAATCTAGTAAGAGGAGATAAAGCAACTAGGCTGAAACTACACAAATTGTAGTTGTAAAATTTAAAAGAAAAAAAGGAAGAAAGAAACAGTGCAATTAAGCACTGTAACAATTTGCCAGGGAATGTAGTGGCTTCTCCATCACTTGAAGTCTTTAAATCAAGACTGAATGTCTTTCTAAAAGATATTGTAGCTCAACCAGAAGTTACGAGCCATGGGCTGGATGTGGGAATCCCTTGGCTAAATTCTGTTAAACAGAAGGTCATAGTAGATGATCATAATGATCCCTTCTAGCCTTTAAATATATTACTCCATTAATCTACTCCAGCCATGAAAGTGTCATTTGCCCACACAAATTTTGGATCTTTTTAAGCAGGCACACATTTCAGTGAACCAGCTTGGATGGAGGCTACTCCGAAAATGTGTGCACAGCTCCTTCTGCTGAGCAGCTGCTTCAATGCCAAACTGGAGTGTTTTCTTCTTAAAACTTTAATCCCCAGAGAAGTGGGCTGCCTATTTGTGTGATACAAATGTGTGTTGTGCTTTCTTCTCAGGCACTGTAGCTGAGGTACATAAACCTGTAGAGTTTAAATCACAGAAGGAGCCATTTATAATTCTTGTTCATTTTGTACACAAATCCATGTGATTCCATTAGATATGCAGCACAACCTGATATACAGTAGTGAATGGAGATCAAGCACTTCTGTTTACCTATGAAATTGCCTATTAAAATTACAATAACCACCATAAAAATGACTTTTTTATGTCTCTCCTTTGAGAGGAAGTTTCAATTTACTGGTTCATGTGAAAATACCTTGCAAGTAATTGTAAATATTTTAGGTAGATTTACTCTGATATTACCTGATGTGTCAAATTCATTGGAAAAAAAAAAAAAGATCTGACATGTTAAAGAGACACAATCAAGTTGAAATTTATTCAATTATTTAAAAGGGGGGAATTCATTTAATATTCTGTACTAGTAAGCACTCCTCCTTACAAATTGTTATGTAAATCTAGGTTTGAAAGTTGAATATTACCTTTTAATTCTGTTTTTCAAAAGACCCCTAAAAAATCGTGAAAATAGTGGGATAGGTGGAATTATCAGTACACAGAGGATCTTATCTTTGATTGGCTTGAATCAACACCGTTCTTCAACCTTTGAGACTCCGGTCAGTCAAAGCCAAGCTGCAGGGGAGGAGGTGGTTTCTCTTTCTACCACTGTTCCTTGTATAACCTAAACATTCTACCAGGCTGTATAAAAGAGATCTCAGGTTAACTTTTGACCAATATTACAGGATTTGTGTGCAAATTTTACTTTCTGATCCAGATCGCAAATCAGTGGCACTGCTTTCCCTGTCCCGGAAAGAACCCAGTCCATGAGGCAGGTGCAGACACTCAGGGCAGAACCCAAAAGAGCCAAGGGGAAAGCCAGGCAAAGCCAGCAGGGCTGACTCCTGGATCACCTGTTGAGCCTGATGCCTGGGGAGATGCACATTTGTTTTAGGGCTCTCAGGTTTGCCAGCTTTTCTAGCTGGTTGATTTTTTGGTTGGTTTTTTTTGGTGGTAGCTGGAAAGAAAGCAGTTTCCAAAGATGAGCCAGTCAGAGGCTGGAGCGAGATGGGGGTTTGGGGTATGTGGCAGTGGTTTTGGGAACCTGCCCTCTGGTGAAGACCCTTCTATGGTTTGTTTGGCCCTTTTCTATCTGTTTTGGGCTACCTCAGAGGATAAAACCAGAGGTGGGCCTATGTCTTTTCTGGAAAAGATGCTTACAGGCTTAAATGTTGTTTGTACCCACTTTATATCTTTGCACCAAAATACGGCCTTTTTCACTCCCTTTTTATGGAAAGCAGTTAGTTAAGGTACAAGCTAGGGACCAGTTTTGTGAGGAACTGAAGTGTTCCTGCCTCGTCTTGTGGGTGTGGGGAAAGACGAGTGAAGAGGGAGATCTGCGCCTCTTAGAGCAGAGGGTCTACGTGTACCCAAGACATGGGGGGTTCTTGGCACCAACTCAGATGGAAGAAAGCCACTGCTCTTGGTGGGTGCTCCTGGATGTTTTTCCTATGTGACCCATTGATCAAGCTTTTTCTTTAATTTTTCTGAAATTCAGCAATTTCATAGTCTGAACTGGTGTTTTGAGTGCTGTTCACTCAGCTCCTGGAGGATGTGAGGGTGTGTGGCCTCTTTTCTGAGGTCAGTCAGTGTTGTTTGGTGCCTTCTTTAATGATGTGGGTGTTTGTGGACAGTGGTGAGGAAAGGACATATGCTGCCACTAAAAATTACATGGATAAAATTCAGATCCTGTTTCTTATAGAAGCCTCCCAGAGATGTGTGCTCACTGTTCAGCTGTTAAGATTGTTATTAAACTTTATGGACCATAAACCCCATGGAAACAAGGAAAGTGCACAACTATGCTATTACAATAGTGTCAAAACAGGAGACATATTTCATAGCCTCAAAAGTGTGAGCCTGCCTCCATGAAGCATTTCGGCCCTGGTGGACTGCCTCAAACTAGTGTTTATTTAATCTCTAAATTAAATGCAGTGTTGCTAATACACAAAGCCTGGAAAAATATGTTCCTTTAAGTTTAAAGTTCACTTTCATAAATCTAGCTTTGCAGACTGCCTTCTGAAATGGGAGTTGATTTTTTTTTTTTTTTTTAATTTAAATATTTGTCAGACATCCATCATCTCTTAATATTTCCTGTCATGAGGATCTACTTAATTCCAAACTAAATCCATCTTGATTTCCACTAAATACCCCGACTTGCTCAGTACAACAACAGTCTCCTGATTAAGGGAGACAGACAAACAAGGGGATGAAAAACATCCTTGACACTCTTGGGGGTGGGAGGAGTGAAAGCAGAGATGCCAAATGCAGCCTGACTCAACAGGACAATGTATTTCCTTTCAAATGTATTTGTTTTGAGAAAGCAACTGTCAAGCTCTGTGTGTAACTGTGGTTTATTTAACATGTTAGCAGACCTGTCCCTTGTATGTACATATTTGCCTTTCAGTGTCCTTCTGCAAATTGCTTTTGACTTGGCCAAGTTACAACACTTTAAATACCATCTTTCAGGTAGGCACAGGAAATTTCCAACAACATCACTTTAAAAAAATCCCCCAAACTCATATTGCAATATTGGAAAGGGGAGGATGTATATCTGTAGGGTTTTCTGTATTTTTTGTAACCCCTTTGGTGGTGGGAAAGCCATCCATTCCCTATTCCCAGAGATTATTAGCTCTGTCCTAGCTAATGGAATATTTTAAGGTAGGTGACATATTCTTGACCTAAAAAACAAGTAAAGATGCAGTGATGTTTGCTTTTTTTTTCCCCAATTCCATTTCTATTAACAGCTAAATTCCCCCAGATTGATTTTTTTTTTTTTTTTTCATAAAGAGGGACTAATGTAGCAAAGTGGGGCTGCAGTAGAAAACTGAAGAAAATAAAGGTGGTATCACTTAAATTTTGTCCTGGGGTAGAAATTACTTATCAGACACTATCATATCATGTGATATTGCTGGTTTCTCCATGATTTGTGGGTAACTGCTCTGTTGAACAGGATTCGTTTGTTTGTTTTTTGGGTTTTTTTTAAATATATTTGGTGTTTGTTTGTTTTTTCACTCAAGCATCTGAAAGAGATTTCAGGATTGGAAAACAGATAATCAAATTTAAAAAATAATGACTAACACATTTCATAGGAACAGAAACTTAATATTTCTTCTCTCCCTTCCTATAATGATGATTAATAAAAAGGCAGCTTCAGTATGACCTGTCCCTCCTCCTACACACTCGCTTTCCTTTTTTCTACAGCCTGCTAATGACTATCACTGTAATTGTTAGGTGCTGTTGATCATAGGAAAGGAATGTATTTCATGCTGCTGTTTATTCTGCGTCTATAAAGCTGATATTCCTATGATTCCCCTATCTGAGCTGATTAATTGCTGCCAAATTAGGCACCGTGCTTCGAAGGAATTTAACCTATTGTTTTCTATTTGTGGCAAACATGTTGATGCTGGCAAGGAAAGTTTGTCATTCCTGTGTTATCCTGGTTTGTTGCTCCTCAAATGTGATCCCCTGAGCAGGGTTTAAAATGTTGTGAGCCTGCAAATGTAAACAAGTTTTAATGTGATTGGGAGGTTATTTTTCTTAAGCACCTTGTTGAATGTACATTGAGAGCATTGCATGTAAACTGACCTATACACTGCTTGCTAGCAATGACATTATTTATTTGAGTTTATTTGGAACTATTTTTTAAAATAATGATAATATTACCCAGTGAATTCTCTCTGAGAGAATTGTTTGTAAACATGCCAGGGGAAATTAATGTAGAAAACACTTGTAACTTATTCCTCTATGAAAATCAGAGAAATAAGCTGAGTAATATATCTGTATGTTTAAACATATACACACACACACACATATATATATATATTTATATACACTTTTTTAACTAGGCCAGCAATTCATATGAAAATAGCCACGCTAGAAGAGCTTCTATGCCAGCAAGACTTGTATTCTTCCCCAGAAGTCTTGTGCTCTTCCCCAAGTGCTTCTATTGTAAAATGTCTTACTCCTTAAGTGGGCATTATGTTACTGTATTTTATAGGTACCTTCCCAAAAGAAATTTAATTACATCGTCATTTTAGTTGTTAAGAATAAGCTGCACAGTATACAGTTCCCAAAAAGTGAATTCATTTTTAATGTGCCATCTGTTGCTGCAATACAATACGAAGATAAATAGTTGGAAATGAGAAAGAGAATTGACAAGAAAGAGAAATGGGTTTTGATTTGCCCTTTCATCGCACACATAAAACAACATAAGCTCAATCAATGCACAGAAATGAAAGCTAATACATAACAGCCGCTGGTCCTGAATTTTCCCCACCTATTGTTTCAAGTTCTAATTAAGAAAGAGGAGATCTGAGTTGGTGCAGCAGACTGGGGGGCTCAGGGCTCTCCCGGCTGCTGAAGGTGGGCTGGGCTGTGATGGCTCCGTGCCTCGGCCCAGGGGAGAACCAACATCCAAACTCATAAAAGCCCACGCCAGGAAGGTTTAATCAGCACTTTTCATATTGATGGATAGTTTGGGATCCTTTACCAGAGAGATCCCCCACTCTAATGTCATGCTTTTAGACAGCTTAAAGCTGTGATTAATATTTGGCAAAGTGATATATGGGGAGGTTTGAAAGGTCAGGTTATTTACTATGTGTAATTAGCTGGGGTTATTATTTGTAATATAATATTTGTAAAAGACACTTTGTGGATTCTAGATGTAAGTGCCAAAACCCAGTGAGAGGGTTTTATTAGTTGTAAGGATCAGTTAGTATCAGAAAAGATGTTCTGTAAAGCCCATTATTCAAATGCTTGAAAAGAAATATTGAATGAAATTACGAGCATAGAGCCTTTCTCCTTCAGGGACACGTGCTTCTGTGAAGATTTTGTGGTGAGATAAGATTGTCAATTCCTCCTCTTCCCTTCCCTCCTTGTGTTCAAAATGAACTATTTTTCAGAGACATCTGTGTGTAGACTCTCAAAGCTTTAAAGGAACAACAGGGTAAGGAAATGAACATAGTTAGCTCATTGAAATAAATTCCACCTGATGCTTTAGGGTGACATTGTCTCGTTTCAACAGGAGGAGATTAAAGAAAAGAATTCTATCTTTCCTATGATAGGAAATATCCCTTTATTATCCGGACCCAAAGTATATATTAAAAAATAATAATAAAAATGTCCCTGTTTTCCCAGGATGCTGAAGTGCCTTGTTGAAGAAGTGGGAAAAATGGTTTAAATAAAGCACTTGGTATGTGAACATGTCCTCTCTCATCAGCACTTTTTTAGGGTCAAGTGATAAAAGAGTTAGATATACAGAATTTGGTTCATTTGGAGGTTCCCCTCTTCCTCTGGGAGCTAAACACCACAGACAGTTGAACACAAGTCAAGACAGGGTTTGTGGTTTTTGTTTTACTCTAGTACAAAAAACAAACAAACAAAAAAACCAAAAAGGGACAATCCCTGAGGTATTGTGAGGCCGACTACAGGTAAGGAGGGAAGCAGTTATTTTGCTATGGATATTGTGGTAAAATTAGGTAATTGGGAAGTTTTTTTGTGCCTGATTTAAAAAGGTTTAGAGCAGCTCCCATCTCAGGGAACTCTTAAATTTGGAAGACCCTTTGGGCATCTGCCGCATAAGTAACTTTTAACTCGGCCTTGAGAAACTATATGCAAATTTCTACAGAGCACTCTCAGCTTATCGGTCTCTCTCCCATTTAGTGCATATCCACCAGATTTTAGGAATTCAGTAAATCTGATAAATGCAACGATATACATGATATAGATATGTATAAGTACATATGTGATTTAAATTTAATGATGTGGTAAAAGTCTTGGCTCCCATCAGGGCTCTATCCCACTAATTTTCATGAGTCCTTCTGTGGAAGTTTGTTCTAGGAAGAAAACGAAGGAGTGATGGTGTTGGTGATGCTTTCTCTTGGCTTTATTACATCTGTAAATCCTTCTATGCTGATCATGACAGTAATTCCAAAGAGCAGTTTCCCATTTCTGAACTGAAATATGTGTGGGAATAACAGAGTTTTGTTGTGTCTGATCTCAGGTTGGCTTTATTATGCAAAACCAGTGAGCAGCTTCTAGTGCTCAGAGAAATCCTGGTGGAACATATTAACAAAAGCTTGTACAATTACTCTTCATTGACTGTCAAACGATGCTAGACTTGTCCTCAGTTACAGGGAACATGGTTTAGTTTTATTTTATGTTGTTGTTATTTAATTGTGGGAAAAAGAAGTGTTGCTTCATACCTGCTCTCAGTCTCATTCATATTCTCCTCCTTGTTTCCCTTTCCTTCTTTCTTTCCCCTTTTGTTTTCACGTAGATTTCTAAATCTGATTAGCAATCACTACATCTTGAGAAACAGGCCATTGTTTCCACTCAAAATTTGCATTTATCTCCACTTAAACCGTTTTTAGTAGCAGGGTAATAAAAGAAAGCAGTTCAATAATTTTTGAAGAACTATGCTCTCTTTTTTTTTTTAAAGCAAGGATTTATTTTTTGAAATTTTATAATGAGGATATTTAGATCTTCAGGAAAAACACTGCTTTTTTAACAGACATCTGCAGAAATGTGCTGTATTGAAATGGCACGTTCAGGAGGCAAAATAACCTCATTTGTTTTACTGCTTTTCTTCAGTGATTAACACTGCTGCTGAAAGTTTTAGTTTAATTCTTGCTGTTTCAATTTCAGAAGAGTTTTGGAAGTATTTATCAAGATTTAGACAGAACCAGAAGTTCGAGAAACAGCCTTAAGAAAGTATTTACGTAATTTATGAATTCTTTATTTTTTTGCTGTGTAGATATTAATAGACTGAACAAAATAGGTGTGTTTAGTGTCAAGTCATTCAGTCCAATTAAGGTACTAGAAAGATCATTTATAAAATGAGAGTTAATGTTGGCATCTTGATTTCTGGTGCTTTTTTTCTCTCCTCCCCTTTCTTCTGGCAGGGGGCAGCAGGCAAATATGTCTTTATTTCAACTTTATGCCCTCAATGGAGAGAGCATGACTATGTCCAGTGTTCACCTTTAGGGAGTGAGGAAAAGCCTGTGTGACAAATCTCCTCTTTCCAAGACATAGGGACAGAAAAATATATGTGTTGGTTTGTTTTAAAATCCCCCCTCTTTTTTTTCATTTCCAGAGGACAGCTTAGTGCAGAGCCCTAGGTTTTAAAGATGTGACTTTTGTGTGTATGTGGTGGTGCTTTTGCTCTAAGGAGACTTGGAAGGCAAATCTGATAAAGGAAGAATAAACCTCTGTTCTGATCTCACTGGGAGCAACTTTGTTGTCAGCAGCATTTGCAATGCTTGGTGTGTATTCAGCTCTGTAAAGCATCTCTTCAAACTGCTTTTTCTACCATCCCCTTAGCAAAATCTAGTACCATACAAATCTGTTAAATATTTTTATCTTAATCATTCCTTGTGGCTGCATCTTAGAACCATGAGCTGTGTTCCCAAATTCTCCTGTGACGCTTCTGTTTGTTTGACCTTTCTAGTGATGCCACACTCCTGCTCTGAGTGAGAGCTTGGTGGCTCTCAGTGTTCTCCTCCTCAGGTTTATTTCTCAGTTTCTCTCCTTTGGCCCTATGGAGTGTGAAGGTTGTGAACCTGATTGCTCCTGACCTGCCCAGGGTCACTGGGAGCTGAACCCCGAACATACAAGTGAAGTAGGAAAAAATAACTTTTGAGCTAATTTTGTATCCAATTAACAAGTAGATTCCTGTAGGATAGTAGAGTGAAGAATACTCCTAACTCCATAGCTTGTTAGGAATGTTGACAATGCCGCCTCTTCTACAATCCTAAAAAAATAAGGCTGTTCCTTAATAAAAAGTGTGGCAGCACACAGTGGGACACCAGCATGTATGTTTTCCATTTTGCTGTCTTTGTTATTAGGCTTTAATTAAGCTTGATTAACTGTCTGTGTCCATGGTTTTATGTTGCCTTTTTCAGCTGCAGTAGAACTCAGCAAAAGTGTGTTTTGCTGTGGAAAGGTAATGTTTCTGTTCACTAAATAATTATAATGGTATTTAGCTGAAAATGCTGTAAACATATCATGGAATGTAAGGGGACTAAACACTGGAGGAACAAATTATCATAGATACAGGTGTGTTATTTTAATTATCCTATCTATTTCAGTATCTCAGATAGCAATTTATGAATTAATCAGACTAGATAACAATGTTTGAGTTGATGTTCAACTTGTAAGAAGGCCACAGCAAATTATGTAATGCTATACCTTTGTGTAAAATCAGTCAGCAATGTTCAGGTATAACAATTGAGAATAGAACAACCATATTGGCTTTTCTTGCACATCTGGCAGTAGAGGAGTGTCCAAGTACGGCTCAGTCACAAAACAAGCACTTTAAACTTCCACCAAATATGTTCATTTTTTCTAAGCCTCTGAGTGATTATTCTATTTGTCACCTTTTTATTGTTGCATTTCCTCTTTCTCCAGTTTAACAGAACCTATGGGCTATTTTGTCTTCAAATCAAAACACATTTCAGTCATCAGTGTAGCTCCAAGAGGAAGCTCTGGGTGTGAGGCAGCTCAGTCAGACCAGAGGGGACCTGGGAGATGGTGGCCCTGCTAGTGACAAACTGGGACAGAAATCCTGCTGTCTCAGTAAAGGGAGGTGCCTGCTTTGTGCACACCAGACAAAGCCAGGTGTGCCTTGTTCTCATGCTGCTAGAGGAAAATAAATATAAACATATTCCCTCACCTGGGCGTCCCCTGCTCCCTGGCCACTACAGTCCTTTCTGTGGCTGACGCTGCTCCTCGCTTGCAGGATTGCCTTCTGCCACTTTGCCAGCATAAAGCTTTGACTCTCATAAAATGTTTTGAATTTGAGCCTGGAACAAACCTTCCTTGCCTTGTTTTATCTGTTTTAAAACCACTTCAAAGTCCAGTTTTGGGCTGGTGCATTGAGAGGCGCTCAGTGGCACGGCTGTGGCTGCAGGAGGGACCAGTGTGACACGAGAGGTTTGGCGTCTTGGAGAGCTGGGAAATTTAAGAGCAGGAGGGGAAGGAGGAGGAAAAGGGGAGGATGCACATAAATGTTTCAGACATAAATTAAGGCTGCCACAGAGCTGTGATGACTTTAGTGTCTAATCTCCAGGCTGATTCCTATGGTTGTGCCCTTAGTGAGTTGCATTCCTTTGCACATAGATCTCTTTACAACACAAACCCTTTTTTTCCCCCAAGTACCTCTGGCCACCTTTCCCACAGAGCCTGCACTGCATGGCTGGGGAATAGATGTTGAAGTGTGTGTTTCCCTGGGTAATGCAAGGCTTGGACTTCAGGGTGCTTTCCACATAACTCCTGCTTTCAAGAGATCAGGGGCATGTGCTTAAAATTGAGTCAATATTCAGGCTTGGATGAAATAACGTAATTCTAGTTTGTGTTTTGCACTAAAGCTCCAGTCAAGAATTGAAAAGAGAATGCTAATTGCTCTGGCCTCTGGTTATATAGTATACATGCCTACAAATGCATTTTGTCCTTCGTAAATACACATTTACATAAAATATTCTTTATATTTGTGTTTCATTAGACACAGAAGTTCAATAGCAGTGTCTCTGGCCCTCTGTTTCTGCCTGTCATTCCTTGCTGCCTTCAAAATCTTCTGGCTTTGAAGTAAATAACCATTTTTGCTACAGATGTCTTAGTGCTATAGAGAGCTGTTAAAGTAATTGTACCTACTTCCAAAATGTATGAAAAATGAGAATTCCTGAGAAAAGGTTTTGACATCTTCTGAAAAGATAATAACAGTGTAGGCTAACAGGGAGAAAGCTGTACGCTTTACTTTCAGTTTGATCACTTATTTTATACCTGTGCATTACTGTTTCTTTAATGTTCACATATAAAATTCAGTTAAATGTTGTTCCTAAAAGCTGCAGGCAAACTCCTCTGAAAATACCAAGATAATGAACTTGAACCTGAGCTTTCTCCATCAAAGAAATCATTATAGACAATGTGTTTTAGCTTTTGGCTTTATTCAGTTTAAATTCACATTTTCTCTTCCACGAGAAGAAGAAAGTGCATCTTTAAGAGGAGGTGTTTGTTAAATCAATATATACCTGTTGGTATTGCTAGGAATTGCCTTTCTGCTTTCAAATTGCTGTACAAAATACCTGAGTAGGCATAATGTCAAGAATGGAAATAATCAAAGTGTATTTAAGACTCACTTAAAAAAATCCATTTAAAAAGTAGGAATGTGTTTTTCAGGCATTTTAAGACCATAAATTGAAACACAAGTATTTAAATTATTTTTCAAAGAGATTCAAAACTGTAGTGTATTTGCATAGCTACTGAGTGAACTTTTTTGTCCTCAGCATTTAAGTTTTCTAGCAGTTCTGTATTTTAGAAGACTCCAGTGCCCCATAAAAAGCAAATACTCAATTTTTCAGTTTCTAGGCACTGAATATTTTCCCTTCTGCTGGATTTGTTTTTATAACAGTAATTTATTTTAAAAAGAAAAAGGGAGAGAAAGTGAGAAACTGAAGAAATGAATGGAAGATTTTGGAAAAGGTCATTAAACAAGCTCTCTAAAATCTGATAGATACTGTCAAACGTTAAAATAAATATACTACCATGGCAGAGAGGAGGTGAGTGGGGCCCTGAGCAGCAGGGCTGCATAGAGCCTGCACTTTGCTACCTAAACCTCACTGAAGCTCTGCCAGCTGATTTCATTAGCGAGAGGATTCAGAAGGTAAATGTTTATGGTAAGACTAACAAAACTACTTCAATCCTTACCAGTCAACAGCTACAGGGGGCTCTCAAAGGCCACTCACAAGGGCTCAGGCTTCACGTTTGGTCTTGCCAGCACAAGAGGTTCTTACAGAATTTTATTTATCTGTTTATTTATTATTCCTCCAGAATCACAAAGTGTCAGTGATCAGCAATCACTGATCTTGACAGAAAAACATTGAAGCCATGGTCTAAGTGGGATTCATCCCGAGTAAAAGATCGAGTAGCCCTGGAAAAACAAGCTTTTAAAACTGAAGTTTTATATGTTTAGACTTGGGTGGGTTTGGTGGTTGGTTGTTGTTTTGGATTTATTTTTAGTTTAGAATAACTACAACAAGCCCATCATGAGGCACTTGAGCATGCTGCCAAGTATTAAAAAATGATGGAACAATGATGTGGTACAACTAACTCATCTTTTTTCATCCTGGGGTGCTCAAGGCTGCATCCACCCCCCATGGAACACCCCGGGGAGACCTTCTGCTGCTGGCTGCCTCTCTGCTGGAGCCCGTGCACAGCTCGGCAGACAAAAGTGACATTTATGTCCGTTCTAGCAAAACCTGAGCTCAAAAGGCAGGCAAACACCCTTGGCTTTCAAAATTAAGCTGGTTTCTACTCTCTCACATGGTCTATTAGTGCTCCAGGCAATTAATGTCACCTCTATTTTGTTTGTATTGATCCCCAGCTTGCTCGTTGTCTCGTGCCTTGTTCTGTGCCAAGTCGTGGGCTGGCCTTTCTTCGTCTTGACTCGGTCAAAGAGGAGACAGAGTGTTTTCTGGAGCACAGTAATTTGGGTGATGGAGAGTTATTTGTAGAGATAAACCACTATCCTGTAGAATGCCCCTCTTCTTGCCCACCATCGTTCCTTGGGGCCATGATCCTTGTGGAAGATATTTGTCCTAATTCATGTTAGGAAGAAATCTGATCATTATGAACGTCAAATTACTCTTTAAGATGGGGGATTTGTCAGTCAGGATGATCAAGGCAGGTTCTGTATCAAGGTCTACTCAGTTTGTGGAACACGGGGAAACTGGGAGCAGCGACCCATTAAAGCCTGAAACCCTGCAGAAAGGAGGCAGCCTGTGTTTCATGATGGGAGATTGTCTCTTGTGGAATGAGAGCAAATCAATTTCTGTTGGTGTCCACAAACTCCAAAGTTACTGCTTCTTCCTGCCTTCCACAACTGGAGAAGGCACGAACAGTGGGCTGCAGCTTCTTCCAGGAAGGTTTTTAAGATTTTGCACACTCGTGTTCAGCAGAGTCCTATCCTGAAGTCTCAAATGCCACCATGATTCCTCCTGGAAAAGCAGGTTTTAACACAACAATAAATAAGTTTTTGGGTTTGGGGCTTTTTTAAAGCAGTCAAGTTTACAAACCTTCATGCACACGATTGACTTTTATATGCTCCACAAAGTCAAAGACCATATTTTTATATTTCTGTATAATCATAACTTTAAATGGAAGATCTTTGATGTAGATTTTAAGTCTCAGGACAATTTCTACAATTACATTTAAGAGTGGGCTCTATGCTGTTGGTGCTCCAACAAACATCAGCCATTTTTGTACAGATTCAATTGCAAAAACAAACTTCAAAATGGAGCAATTTTCAGTAGTCCCCTAAATACAGTATTCTTATCCCATATTGTACACATGGTCACTGCCTTCAGAAAAACCCAAGTGGTAAAATAGCATGGTAAGGGAGCAACAATTTTGCCTAGAGTTATGTGGCCTTTTTCAGTTTGTCACCTCTCTTGGTGGAAAGCAGTCATCTCTACTGTCCAAATTCATTAGTTTTGGTGTTCTTGTCTGCACTGTTTTAGCAGTGCTGCTTTTACAGTTCTACTGTGTTTTAGGTTTCCAGTCCTGTAATCTGGAGCCTCAGGTGTGACATAAAAGCTCGTGACTGTAATGAGTTTGGGGTTTTTCCATTGCTGCCAAGAGTGAAACAGCTCTGAAAGGATGGAGAGTCAACAGCCAAGGCAGCAATCCTGGAGATGATGGGTTGTGTTGATAAGGTAATACAGCCTGATTGCATTTCCAGAAAAATTCAGAATATCGTCTAGTAAGTGTTTGTAATAAGACTTTCACAATCTCTGATAAAATCTTATCTCTTTAGAGTGAGATGAAAACTGAAAGCATGTGGGGGGGTTTTGTGTGTTGTTTTATGATTTCTTATGTTTGGTGGTTCATTTTTTGTTTTCTTTGCATAATCCCTGCTTCAGGCACAGTTAGGGCTCCATGTATTGCGAGAGATTGTTCCTTCCACAAATGTGCAAGAACTAGAATTTAATTTTTTTCTCCGTCTTTCCCAATAGACTTCATCACAACTTGTACCCCTAGAAATAAATATATATTTTAGGGGGCAATGTTTCTTTGCTGTTACTCTGGAGGCAACCTGGTATTTGCAGAATGCCTTCCCGCTAGGTGTGGAAATGCACTGAGCACACCTATGAGTGACCTCTGATGTTTGTTTATCCTGATTTATGAGATCCCATGCATACTACAGGGAAGAAAAATAAATATGCAAAGTGCCAGTAGACTTTTAATGGAGTTACCCTGCATTTCTCCACAGAAGCTGACCTTGAAATTGCTTTTCATGCACAAGTCAAAATATGTAAATTAAGATCTCAAAGTGACAGTTCAAAACATGTATATAGTTTGTAAAGTTCTTGCCAAAGCCATGGAAATTTCATGTTCTACAAAGGCCATTCAAATGCCTCTGAAACTGTGTGTAGCAAAGTGCAGAAAAATGGCATTGCTTAAGCACTCAGAGGGAAATTTGGTCAAAACACAATTTCACTTCAGCAGGGTGACAAGTCTGCCAAAATTTGCTCATGAAATCTGTGACCGTGCTGTCAGTGCAGTGTAGAGCTTCCAGCTCCCTAACAAAAGCAAAAACTAAGCTGGTATCTAAAACTGACTGATCTATGCCTAATTTTCTTTAATGACATTTGCTTTGCTACTGTTCAGAGTGTCAGAATAGGCAAAATGAGCAGGACAACTCACTGTTCCAACATGAAACTTGTGGGGCTTCCATCTCCTCTTTCCTAAATAGTACAAATAATATAAAACTCTTTAAAATGTTTCTCTTGGCTGCATTACGTGTCAAATGCTCCCAGAAACTTTAATCTCATACTTTACCTCTTGATTTCCCTGTACTCCTATTTCCAAGCATTGCTTCTAATGGTTTTCAGTCCCACTCAAAAGTGATCCATAATACTGAGGATATTAAGTATTTTCCTCTTTACCCTCTGCCATTGTTTGCAACATAAAAAAATCAGTAAAATGAATTTCAGTTACGTTTATGATTAGTCCCTGTCTACAGCAACCACCACATTTGGCGTGGAAAAATCTTCTGGAAGCAGCCTTGCAGAGAAACAAGCAGATATGCTGGGCTGCTGAACAGATGAGTAGGAAATAGCTGGGTCCCAGTGATCAATCTGCTGTGGGGATGAAGAGAAAATTCAGGCAAAACATTTGGTTATGTGGTGGTGCAGAGGATTAGTCAAACATTATAATTAATGCCACGAGTGCTAAAAAGCCGTCAGGGCAGTGGGATGTGTTGATTGTTTCTCCTCTCTGTTTATACCCTTTCCTCTCCCTTGCAGCTGTGGGGCTGTGCCAGCGAAAGCCCCCGAGGGCGAGCTTTAGCCGCTGCTCTCCGTAGCTGCATCGTTACCTCACTCCAAACAAAGTCCTTTTTTTTTTTGTCAATAGAGGATGAAAACATTATTGGATTCAGGAGCTCATAGTAGTCCTGTACGCAGCTAGGGATGAAGAGGATAGATTTATGAAATGGACCATTTCAAATGGCATTATCTTCCCACAGTGAGGAGCACCTTTCATAAATCATGGGAGAGCACTTGGAAAAGAAAGCATTTGTTATTCCTGCCATATATTGTTTTTGCATCCTCCACCATGTGTTCTTGGGATGGGGGAGAATCTTCTGTTTGCATTTTTTTTTTCTTCCCTAATAATTAGTGCTTTTTATCTTACAATGACAGGAAAACTCAGAACAAGCTTGACAATATGAATTTTTAGCTTACCTTTGCTTAGCTGCAGAGACACACTGAGCCTCGGTTTTCTGGTTTGGGTATGAAGCCAACTATTCCTTACACATTTCCAATACTGCAGGGCATTCTCTGCCTCATTATGTAGCAGGAGGTCAACTGGGAAGAGGAGTTAAAGTATAGACAAAAAACTTGTTATTTTTTAAGACTGGAAGGTTAGTGCTATTTTATGGGTATTTTTGCTTCTTAAACTCAAAGACCCTATTTTTGCTGCATTAATAAAGCTCTCTCTGATGCCTTTTGAACTCACCAACACCTAGATATTGTACTGGGTGGGAAGAGAGGTTTTTCTGTGTTGTCAGTATTTTTTCTGTATTTTTCACAACCCAACATTGCAATAATTTCACCAGTGAGTCTGACACCACTTGGGATAAATGCAGGTCTCCATTAAACCTGTAACTAGCCTGATGTGAAAAGTCAACATTTATTACACAGTATTATTTGTGTGGATACTTTGAAATCATCCCTTTGCTCCAGAGAGGAAACTTTTGAGAATGCTCCGAGATAGCAACTTGTCATTACCTGTAATGAGCCGAGCAGAAAGGCCTTGATTTTAGGAAACGTGTTTTGACCAGAACTGATAGAAAGATAAAGGTGATGGTAGTGAAGCAAAATTGCCTGTGTTTAAGAATAGAACAAAAGAAAACATGAACTGAATATTGAAGTGTGCATTAAATTCAGAATATTAGTTAGAAATTAAAAAAAAAAAAAAAAAAATTAAATAATTTCTAGTTTGAACCCCCCGAACTCTGAAGTTGGGAAAGGTCAGCCTTCCTGCTTGTCTGGACTAGCTTAATTCTGCCTCCTCATGGATCACTGTAAGAATTATATTTTTCTACCATACCCTTCCACAAGTTTATACCACAGTGGAAGCACACCATACTGAAAACAAAGGACAGACTGTTGCAAGACAAAGGGTGGCATTTCTTGAACTTGAAATGTTTGTCTTGGCTACCTGGCATTTTTTTTTGGACAAATGAATGTGGGGAAGGAGCAACTGCCTCAGTGTTTTTAATATGTATATTTTTTTATGGAGCCCATCATAACATGACAAGAGTTTCAATTTTTTATTAATGTGTAATTCATAGAATACTGAATTAAATGTATTTATTTCCTTATAGACATTACTTTATTTTTCTCCTGGATGTGCTTACAAAAGCCTCTATTAAGGCCAGAGCGTAGATGAGAGAAGCCTCTCACTGCCAACATGAAGCTCAGAGCTTCCTCTGCAGTGGAAACTGAGAGATCAAGTCAAGGTCAAACTCACTATTTATTCCTGAAATTTCTGCAGACACTGTTATTTAGGTGTAATGAGGCCTGCTTGGATCCGGTTTGGAAAGATACAAAAGCTTTGAACTTTTAAGTTTGGAGGCTTCAGTTACATACGTGGGTATCTGCACCCTGAATCTGAAGGCTTGGCATTTTAGATGTTGACTTTCCACAGGGCTTAGAACTTGTTCCTGTGATAGTGAAAATGTGTTTTTCTGAGGGCTAAGAAACTCTCAGCCCTCAGAAAAACATGGGTTCTGCTGGGGCTTGGGCAGCTCCTGTGTTCACTGTGTATTTGCAGGGAGGGGGAGAAAAAGCATTTTAGCAGCCACACCAAAAATGTGTATTAAAGCCGTAAGTGGCATTCAGTGCAGCAGTATGCCACGTTGTATTTTGTTATGAGTAAACAGGAGGGTGATGGTGGCTGAAAAAAAACATGTTCCCATCACATGAGGGAACCTTGTACAGGAGTTTGTTGGATACAGATAGCAGCAGCTCCTTGTGGGAAATAATGGAATCTTTTCTTCTTCAGATTTCTTAAATGGTTTGATATATAATAATATTGGTTATGTCATTATGGCAGAAGAATTGCTTTTCTAGCTGAGCTGGGGTATTGAACAGTACTGTGTATAATGGATAAAAATGGTTCTCCTGGATAAGGAGAGACAAGAATTGTCTCCCCTGTTTTGAGGTGTATGTATGGTATATTTGTCCTTTTTTTTTTTTTTCTGACATCCATTAGGAAGGCACCGTGTGAGAATTTTTTTTGCTGGTGTCAGGCTTTGAAGATCTTTATGGTGTAGCTGAGGTCAGGAGTTCCCCATGTACTGTTCTACCTCAACACCTGCCCAGTGAATGGCAGGTGGCAGTTTTACCTCTGTTAGTACGTGGATATCACCACTTTGTTTTAATGCTTCAGTGTTTAAAGCTGTTAAATAAAGCCAGGATTCATCAAGAAGTGTTTTAATAGAATTGTCAGGTAGCTGCAGTGCCCCTGATTTAAATGAGTAAGCTACACCTATGGGCAAATGATCTTTCTGCACACAGAAATTAATTGCAATTCAGGACTGATGAACTTTTATGAGCTAGTTAATTTTTAAAAGATGCTGTGTATGGTTTATTGAAATTAAAAGAAAGTGACAGCTTTCTGCCCCTACCCTCATAAAATTCTGTCCTGCATATAATATTGACCTAATTTAGTTCAAAGGCGCTGGATCTCCTCTTTAACACTCCATTGTGTAAAGGCCAGTTGAAGGTTTCAGTTCTCTTCAAGTAAACAGAAAAGCTTCTCCCTGGTTACCCATGTTATGTTGGCTTTTATCAGTAGACAAGCTCTAAACTCCTCCACCCTTTGTCCTTGATTACCCTCAAAATCATTTTTTAAACAAAGTGCAGCTCAAATTCAGCATCAGGTTACAAAACACCCATTTATAGACTGTTATGAATGAATATTGATTATAAAACAGTGCACCATATACCACAGGATTGCAGATATTTTTATGGTGTGGATCTTCTCCTGGTGAAAAGATTCATGGGCCACTGCCCTCCCTAATTGTGATTGTAGGACACAGCTCACTTCCCATTCAAGCTGGGACCACATTGTCTTTTATTTGTATTCACATAACATTCTTGTGGGGAAGTAAAGGAGCAGCTTATGGGAAAAGGTAATATTATGAAGGCATTTTGGTTGGTACTTTCCCAAGAGTCTGGCTAAGGGCTGCTGCTGTTCAAGTCAGTTGTAAAAAGTTACTTTGAGTAATACCAAGCAGTGCTCCAAAATATCAGCGAGAATTTACTTATTTTCTTACTACTGTTACGAGTCTTCCTCCCCTCCAATGACCTTCACAAACCCACAGACCATAAATTTTCAAGCCTCTATTTTATGGTCAAAATTCTGTAGAAACCTATTTTTTTCATCCCAAAGCTGCATTTTTTTGCTGTGATACTTGACTTCCTTGACCAATGTCAGGGGTTTTTGTAGAAATTCACGCCATGTCTGTGAAACCTGACAGCCCAAAGCACTGTTTCGTGATTGCTGTTGGACTGTGCCAGGGCTACACTGCAGCCAGTGTGGATCTGCAAGGAGGAGTCTTCTGGGCTTCAGTGTCCCAACAACATCTAATCACTCTTGTGAATTAACTTGTCTAACAGACAAGACAAGAAATTAGCCTTCTCTTAAGCACTTACAATGTCTAGCAAAGAAGTGGGAAAAAATCCAAAGAAATACAAAACCCATTTCATACCTAGCAAATGAGTTTGACAAATACTGTATTTTCTGAACCCACTTAAATTTTTACTTATTGCCTTTTCCAGAAGCAATAAAATAGAAACATTAATATTTCAAAGTTTAAGGGAAAAAAGTCTCCTGCATTTATGTCTATGCTGTAGCTAAATTTCTGCATCTGTTGTAGGACAGGTGCATTGGGTATTTTCAGTATGAGCTCAGGCGGGAGTGAAAAGGTGTTTCCTTTTCTTTTGGAAGGTTCTATTGAGCAAACACTGAGCACAGCTGCTCCAACTGGACATTTGCATGAGGAATGTCAGTTTTCGTGCCTCAATACAGAAACCTCAAGTTTCCTGGGTGAATTAGCTGTTAATGGGTTTCTAAAATGTACCACCAGTGGTGTGGGAGAATGTAGTCTGTGCTGAGGGCAGAACACGGGCTGTAATCAGACAACCTGTTGTTATAATAAAGCCAGAGGATAATACTTTGCATTGCTCAGTGTAATAATTGGTCTGCCCTGTATCCTACGGGCTTTGGCACTATAAAAAGGGATGTTTCACCTATCAACTTTTAATAACAGCTTTTACTTCCTGTGTATTCTAAATTGAAAATGTGATTTCAAACTATAAAAGTGAAGTATATAAAGTGTCCCCAAATAACATCTTAGGCTGCTTTCACAACCATTTCAGGGCTTTGCTCCCTGGCAAGGTTCAGGTTGATTTGCCTCGCAGTGGACATGCAATAATGCTATTAACAAAACACTTGCAAATAAATAACTTTTTTTCTTACATTACAATTTTGTGACCAAGGACAGGCAGCAAGAAGTAAAAGGAATTAACAGAGTCTGCTGCTTTTCAGAACATGGCAGGGAAAATGTGTAGACCTTGAAAACCCCCAAGATCAGTGCGGTTATTAGGTTGTTTTGTTTTTACAAAACAATTATTCTCTAAGTGAGTTATTGTGTTCCTATTTGTGATCACTGTGTATCCACTGCATTTTTTGGGGGTAGCCAATTTATTAGGAGTTTAAATGTGCACCCATGTGGACACATACCTGTGTTTTTTGGTCCTTAGCTATGCTGCAATTGCTTTTTAGCTGAGCAGTGCAATGATTGTGTGCACTTCTTCCTGTACTTCAGCCTGGAACCTGCTGCTGCGATGCTATTTTTGTTAACATCTGTGCTTTTATGACAGCTGTTTTTGTGTTTTGATGCTTATTGTTTAGTTTGCATACCTGTTTGTCAGTCAGTGCCTCCCACTAACTTTTGAACTCAGTCTTGTTTCAACCAAATGGGTCTGAAGTCTCCAGACAGCTTGCGTTCTTCCCAAATTGCAGAAATCTGGCAGGTAGAGCAGCAGACACAGACTCAAATTAGTGCTCTTGCTGCAGCAAAGTGGGAGAAATTGAGCTTTTACATCTGCTGAGTGGCTGCTGGCTGCCAGCTGGCGCGGGTGCCCCGGGCAGCTGGGGCAGAGCTCCAGGAGGCAGCACACCCTGCTCCTGCCCAGCTCTTGGGAGCACACGGAGGGGAGGACGTGCAGGAGGTGAGGGCATGGGGAGCTGGGTCTGTAGGGGCTCCAGGGAAAGGCGGAGGCAGTGCTTGGAAGGGACTGGAGGCTCTGCAGATGGGGTTGAGGACACGGGCAGGGTAATGAGGTGCTTGGGGATGGGTAGGTGACCACTTTTGCTGTGAGGAGTCAACGCGATGGACACAAAACACACATTTGTTCTGATTACAAGTGTGTTCGTATTTTAGCTGCGCCTAATTACTGCTTTTGACTCAGCTCAACACATAATGTTGCATGTCATGCTGTCCTACTTTTAATTTCACAGCTGAACACATTTCTATTGTTCTAATCCCCTTTTCCAAGCCTTGCTTTCCTCCATCTGGAGGACATGCAAGGTGTTTGACCTGTGCTACTGACAGTACCTTTGGATGATCCTTTGGGGAATATCACTGGAAACATATAGACAAAATGCTTCTCCCCCAGGTGCTGACTATCCATTTTCTATAAAAACTGGAGCTGGTGTTCCTGGGCTTTTCCTGGGTGTCAGATATTCACCAAGCTGATGAGATAGACCTGTTGGATCCGGTGAAGGCAGCACCAGCAGTTGCAGCTAAGGATGGAACAGATGAAAGCCTGATAACTAAATCTGTAACCAGAGAAACAGTTTAAATAGCTTAGCATTGTCTCAGATGGATTTTTCCTGAGATAATCTGTCCAATTCAAGATAATCCCCCTTTATTTTGCTTGAAAATGTGTACTTTCTTGCAAATTTTACATGATGCTCAGTTGGGTTTTCTAATCATAAGGAGAATCCACTTTAGTGCCAATCCTGCAAAGTTATGTAGTTTTTTTCTCAGCCTGTTTATTTGGCTTGTGATTACCAATGGTCTGCTCTGGAGATGTGTTTCAAGATGTACGACTATCTCAGGCATATAGTGACCTAAGAAAATATTTTGAAAGTAAAGTGAACTTATTCTCCCCAAAATGGATATCAGTGTTTCCTAAATAATATTTAAACATTTTTCACTTGATCGTGCTGATTACAATACTCCATCTCCCTTTCTCCATGGTCATTTGGGAGGTGGATTTTTACGTTTAAACAGTGGCTTATCTTAGAGTATGAATAGGTATAGCAAAGTTCCTATACATGCTCTGCCACTGACAGTTGAAATTATAATTGGGACATCATAACCCTTCTGAGCTGGACATGCACTCTTTAATTAAACACCCTCTTAAATGTGTCCCAGAGATGTGTGCTGTGGCTGCTGGAATGCTCAGGGAAACAAGGATGTCCTTTCTGAAAATCTGTTGCTCTGTCTTTAGAATTGCTTAATGCCGTCTGCAGTACAAGCTCTAGGAGCTGGAGGGAGTGACCCTTGTGGATGTGGAATTGGTAGATAGAAGTGATGTGCCATTTTTTATCTTACTGCATTTAATTATTTATATTCCATGGTGAAGTAAGCCCAAAAGACCATGGTAATAATTCTGTTACTTCATTGATTTTTTTGATGTGTACTCATTGAACAAGAAAGAACGGTAAACTTAGGACTTTAACATAAAAGTTATGTTGTGCCTTAAAATAAACATGATAATATATACAGCCTATTCATATTTAACTTTTATGCCTTCCTTCTTAAAGGACAGAAAATCCTGTGTTTTAAATTTCTGTTATTTTTTAACTCATTAAAGTGTTTAGTTTTAATACTGTCAAAATTATTTCACTATTTCAATAAAAAACATGGGAAATTCACTAAAGAGTTTTGTTTCTCATGTCATCAAAAATCATCCCACTCTAAAATTCTCAATTATACATCAGTAACTGTTGAAGAAGAGAGACTGAAATCAAGCAATTTTGCTTATGGCTTGTATTCCAGCTAAGTTTAAGAGGAATGTTATTCCCAATTATTCTAACAGAAACCCCTCGCCAACAACTTTATCACAGTGATAAGTATAAAAATTTTATGTTATTTACTTCATTGAGTGCCAGATAATACATATGTGCAGATATCATCTGCTTAATCTATATGCCAGGCAGGTCTGTTTTAGAGTACACCCCTAGACTTACTGAATGGCACTGCTGCCAGTTTTTAAATTTACTCTCTAGTATTTTGTGGAACATGGCATCAAATGTTTCACTTTGACTAGAACAGAGGAGAACACACCCCTGACAACAAATACCTAGAAATGGTCGAAGCCTGTGGTTTTCAAGGTCTGTGGAAGAATGTCTATATATACAATAACTGTTGTTATGTAGTCGTGTAAGATTTATGGTGTCCTTAACAATTCATGCCCTAAGAGTTTGTGACTTATAATTTATGTGCCAGTGTGTCAAAGAATACCTGTTCTGCTTTGCTTGGGGTTCTGTTTTTTGTGGTTTTGGGTTTTTTTTTTTTTTTGAGGGGAGTGTGTGGGGTGTTGCTTGGGTTTGTTTTGTTTTTATTGGGGTTTTTTTGTGTGAGTGTGTGGGGTTTTTACTGTGGTGCATTTTTTTGTGGGCATTGTAATGAACATGGAATACAGTATAGTATTATCCACTAAAAGTCATTATTTGCAAATAACTATCTTGAAGTAGTATTTAAAACACTGCAAATATTTTGTCTCTATACAGCTGGTGAGCTTTTTGATAGACCCGTTTTCACTGAGGGTGGGGGCAAGGGCAGCTGTTTATAATTGTTTGTCATTTCTTGAATTTCCTCCCCTGCAACTCTCTTGAATCCTGAATGTGTTCCTCTCATGGATGTCCCTGCAAACCTATGAATTTATAGAGGCTTTTTCAGAGAAGTGTTTTAAAGGTCTGTGTTGTCTTGGCTTGTGCTTCCTTGAAGCTTTTCTTTTAGGGTTTAATATGGTTTAAATTGTATTTTTAGTAAGTGCTGCAGAAATTGGGAGGTTTCTGCTGATGTCCTGACTGATAGCTTGACCTCATGCCACTTCCCAATGGACACTTGTCCACAGGTAGTGTCATCTTTTAAAAATTATGGATTTTCTCCATATGGGATTATGGAGAAAGTGAAAATTTAGGTTTATGAGTATGTGTAGTAAGGGGAGAAGTCTCTGAAATAGAGAGACTTTGGTACTTTGTAGCAAGATTCGTCTATGACCTGACTTGAGCGATGGGACCTTGGAGCAGAGGGAGTCACTGGGGTGTTCACTGTGTTCACACCCATCCCCTGTGTACTTTATAAAACACAAACGTGCTTCCTAGAGGTCACAGAGAAAAGCAGCCTCAAATGCCTCCCTGGTAGCCAGCCTGGCCTGCTACACCATCCTGGTGTGCCCTGAAGCTGTCGTTTCACAGAGCCCGTGGATTTGTCTGTGCAGAGCAGAGACGTTACAGCTGCAGGAGGTGTTCTGGCTGTGAGAAGGATGGGGCCCAAGCCCTGCATACCTTTAATCTTGTATCTTTTTCCTGTGAAGCCTCTGTAATTCATAACACAGTCACGTTATTCAGGAATGTTTCCTTAGACAGATTCTATCTCTGAGAGCTTAAGTCGAGGGATTTTCAAACAGTCACTTGATTTATGTATGTGAACGTGTAGCTCGTAAGGGGAGTTTATTTTACAACTTCTTTAGTACTATGCACCAGAAAACCTCCAGTAATTTTAACTTCCTTAATGTTCTTTTTCTTCTGTTCTGTACCCTTCAGTCATGGATAAGTTGATTTCTCTTCATTTTAGGAATTTTGTAAAATTACATGCTGAGGAGGGTGAATGATTCTTCCATCTTTGATTTTGTTCTTTGGTTCTGGTCGTTTATTGTCACTGTGCCAGCAGATGCAATTTCAGTTCTCAGTCCTGTCTTAGCTTCAGTTGCTGCATATTTGTATGTTTGTTGCTGTAGGAGCTGTTTTTGTGTGAATAGATTCAAATTGTTCCCATGTAAAAACACAAGTTTTAAAACATTATTTTTTTCATAGTTTGGAGATGTACCTTCCTGAAAGTTAAATGTCACCTGAATTTATTTTTCATTTGGATGAGTGAAATATTGCATTATCTTTTTAAGTCTAGGACAGGGCAACTGAGCGTTCAACCACAGTTGCTTTTTGAGATTCTGATTCCCACTGAAATGGTCCTTTTAATGTCATCTTTAATTTAATCAGATAATGCCATCAAAATAACATTTACCCTATTACTGCAAATTCACTGCATTATTAGCTAGTGTAACAGGAAAAAAAGATGGTATGAACCCCCATGGAAATCTGTGCTTCTAGAAAAATGGATACAGTTCATAGAAGCTCTATATTTAATTTGCAGTTTCAAAGCACTCTCTATGGAAAGATTTTATGAGTCTGAAATAATTTAAAAACACTTTTCAATAGAACCCATAGCACCCACCAACTTAGTCTGATTTTTTCAAATTATCATTCCTTTGCCCAGTGTTAAAGTAACAAGACATTTGACAAAGTCACAGAAATATTCTTGTAAGTCTACCACCCTTTAAAAATGTGGGTCTTGGATGAATATTTGTAACCATGAATTGAAATTGACTTTAGTTTCTAGCATAGGTACATTAGGATTTGATGTAATTTTTTTTTTCTTTTTTCATTTTAGAATCTTAACAAAGTTTGATGGATTGCAACATGTTTAAGATTTAGGAATATTTGAGAGTCCCTTTCTGTGACTTCTGCCTGAACTTCCATCATTCCCAGAATTCTTTCTTCTAGATAATTCTCATCAAATCCTAGGATTTTTTTTCCTGTTTAAAATAATATGAATTATTCTTTGTAAAATATTCCATTACTGATGCAGAAATATTTTGTGCAGTGTGTTTTCTGTCATTCCTGACCAGAAATAATCTCTGATACTCAAAGAATTCCTGAAATGAGATGCAACTCTGCTGAATTTACTGGTAATTAGCAAAACTGAGGAATGCAGAAGGGAACAGTGAGCAGGAGTAATCACTGTCGCTTAGGAAGGAAGGAAAAATTGTTTTGCATATAGTAGGAACAAACTTTTTGAAAATAAGTTTTCAGTTGGTGATGTTGAAAAGGTATCTTCAAGTTATTACGTGTTTAAGCAATGTGTCTGTTTAGTTTGCACAAGAGTAGTACTAGAAATGTAAAAATGCAACCAAAAAAGCACATCTGGTTATTTTAATCCTGTCTGGTAGAGTTTATCAGAGTCTACTAAAACCACAGCAAAGATTGGTCCCACTGCTTACTGTGTGATAGCTTTAAGAAAGTGTCTGAGTGTTTGACTTTGTTAGAGCCTCACAAGATTTCTCAGTATTTTTCCTATGTTTTTTGTATTTCTATTTGTCTCCATAGATTACACATCTTTGTCTATTAATTCAAGATTTCATCCCATCCTTTCAAATACTGAATTCTGACAATAAACCCACTAGCTTTTGTGACCTATATGCCCTTAGCAAGGAATTCAGGATCCCAGGTTTGTCTTCAGGGTTGTGATGTTCCACTGTGATGTTCTTGATGGCTCTATGGATGCTTTTAATCTTTTCATCATGAGCTCAGAGGAAGTATAGATTTAGATTTGGGTTTGCATGGCCCTGAAAAATAATTTATATGGGGGAAGGAAGAGTTTCTATGATGAGAACAACCTGACTCCCAGTCAAACAAATGGAGGTACTGTCAGTTCAATAGTCTCAGCTTCCACCTTTGAACACGCAGAGAAGGATCCTGTAAAAGTCACCACAGAAAACACAACAAAACATTTCTCAGCTCAAAACCAACACTTGGAATTACACCAGGAAACAAATTAATGTCTCTGAGGTCCAGCTCCTTGGGTGTGCTGTATCAGAAATGCCATTTAGCAGTAGCAGAACTGACATTTCCTTGTGGTTTCTTAAGATAATTTGATGTAAAGCTTGTTGTGGCAGCAATCCATTATAGACATGAGCAATTGTACTCTTAAAGAGAGAAAAAAAAACCCCTGAATACTCTTTTCCCCCCCAAAAAAACCTATTGCAGTTAATGTGTTCAGGCTGAGCATCCAAATTATGTCAGGTAGAATTGTCCCATGGGAATAGCAGCACACAGGCTCTACCACGTTGCTACTGCAGTGTCTTCTCATGTGGAATTTTTTTGTGGTGTTATTTCTCTCCACCTTTAAAACTGTACACAAATACGAGGATATAAACAGGGAGGAAATTCAGTTGCTCAGGAAGGAAAGTTATCTAACCATTTATTAAATCCTGCCACCTCTGCTGTCACGTAGGAGGGGCTTTCCTGCCAAAGATACTGAAGATCATCTGTTTGTACAATGAGATGAACCTGGTCACAGCAACAAGCTGGTATAAAAATTAGTGTTATACCTCATGAAAAACAATAAATGTCTGAGATTTGGAGGCCAGTATCAGTTATGGATTCCTGCAAAACTTATTCTTACCTGTTCACGTTCAAACCATTATCAGTTTAGTCCATTCTCTGCACGATGACACTCTAGCACACACTGAAACCTAGAAACCCCACAAACATACAGTCCACACATTGCATTTTTACAGAGTTTGTGCTTCAAATGTGCTTATTTATGACATACACGAATTTTTATTGTGCCTTGGTAGAATTAATTTTTTACAATTGGTGGTTCTGATTAACACACAACTGTCAAGCTAATATTCCCCTGGCGTGGAACTTCTCCCCTTTTTCTTCCTGTCTCTCTGTTTTAATCTGCTGTTGGTCCAAAGAGTGAAAATTGTATTTCTTGATTCCTCTGCAGGGTGGTGAAGTTCACCCTTTTTTACACTTGTGTTACTAAAACAGAAAATTGCATAAACTCAAAATTAGCCTGAATATCATTGCATTAGCATCACACAGACAGGTTGTGCACCTCAAGTTGCACAGATATTTGATAGGTTTGTTGATTTTGGGTTTATGTGGCTAAACATTCTTTAGATGTCCTTTCATACAACCTGTGCTGGTGTTCATACAGTTTCTCACAACCTTATTGATTGATTAATTCTTTTATTCTCTTGTAGGTGAAAAGTAGTGGTTTTGCTAATAGCATTTGCCAGAAAAATATGGTTTATTTCAGATATCTTTTTAGGAAAAGTTGATCTAATTTATGCCATTTTTCCAGCAAATAAATGCAAGGGAGTAGAAGCATAATATTTCTTTGTTCCAGTTGCAGAGTCTAAATAGAAAAAAAAAAAAATACACTGTGTACTTAGTATTTGAGTGTTTCATCAAGTACAAATGTGCTTTTCTGGCATATTTAATAACTTAAAATTATATGATACAGTGCAATGCAACACCTATTGCATAATGCCTTAAACCTGTCACATAACTCACTTCATCTTTTCAACTCCAATATTTTAGTTTATCCGAAAGGAAATGGGGGAACACTGGGAGATGAAAATAAGCAGCATTTGCCTAATGCTGCATTAGTACAAATATACCAGAAATTTTGGAAGCAGCTGGTGCAAAGGGGGAAAAAAAAAGAAAGAAAAAAATATCCCTGAGTGTGCAGAGAGGATCCAAACCATTTTACTGTCCTTGCTTGGGTAAGAGAAGTCGCTTCTTTATTTAACTATTATTTCTCTTTTCCAAATAAATATGAGCTGCTTCTAAATAGGGTGATGATAGCAGGTGGTCTCTCAAGCAGAAATTATTTTCAAGCTGACAAGTATACTGAGCACAGTATAACTACATGTATTTCAGGAAAACATCATGCACGTCTGTTTAAGGATTCATTAACATGGTATAGATTAAACCCATTGAAGATGGCACAGATTGTTTCATTTTATTACATTCAATTGGATTGGATGTGTGCCATTTGCAAAGAGCAATATTACCACAAAAAAAGAAGTCTGGCACATTTGTCACATAATATTCCCCTATTGAGAACGAACTGTTTCCGAACATCAAAAGGTAAAAAATCTGTTTTTCCCTCACCCTCTGCCGTATTAACCACAAGAAAATATGACTTGTTATGTCTTGTTACGCAGCATTTGAGCAGCACGTTTGCCATGCCTGGAGTCGCCTGGTTTAGTCTGATAGGGAGACCTTTGTATTCCCCATGATGCAGGGATTGGAGTTCACCAACCTGCTGCCACCCTGCCTCCCCCTGCCCCAGAGCTCGTCCAGCCCTGCTGTCACCCTGGGACGCCTCTGTCCCCAGAGCCCTCGCTGGGATCAGGGATCGGGCGTGGGAGGAGAGGGATGGCCCTGTCCCCGGGAAAGGGGAGCAGCAGAGGCAGCCCCGCTCCCAGCTGAAGGGGAACAGCTGCTCTTAAAGAGAGCGTGGTCAGACAAAGAGCGAGATTTAAATTCGTATAATGTTGCTGTTTATAACGTGGATACTTTGGACATCTGTTTAAAGTCTAGTGTTCTAAATGGATGGGAGCCTTCCCAAGGCAGGGCTTAGAAAGCTTTATCTGTTACATGAGGGCTGCAGATTGTAGAGATATGTCTTAATCACCTATTGCTTGGGTCTTTTAATGTTGGAGTCAGTAGCAAAACTCAAAAAAATATATACATGGCAAATGATGCCATAACCAATGGGAAAAAATAGATGGATTAAAGAAGTGTGGGTATATATCCTAAATATACATATTATGAGTACTCCTTTTCATTCTGTACCCTTAAAAAGTCCTTGTAGTGTGTGTGCGTGGAGGGGGAGAACAGAACAAAAGCAAATTTGCTGTCATTGGCTCGTATCTAAACGTTCTATTTTAAATTGGACAGTAACAGAGTTGCAGCATAACCCATGTTGTATTTTCTACTTCTGCTGGAGGATCCATTTAAAATGTATTTTTATACCATCCCTTTTGGATTAGTCTACATTATTTTTCAGAACTCAGCTTCACATATATTTATGATTTATATTATTATCGTTACTATTTGTTGTGCTGGTTTATTTCACATTGTGTTTGAAGGGGAATTAAATTTTAATTAATGGTTAATTTTGAAGAGGACCATTTAACAAATGTGTTTTTGGAACTAAAGTCTAGCAGTCAGGATGGAGGAGTTTTATTTTTATCAGTCGAGGTTAGTGATTCTCTAACTAAAGAACTGACAAAGACTGTAGATAGGGTGTGATTTGATTCATAGTGTACCTTCAATGAGATGCACTGAAGAGTTAAATTTTTTTTTTTTTTTTTTTTTTTTTTTTTTTTTTTTTTTGTGGTGGTGGTGCAGTTGGGACTCAGCTGTTGTTTCCTCTGGGATTAAACAGCTGTCAGCATTGTTAATGACATCAAATTCATGCATTAAAATTCTCTCATTCCTCTCCATATGAAATGTGGATGTGGAAAGCACTGCCATATCCCCCTTTGTGAAGGAATGAAAATCCAAGGAAAGATAACAGCACTTATTACAAAACCACAGACCGGAGCTTCTGTTGATGGAATCTCGTAATGAGTAATTAAGCTACTTTGCAGAAGTCAGCGCTGTCACGTTTGCAATTGGGTATTTCCATTCCCCTGTGGATACAGCTGGGAAAAGACTACTAAGGTGATAAAAAAAGAAAAATAGAATCGTTCTAGAAATATCATCTTCATGAAGCTGGAGGTTTCAATGCAAAGTGGCTATGAAAAATTAGCCTACAGAAATAACCTGTCTGGTGTAAAAGACATTCCTTTAAAAACTCATAACTTATATCATCAGATAAACAAAAAACAATGAGGTTTTATTATTCTGCAGTCTCACAAGGATATGACAACGGCAGGTTTATTTCTGGGATGGGGTGTTGGCTTTTTAGTTTTTTTTTTTCCTTGAGCCTTTTGCTCTATAAATGAAAGTTTTCAACTCTGACTGTTCAGTTCTGTAGTTCTGAAAACATGTTATGGGAAGCTTGTGGCCTTTTGAGGGGAAATTATCTTTTCAGGGGAGAAAAGAATTGAAATAGATTTTTTTTTTTTTTCTGTAAAGTTCAAAACATTACTCATGCTTTTAAACTGATATATAATTCTTATGCCCCTAAGAACTCCAATTATTAAAAATAGTCCTGAATTTTCACTAGTTTTACTGTCCCTATTCTCTTTTTAGTTCTTTTCTATGTTTTTTTATGGTTTGTTAAGCAATTAACTTACTCTTAACTTTCTTCTTTCAAGTAGCTTTGTTTTTTTAGAGGCAAAAAAAATTAAGCAGAAAGCATAGCTCTCTGAATGTCTTTATCCTGCTTCCAAGAAGTTGCTTTTGTGCAGAAGTACCCTAGTTTTTTTTAATATCCCCATATGTCAGCTGTTACAGTGAAATCAAATTAAATTAAGCCCAATGAAGAAACCAGCCTGTTAACAAAATGAATTGATAAAGTAGTCATTTATTGAATTCAGTAAAATGCACTGAAATATACAGGGATAAACCAGTTAATTGATTAACCAGCTTCCAGATCAGATGGTGAAATATGAGTATCTGATGAGTCAAATTAATATTAGTGTTAAGTGACTAATAGCTGGAATTTCTAAAACATGCTATGCCTTCTTAAAAAAGTGGTTATGTGAATAGCTTAAGAGTTCAGGTTTTCAAAGCCATGCATTTGGGAAAATCTCCAGTTTATTAGGAGAGCCAATGGATGGAGGTGAAGGCACAATTTATTTTGTTTTGTTGAAACATTAACAATGGAATAAGCACCCCACTGTATTCAATAATACCCATTAACATGGTCACTTTAGTAGCATGGGCTTGTTTAACATCCTGGTTTTTAGTGAGATCCCTGCATGACTCCCAAATTCAGTCAAGTGTCACTCTGGTTGTGTCAAGTGTCTTTTTGTAGTTAATTTAATCATGGTTGGCCCAGAAATGGACCTATGAAGCTCTGTAGTGTTAATTTATACATTGTTCTTCATCATTACAGAAAATGTGCCCTTCTGGAACTAATGCTCACTAGTTTTGTCATTAATGTGCATTAATAACATGTAAAAATATTTTTTCCATTAGCTTACATTTTCAGGAGAGAAAAAAAAAAAAAAAAGGCATAAATTGGAAACATCCTCCTATGTTTACCTGAAGTGTAAGCAGGTCCTACAGGTTCTGGAGCGAGTTGTGCTCCAGGAGATGACGGTGTGAAGCTGTGAGTGACACTCAGTCCTTTGCATAATTATCTTGGAAAAGGAAGGCCTTGAAGGGACACTCTGGGAATGGTGTCAGAAAGAAGTGCTTTAATTCTGGGAGCACAGAGCTGATCCTTCCCTACAGTTCTCCTTCCAGATGTGTCACAGTGTCATCTTTTTAAATCCTGGGTGAATTAAGACAAGTTGATAGGGTGTGGTGGGAAAATTTGACAGTAACATTTACAGCCAAGAAACCATCAAGGATTGTAACCCAGAGGGTGCAGAAGAGGTTGTGTTTCCTTTCCCCAACATAGCTGCAGGTGTTCTCTGTCCAAGTTTTGCTGCCCCTCAAAGCTGCCAGTTATGAAAGGCATTGTCAGCACAGTGGGAATGCTGTCCTGATCCAAGCTGTGGGGGAGGAAGCTGCTTGTGGGTGTTGTGGTGCAAACACCCTGCGTAACACAGGAGTGCAAGCCCATGCTGGCCAGTGCTAGTAAGGGTGCAGATGGTTTTTGCCTCCCCATGATCAAAATTTTCTGTAAGCTGCCGTCCTTCCTTGAGTAGCACAAGTGCTACAGCCTCTCTATCGAAATGATTTTGAGTCATGACTTGGTGTCCTGATTTCAGCCAGGACAGTGTTCATTTCTTCCCAGCAGCTGTTACAGTGGAGTGTTGTGGATGCAGAATGAGACCAACATCTCTGGAAATCATTCAATTTCTTCATAGTCTTGAGGGGAGAGAGAAAAAAAAAGTCAGCTATGTTTTGATTGTCTAAATTGATGAGAAACTTTGGGAAATGCTGAGTAGGTATTTGCTGCAGCGACAGAAAGACCTAGAACCCATTCTGCTGTGTAGACAAGTAAAACATGAGTTTTATCCCCAGTCCTCCTGACATATATGTGATGAGACAGTCTAAGCCTTTTTTAAGTTGTCGATTTGAAGCCAAAGAGGTGCAAAATGAGTAATTTGGGGTTGTGTATGCCATGTCAAGTGTAGGGAAATGATTTCCAAATGCCTTCACATTGAGCCACTAAGCCCACAGGAAAAAGTCTCTAAAAATCACACTTTATCAGACATGCCCTATTAATTAGGGGAATAAGTCTAGGTTAAAAATATTCACAAATACTTGAATAACTGTCAATTATTTTTTCCTCATACTTAGCAGGGTCCTACGCGTGGGAGTGTGCCCAATTTGAGTCTGTGTATTTCTTCTCAGTGGATAATATAGTAGTTGCAAATCTTTCATTATCTCAAAGACCTGCATTGCTCTGAAAGATGTATATTTAAAAAGATGCTGGCAGTAACTGCTGCTGACAACCAGCCCTGTTTGAAATAGACTCCCTCCGTGGCACTGTGTGGGGAAGGCTCCGTACATTGATCTATGGATTTTTCATTTGCTTTCAAATAGTCCGACTCGTGTGTCTGCAAGGAGTGAATAAGCAAAGTTTGAATCAGTTTGACTTTGGAAGCATGATTCTGAGCAATTACCTCGGGAAAATACACCTCCTCCCGACTAAATAGATCTGTCAGGAGGAGCCGGAGTGCGGCGCGCAGCCGCTGGAAGACACGCGTGCGCTGGTAAACCGGACCCAGCCAATTAAACATCAAAATGTTGGCTGCATTCAGTTCACAGGAAGACTTATGTAAGTTCATTTTCATAGTGTGCGTATGTGTCTTTAGACTCTAACTGACAGGTTCCCACCGTGAATAGGCTGGGGAGATATCAATTATCTGGTTAGCTGTGCGCTGCCATTCTATGCTCCGTGGCTTTCTGACAGAAGCAGGCAGAAAGCGAGAGAAGCAGAATAATTCTGGTTCAGCAAGGCTGTTAATATTTCAGTCTAGGAACTCAAATCGTTGTGAATAGATGGAGAAAATGGTCATTTTAAGCCTAACCACTGCAATTTCTTTCATTAAGAGCATGTGAAGTGCTAATGACTGTTTCACCCCAAAGTAGGAACCACAGGATACCAAGACTGGGTATTTGGGGGTTCAGTAATTTGTATTGTAATATTAGTTTGGATCATTCACCTCTAATAGCACCAAGTAACTTTTATCTAATTATCTCAATGTATTTTACAGAGCAGTCAGTAGTATATACAAATCCATGTGATTTGTTAGAAAATAGCTGCTGTACCCATTGTTTTAAATCGTGTGCGTGCTCCAAGCATAGCCATGAGTTGTTGTGTGTGAGTCTGAGCGACTTTATTGCTGCCGTTTTCCATCCTCGTGTATGTCTATTTGGTAGGACGTTTATGGTCATTAAATGTTTGCAATTCCCACAGCAGCCTGTCATGTGCTGCTGCTCCCTGGCCATCACCGAGGTGGTGCTGTGCTCCTGACAAGGAACCCACGCCTAGGCTTGTCAGGGTGGCCATCACAGCCATTGCACTTGTTAAGCAAACTAGGCAAGAACCCAGAGCACCAATTTCTAATGGGCAGATCCTGTATCTGTCACATCATCTTTCCTCTCACTGTGGGCAACTCTTAGAATTCAAGGAAGATCAGTAAATAAGCCAAGTATGAGCAGACTGCTGCTACAGAAATGTCATGAGAAGGTTTTGAATGAGATGTCCATGGATTCCTTTTGCACAGTGCCCTGTCTTCACTCAGGTCCCTCTGAAATGCTTAAGGACTCCTTGTTGTTACACACTGCAATGTGGTTTTCTCAATGGGCTTGTGGATGCACATGAATGGATTCATTTCCATTTTCAGATTAATTTTTTCCTATAGCTTTTTTGCTGTCTGTTTGGGTGGGGTTTTTTTAGCTGAGAGTGAAATCAGCCTAGCTATCAAGTTTCTGGGGTGAAAAACTATAGATTAGGCAAGTTTCAGGATTTTCAGGAATTCTGCTGTACTTTTTTTCTAGAGGACTGTATGCCAGTATGGGTGTAGGCAATGAACATATAATAACATATAACATATAATAACATATAACATATAATAATGCTTGGTACCATCATTGTAGAGGCTGGAGTATTAATGACTCTCTTGTGTATTTCAGATTAAAGATTTTTCAGAATTTTAGTTCTCCACATCACAGTGTTTAGGAATTCCTATTCTTGTGGGGGAATCTCATGGCTTCTGTAACCTCCACAACTCACAGCTGATAGTGAGAGCAAAGGGGAATAAGTCTTTGGCTTCACAGCCCTCCATCCGGAGACCCACAAATAGGCTGGATGTACCACAGCACCTCGCATATCTTTAATTTTTAGTTTATGCAAGACCTTTCCTCTCACTAAGAGGCACATCTCCCAGGAGCCACCCAATGAAAGACTCCCTCACCACCCATTTGCTCAGGACTTTTTCTCTCCTTCCCTCTCTTCCTAATTTTTTAATATAAATGCACATTTTCCCCTTTTTTGGGGGCAGCAATGGAACTTTTGTAGGAGAGCGACGTGTGTTCAAATGGCACATTTTTCAGGCGCTACATTTGATAATTTCCCCGAGATACCGGAGTTCCCTCCCAGCAGTGAGTTAAGGCGACAAAGGGAGCCGGGTTTGTTTGCAGGAAGCGAAGGATAACGGCGCCTAAACTTTACTATTGGTGGCGGCGGAGGGGGCGAACGGGAGGCACGGAAAATTGCTTTTTATAATTAAAAAGGGAATCTCAGATGTTTTATATCTTGAATATTTACAATAAAACCTTCAAGTGCTTGTCAAGAGGGTAATGTGTCATTAGCAGGAGCCTTTGCCTCTCTTCTCCTCTCGGACATGACAGTGCGGCAGGATAAGAGAAGAGTAATTATAGTTCAGCAGGGCTGCCAGGTGTGATAAATGGGTAATCAGCACACAGGAGCCCCGGTCCTCAAAGGAGGACTATTACAGCGTTATCAGCTGCAGGCCCGCGTGTGCGGCAGCATCGCGCCGAGACCGAGCCGGGCCCGGGGCTGCTCAGTGCGGCTCGGCTGCCAGCCCTGCCCGCTCCGGGCCGAGACCGAGCCGGGCCCGGGGCTGCTCAGTGCGGCTCGGCTGCCAGCCCTGCCCGCTCCGGGCCGAGACCGAGCCGGGCCCGGGGCTGCTCAGTGCGGCTCGGCTGCCAGCCCTGCCCGCTCCGGGCCGAGACCGAGCCGGGCCCGGGGCTGCTCAGTGCGGCTCGGCTGCCNCCGGGCCGCGACCGAGCCGGGCCCGGGGCTGCTCAGCGCGGCTGGGCTCCCGGCCCTGCCCGCTCCGGGCCCTCGCCACTCCCAGCCCTGCCCGCTGCCCGGCCCTCGGCGCTCCTTTGTGCGCTGCCACCGCCGCGCCAGCAGCGCAGGAAAGGCGACAGCGGCGCTCGTCGCCTCCGCTTTTTGCTAATATTTACATTAAACGCTGCCCGCTCTCCAGGTGAGGAGGCGCGCTGGTGCCTCCGTGGCTTTCCGTGACAAGGTGGTGCGGGAAGCCGGGCTCCCGGCCAGGCTGCTTTATCCCCTTGCTGGAGGATTTGACCTCTGTGCGCGCTTCTCCTGCTGCCTCTTCGGGTTTAGCTCCGCTACACCGGGGCAGAGCGTTCTCTCACAAACAAACTTGGAGATAATCAGCTGCCTGGCAGTCCCGAAGTCTCCTTAGGGCTGGATCACAGGAGCTGAGCTGCGGCTCTGTCCGTGTCCTCCCCGCGCTGCTACTCGCTCAGCTTGTGCTGGTGATTAGATTTATCTGTTTGTTATTGCTGGGAATGGCCGCAGATCAGAATTGAGTAAACCGTTTGGTTAAAATTAATCAGTGCAGCATTGATCCCCTCTGCTTATTTATTTCCCTTCAAGTTCGGTGCTACCAATGGCAGCACCAGAATAGGAATATTTAAAAATAATTCTTGTGAAAAAGTGAAGGTGCTCTGACTATAATAAATTGTTGTTAAGGGAAAGGACATAACGTGCCTTGGAAAAACTGGAGGGCCAACACTTCTGATGCAAGGTTATTTTTACAATACTTGCATTTTTATCGGTTGATGTATTTTAACTGGAGCCCTGACAATAGTCACAAAAAAATTATTACTCTGGCATGGAGCTACTTATCTGACAAATGCAATGCGAATGGTCTTGTTCTTATCAATGAGATCAGATTTCAAAAAAAAATGAGTACGAGGAATGAGGCGTTGCTTTGTGAACAGATAACCTTGCAGGCAAACTCACAAACCTGAATAAAAGGATGTCTCTATGAAATAATCTGTGCATAAGTGCAATCAGGTCAGACTGTAATAGACAGCGAGGGGGGTGGAATCAAAAGGGGGAAAAACTCATTTCATCACAGTTAATGGCAAGGAAAAGAAGGCAAGGAAGGACTTTCTTTGGAGCAGAGCTGTTGCGACAAAGACCAGGGCTTCAGCGTGTCATGCACCATTTGCTGGTGCACTAGCGCTCTTTTCAAGAGCTGTGAAGCCATTATTGTAATGTGAAAAAAGTAGAAAGAAATACTCCCTCCTGGTCACTGGAAGGGCAAATGAGGTGCAGGCTTTTTTTTTTTTTTCCCCCTTCCTTGGTTTTGGCTTTGGTTGTTTGTTTTTTTTTTTCCCTTCCAGTGTTTGTGCAGGGAGGTTTCTAGATTCCCCGTGGTAAAGCTCCACTGGGATGCAGCAAAGATCACAGTGCCCTTATAAACAACACTTCTTGGCACTGTTTACCTTCTTTTGTGACTTTGTTGCCTGTGAAGGAGGATAGGAGTATCAGAGGTCCAATTGCAATGAAAATTTTCCTTTTTGTCTTTGAAGGAGCAGAACCCTAGAATATTCTCTAGCTGAAGTTTCACAGAGCATTTCTGTGGTTTAGGTTTTAAATTAAAAAAAAAAACCTCAGTACATTCCTGTACGGTAAAGTTATCTAGTGGTGATAATAAATCCAATATTCTGTGGATTTTGTGTGTTTTATTAAAAAGAGAAGAGAAAGACCCCTTTGTTCATTGGCATAATGCAATCCTGTCTCTGAACAGTTCTAATTTGCAAACCAAGTACTTTGTAAATTGTGGAAACCTGGTTATAACTTGAAGGCTGAATAAAATGGGTCATCTTATAACTGAAAGATAAATATAGATGTAAAATAGTGCCACAAATGTCTTTTAAGCAAGAAAAAGAAATAAATAATAGGTTTCAGAACTGGCTTGTTCTTGTATAGTTTATGGGTAAAGCAAGATTACACATACAGCCCTGCAGCCGATTCCCAGGACTGCTAAAGTGTGAAGAACAGGAGTGACATTCTAGTCTTCAATAAATCACTATAAAAATGTTTATGAACCCTGCAATTTACTGTCTTTCAAATGCAAATTGAAAGGGGCATCGTCACAAGTGTAAAGGAGACCTGCAGTGGCCTAAAGGAATTATAAAACGTTGCAAAAGGCTTCTGAAATTGTGTGATCTTAAATGGTTCTATTTTAAAAAATGATTTCCCATTTATACTTCTGTGACAGCTTTGTTAATTTATTAAAGAGATCTCTGAGAATTGCAGGAAGGTGTTTATGAGCACTGCGCTTCACAGGAGCTGCCCACAAGGGGCTCTTGAGGAGCTGCAGTTTAATTTGGCAGGCAGGGAGGGCGAGTTTGCTGTTCACCTACAGGTAACGTGGAAGGCCATGGGGGTTCAAAAAGGTACAAAGCAGCGGTCTTGTCTGACAGATTATTGGTAAAGTAGCAAAGATTTCCTTCCTCTTCCCAGCTCCTCCATCCAGTCATCTGCTGTGGAACTCCTGAATAGCAGAAATGTGCTGGATGAACAGATCAGTATCCCTCAGCCCACCAAGTCCACCATGGATGAAGGCAGACATTTGAGGATGTGGCTTGATCTTGAAAGTCTTTTCCAACCTTATTGATTCCATGATTCTAAGTCCAAACTGAGTGAGGAGTAAATAATCTTTCTGTGCTGTAACTATGCTTTCTGCAATGGAAATGAACTCATTTCCACTTACACATTTATCATTTTATCTAGAAAATATTTCTCTATGTGGAAGCAGATTTAATCCCTATAAATTAGGCATTAGAGAAGGAGTTTTCATCAGCTGGATGGGTTGCTTTCTTATTTTGTTCCACTGATTGGTAAATTTTTAGATTGGTGTTTTTTTGTTTTTTTTTTTTTTTTTTTTTTTTACTAAGAGCCATGATTTTCTGCACTTGGATGATGTAATTGACACCAAATTTGATTTTTTTAAAAAATAAAGTATTCCTTGAGACAGTATGGGATATGAATATGTGCAGTTGGAACACTGTAATTGTTTGCATAGCTTAGAATTCTCCACAGCCTACTTCATCACTTCTGTCTAATTTAATGACAAATAACCATGACGGACTCACATGGTATTCATGCTGTGTACGAGGAGGATGTAAGTATATTTGGCAGTGGATGATGCTACTTCTCCTGGTTTTCGTATCCTTGTACTCCTTAAGAAAAAAGGCATGGGTATCTGATTTCTGGCAACCCTTAAGTTAAATATGCTGCTTTGGCACTGACTGATTATTTAGCTGTCAGAAATGGTTGGAGAATGGGCTGTCAGGATCCAAGTCTGTAGAACATCTGCTTGTCTGGCCTGGGCAGCTTCTCAGCATACACACAGTGGAAGATCTTTGGTAACAAAACGATGTAAATAAATTAATTTGGAGGGTGTGTATATCTGCATGACTCTACCCATGGAAAAATGATATTGCTTGGCTCTATCACATTGCAGACTTTCTAACCCCTAAATAGAGCAGTAATAGTTTACAACTCAATAGCACCCTGAATGTATTGCTGTTCATTTTGTTGTCATGCAAAATTGCTGAAGCGCTCTACCTCTTCCTGCAGCCCCGTGTCTGCCTGGATATTGTCTTTGCAGCAGAGTTTAATATGTAGGTATCTGCTTGTCAGGATTAAAAGTGTTGTAATCCGGTGTTTTCAGAAAAAGGAACTCCTTTGCTGTTTCAGACCTGCTTGAGCCATGGGCTTACAGCAATCAGAACCTTGTCTGGAGTCATTCTGACCCACAGCCAGCCCCCTCTGTGTCCCAGTGACCAAAGTATCTCCTTGTGTGCCTGTAAAATATTTCATGCTCATTTTCATCTGGCATTATCAGCTCATGGTTTAGAGCAGGCTTTGGAAGAGCTGGGCTCCTCCCCAGGAAAATGACTCAGCTCCCCACCTTTGCACTGCTAATACCCCCGTTATCAATGCCATCCTGGCAACACGTCGAGACACTGAGGAACTGTACTATGCACCCATAATCCCACAAGCTTGAAACTTATGCAAAGCCCTTGGAAATCACATCTGTGTTCCTTCAACACTGGGGAGGATCAAAGAGTCACCTCTGCACAAAGACTCTCACTAGCACTGGATCACATGGCTTGTCACTGTCTGTGCAGCTGCAGGCACGATGGTGAGTCAGATGGGACAGGGATTTGCTAACGAGGAGCTTTAACGTGGACCTGTTAAATTCTCTTTCTAGGATAAGACCTCATTTCTGCATTTTAAGTGAAAGTAATGTGCTGCTCATCAGTGAAGAGAGAGGAATGGTGCATCTCTGGTGATGGCTGAAGGCAAGGGCAGGTGAACACTTGCCAAGCCATGTCTTGGCACGTTGTACTGCAGCCTGGGAGAGTGGGAGTGCTTATGCACAACAGCTAAGTTTGATTTTCAGGTTAATAACACACATGGAGCAGGGCAGAAGGCTTTGCATTGTGAGTTCATTAGTTAAGAGTCAATTGCCTGATGTGGTGTCCCACCATGAGAGTGCAGAAAATTATCCATTTTTAGGGGAGGTGGAAATGCTTCCTTTGTTCATCTATCCTAAAAGTATGCTTAATGACTGTGATTCAGAACTATCCAACATGGTTTATTTCAGAATCTATTAGTCCAGTTTTACCAATACCCTGTGCACTTCCAGATGGAGGGAATCCAAGAAGCTGCATCTGGCCTCTCTAGTGAGAAGAAGATGCTCAAATCACTTGTACATATCACTTATGTGCTGTATATAAGACTAGTTCCTAGCTGAGCACTGGCAGTGAGCAAGGGAACTGGAGGTTTGTTAACAGTCTCATGCCCAAAACCAAACAGAAGGAAGATTCAGAGCACAGGCTGTCCTGTTTCCTCTCATCCTCCCCCTAAGATGAGCAAAGGTTGCTAAAACAATGCTGATAATGAGGTTTGACCCTCTCATTACCCTCAACCTCTGCCTACAAACCATCTGCACTGAAAATCCTTGAACTCCACCCAAGGGGTTTGAACTTGGAAACTATTAACCTTCCAAATATGATGTAGTTTCTGGCATTATTTGCTTCCTAGCCCTTACAACACTGTGATCTTTTAATGTACTCGGTCTCAAACACAGCCATCTATCACAGCACCAAGCCATCCTTCCTTCCTCTGTTTCCCCTTCCTTCCCTGGCTGCCCAGGGGTAGCAGCAGGCACTCCCCAGTGCATGGATGGGCTCTGCTTTGCCAATGTTGAGCAGTAAATAAATAACACATGGGCTGTGAGTGGACCTGGGGTAGCTGGGAGCTGCCAGGACTGCCCTGCCACCAGTGTCAGTGTGTGTTTGATGGAATGATCCAAGCACAGTCCTCAAGTCAGGAGCTGTTTCAAGAATCCAGTTCCTGTGCTGGTATTCCTGCCAGGATAACATATTTTCTTTGTTAAGTTACTCCAGGTCTTCATGACCATGTGTTCAAGATTTGTCCAAAATATCCTTTGCCTGTGGAGGTGCTCAAGCTCGTTTCTGCAGGTGCAGGTTGCAACCACGCTTCTCTCTGCTGTCTGTGGATGTGTGTGAGTTCCTGGCATTTGTCATCAGGATAGGGATTTGCCCCTCTGTCCTTGGGCAGGATTTTCCCTCCTGCTATAAATTTGCAGAGTCCTGTGTATCATTTCCCTCCTGGCTGCCACCCTGTGCCTCGTAAGTGATTGTACTCCAGTGGGGAAGTGATTTGTATGTATATTTTTATAAAACACTTTGGGATCCTTGGGGAAGAAAGTTGTTATATAAATGTATTTCCCAGGGGAAAGTAGTGGAAATCTCATTACTTGGAACATAGAGCGTATTTAAAAGTAGGTTTGACAAAACACTAGAAAATAAAGGAAACAATCCTGAACTGGCGCTGGGATGGTCTAAATGATCTAGCAGATATTTTCCATCTCTGAAGTTTGTCTCATGATTTTATTTAGTGCATTGGTAAAAGGGCATGAGGAATGCTAAAGCCATGCACATATAAAATATCTTTCAGGAACACTGTGGCTTATTTTAATATAACTTTTAGCAAAATACTGTGGTTTGCTTACTTGCTGATTTATTTTAGGTAGTTCAAAATATTTCTATTAGTGATCTCTTTGAAATACTTTAGGTGGTGCAATGGATTTGTAGCAAAACACAGCATGTAACTTGAGTGTACTCTCTGAAGCCAAGTACTTGGTGCCAAGCAAAATTTGTATGTGTAGCTTCTGTTTTAAGCAATTATATGGTGTGTAATACACAGTAGAGAAATTAAGTGGAAGTACATTTTGCCCTAAGGGATTACTGTAGCTGTTGGATTTCTTTTAAACAAGTTTTGCCCCTCATACAGTAATGTTCCTGTAATAAATCACTTATATAATCATCTACAGTATGTTAACAAAAATTTAAGAAAAAAAAAAAGAAAAGGAAGAAAGGAAATGTCAACTGGAAACATATGGTGAAGTGAAGGTTTGCTGTAGCAAGAAAGCACACTCACCTGTTTGGAGGGAAGTGGTTAAACTGGAGCGGAGGAGTCCAACAAATCGAGGCTGCAATGGCTGGACGCAGTGTAATGACTTCACTGCAGTAAACTGCTTATGTAATAAACTGCATGGATGTCACTGGAGAGAAACCAAACCCATCCATCTGAACCGTTTCTCAGCTCACTTAAATTAATAGTGATCTTCTCTCTGAAGGGAAAAATTGAAAAAATACATCAAGAAGAGCCATGCAGAGATGTTATGAAATAAAACTAGTGAGGTCATTAAAGATAAGCCTTTCTTGAGCATGGAGAAAGGCTCGAGTTGTGATACCTTCAGAAGCTGGTTATAGCTCTTCAGCCAAGTTATTCTAGCTGCTATTTACTAGTTAAATCAGAAGTGTACAGTGAATAAGAGTCTCACCTAATTGACGTATAAATTGGCCAAATGGTTTTCAAGACCGTTTATTTTTAAGGAGTCTTGTTTTCACTGCCATAGCTAAGATATAGTATTGTATTCCTTTACAAGATACAGAAAAATGACAGCTACAACCAATCAAGCTGCATTGCTGTGCACTATGTCAGGTCCTTTCAACAGATCTGGTTTCTAAAATAACCTTTTCCCTCAGACATTTGTTTTCCTTTGATTCCAGTGATGAGACCCAAAGGGATTTCATTCAGAATGCTTGTGAATTCCAGCTTTGAGAAGCCATAGAAAGGAAAAAAGAGTGGCAAATATCAGAAACAAACAGAATTGAAATGCAAATTCCAATTGATTGTTTGCAAACTCTTTTAAGAACTGGTAGCAAATTTTTAAAGAAGAATTTAACATTTAGGAAAACATAGTGATTTCCACTAGTGCCTTTTCTACATCAGATAATTTACTGCTTGCTCAAGAATGTCCACTTTTTCCACTCTATCATCTAATTTCTGTTCATGCCCAGTATGCAGAAGGACAATTTATATATTTGTTAATATTTACATGATAGCATTTGTAAAACTGTGCTGGCAAAGCCCCACCAGCGAGGGATCAGCTGCCCAGTTGTTACAGGTTTTGTAATAGTTAGAGCTTGCTCTGTGAAATAAAAATTGGTGTATAACATGGGATCAGCCTTAAAATTATAGTCTCTGGTTTGTTCCTGTGCTCACTGAGCACCTGGGAGTTCAGTCCTTTCCACAACTGGTTGTTTTCCAGCAGGGAGTCCCTCTACACTGCCTCCTATTCCTTCTATAATCTCAGGCAGCCTCCCTTTCATTCACTCCTTTAACAGTGAAAAAAAAAATGCAATAAAAAAAAGAGAAAATGTTGATCTCCACAGATCTCATAGATGTGTTTCAAGAGATTTAAAGAAGCCTTTTCAGTGGTATGCTTTAGGGATATGTTTGTTTTTGGCAGAGCTTATTGCTTTTAGACCTTTATTTTTAAATATTTTTTTTACTTTAAACATAGACAAACAGATTGATTGCTTCTTTATATGTTTACTGTGGCTCAAATTGCTGCTTTTAGGATTTTAGAGAAGTGCCAGGGATAAGTTATATGTTTTTAGTTGTAGTCCCCTCTTATTCTCATAATTTTGGTTTGAGTAATTTTTTTTTTCCTACAGATGGTTTGGATGTAGTCATTATTTTCTGTAGTCAGTTCTTTTTCTCCAATGATCTTGGTTGAAAAATTCGTATTTATGCTATGAGGTACAAGTGACACTTGATAAGTACAGAAGAGGTTCAGGTATTTTTAAGCACTTGGATAAGAAGGTAAGCTTGCAGAGAAGTATTAAATTTAGTGGCCATAAAACAAAATACTTGGATCATTTAGAATTAATTTTATTTTGTATACTACAAATATAGTGTGTAAAATCATTCTAATGTAGAATTTAATCTTTGTGTTTTCTAGTTTCTGCGGAGTATATCTGATATCATCTGCTCTTCTTTTTGCTCTGTTGCAGCAGACACTGATGACCTTGCAGTAAAATAGTATCTTAGACAAACTGTCTCTTTTAAAAAGTGTTTTTTGAAGATGATAAAAATTTAAACTAAAAACAAATGTGCGAGAGCTACCATTCATTTAGCTGTTTTTTCTCTCTGATCTTTTTCATAACCTGTGCTTTCCTACACCAAAGGTTCTTTTTTTCTAAAGGTGTGATCTGTATCCCAGACCATGCTGCACTGCAGGCCAAGCAGAGCATTCCATAACCCTCCTCTGGTGTTTACTCATGTATTGCACACAGGATGTGAAGACCGTTTTCAGATTATTTTTTTAAAAAGCAACACATAAAAGCTGCTACACCCATGCAATTCAGTAATGACAAGGAAAACTGGAGAGCACCTGTGCCAGCCTCCCTGCTGAGTGATGAACACAAATGGTAAATATGGTGCTGTTGGTGGATCACACACACTGGACCAGTCATCCTTAGGTCATTTAATGAGCAGAGAGTGATTGTGGGCAACATAAAATACAAATCTTCCTCATGCTGCAAGGGAATTCACATTGCCCACAACTAAGGGGAACAACTGTGAACGAGAACATTCTTACTTTATTTCTAAGAGTTCCTTTCCAGCACTTAGACATCACTATTCAGTTTGTGATGTTTCAATAATAAGCTGTATTATGAAACAGGTAACGAAACAATTGGTAGGTCCTACTTTATCTGAGTGAGGGAGACAAGGTATGGATTATAATTGCCTTTCCCTTGGAAGATATTTTAGCTGTTTTCCCCCTTTGCCCTCTACTCTGTAAAACTCAATCCCCTGTGAGAAATTCAAATCTATGAGCATGGCAAGGACATTATGGAGGCCAGGCAGCACATTTGCATATTCTCATAACCATAAGCATATATTTTTTCCATTTGTGCTGTGATGTTCTCCATTCATATTCTAAGTGGCAAAAGCTTTTAGCTGTGATTGGGCCCAGTCCTCAGTGGACAAGAACTGAGTGTATCACATGGCATTTATTAATCTCAAAAAGTTGTCTTTCAAAACATGTCTAAAAACATGTGGGAGTTATGTGCAGCAAAGCAATTGCAAGTTCATTTGTTATTTCAACAAGCTCATTTCTTATGATTTCAGTTGTATAATAGATGGGGAGCTGTTTGCAGTTTGTTTGTTGTCATATATTTTTCATTTGGTTCCTTGGGTGAAGGAAGCAAAAGGCTGAACCGAGGAGTGGGTGATGTTACACAATCTGTAGGGTTTTTGCCTTCCCTTCTCATTCTTTTGTCAGCTGGCACCTGAAATGCTTTTCAGGTGGTGATTTAGAGGCTGTCAGTCCTGCAGGGGTCACTGGGGATGGAGCCATCATCTGCTGTCCTGCTCTTGGCATCTGGGGACCCAGGCTGGCAGAGGTGTAGTTCTGTCTGGGAAATCGTTTGTTGGGTTTGTGAATCACTGGGCCATGTCCAGCATGAGAGATTTTCAGCAGCCTCCTCAGCAATCCTTTACTTGCAATTGCCCTATGATGGCTCTCTGTGTTAGTTACTCCTGCAGTGGATTTGTGAAGTAGTGTTTCTACACAAGAAGACATTTATTCTACGACAGTGGAATGAAATAATTTCTCCAAAACCTATTGTCTGTTATATCAGTGCTCCCTAAGGAGGGAAGATACATCACATATTTGCTGTGTGTCATTTGGTTTTGTCTTGTACTTTTTTTGATGTACTATCAACAACCTTTTCCACGTTGAACAGAATGATTAATTTTGTGAGCTGAACACTAAGCTACGATTTGTATGGACTCCTTTCCTACCTACAAGAAAATATTCCTACCTGATGAGGGAGATCCTCTTCCTAATCCTGAGTTTCATGAGGGGAAAAAATAGATGTTATTTTTTAAAAAAATTAAAGATATGATTGATTTGGTAGCTGTTTAAAGGATGACAACACTATTGCAGATCTTTGAGATCTGTTACTACCAGGCACCAGAAGTTTGGCACAGAAGAAAGCATTTGACCTTCATGATGTAGGTACCTAGTGATGATTTAGCCATGGAAAAGCTATATTTTCATGTAAATTTTATCTATATGACCACAAAGAAGTGGTACAGAGATATTCAGTACACATATTTTAACCTTATAATCATTTTCTCATTGCTGCCATTAACTTTAATTTAAAATAATGCTGGTCAATATGATGGATTGAGCAGCTTGTTAATGATATTCTTTGCACCAGGAAAGTATTTGGGAGGTGAGGCTTATTTAATGGGTAGGGAATGCGAGAAACTCACCTGGGACTGGTTCTGAAATGGGATTTGAGTGGGCTATGTATTGGTAGAAAGGGGACAGGGGAGAAATGAGAGTTTTCTGCATTTGGCACTTCACTGCCTTCCACCAGAGCTGGTGGAGTGTGTGGCACATCCATGACCCCCACGAGACTCCAGGTGTTAGGAATAGTGACACTTGCTGCTCCAGCTTCTGTAATAATTGCAGAATCATCACACAACAGCCCTATGAGTTGAAGTGGAAGTACAATTTTTTTTTTTCCTTTCCTGAAGAAGTTCTATTTAGCTGGATTTTGTGTAGGAGGGATGTAATTATCACCTCATCTGTGAATCTGGTCAGGATTATTTTTACTTTCTCAGCTGTGTCTCTCAGAAAAACGAGAATAGGGTAAAATGATAAATTAACAGTTTATATCCTGGTTTATAGTGGTCGAATTTTGGTAAGTATTTTAGATTTAGAGTTTTTTTAGTGCAAGGAAGAGTGTGCCATGCGTCATTCTTTTCTGACATGCTTTGCTGTAGGCAGTGAAGTTGAGCTGACAGTTGTGTGGCTTTTATTAAGAATACCTGGTTAGAAATACCTATTGCATGCTCTATGATGGCTTCCTTTTAAAAAGATTAAATATGAAAAAAAGTAGCTTGATATATCATATTCTCACCAGCCCATCTGACATGCCATTGTGTTGACTTTGCTGGGAGATGTCCCACATTTCATCCCCTTGCAGCCTTCAGAGCCCTGTTTGAGGCAGCTCAGATGTTTCACTGCCTTTTTATTTATTTTTAAAGGATGTCAAAAATCCCTCTCTTTTCACATATTTCTTTTCCCTTTTAAAAGACTGTCAGAAATACCATATTTCCCATACATGCTCTAAACCTGAGGCCCAGGGTGGCCTCCCATATCTCTGTGCCCTATCTGTCAGCTGTGCTGGAGCTGGAATGATGCACGCTGGTGATGTGGGTGTAGAACAGGCACTCACTAAAGGGGAGCATTTTAAGTCATGCTCTGAACCAGACCAAGAGCAAACTGAAGCTTGAAAACCGCTGGAGGAAATTTTGGGAGCTAAATGCCCAAACAGCAGGTGTTGTGAAGAAGCAAACGAGCTTACAGCCCAGTTCTTCAGAAGTTGTCCAGGGAGTCCCGTTTCACTACTTTGTGGATAAATGTGTAAAATGTGGAGAACAGCAGCTGTGCAAAGAAAAATAACAACCTGATAATCAGGCTCCTGTTGGTGTTAAATAGTTGTTAGAGTCCAGTGATCCAGGGTATCATAGCTATTGTGTAAAACGAAATATCCCCCAGTGGCAACATTAAATTCCTCCCCTCCTTAGGAAGGTCATAGGGGAGAGCTCTCCTGATCTTCTGATGATATCCAGTACCATTATTTTATTTTTTAATCCTAATCCAGGCAGAGCTATGCACTCTTGTATTACTTAGGCATCTGTGCCTACATGGCTAAATTAGTTCTTAAGAGTTTGGTTGCCATTTAGATATAATATTTACACACACAGCTGAGTGTTTATGACAACAAAGCATGCAGTTTAAAGACTGACATTCTTACAAAGCCTTTATCAACCAATATATCATCTGTTCTGTCTTGACAGAGTGCAGGCTTCCTAGTGATGCTCAGAACAAAATGATTCTGGAAGGATGCAGCTTAAAATTGCCTCAGTGCTGATACTTTAACTTTTGTTTTCTTTTTGTTTTTCTATGCTAAAATGTATTGTTCATAAAACTTAGGCCATGAGTAATCTAGGTATTTGTGGAAAGTAATATCTGTAACTACCTTTGAGCTGGGATGGCCCTATTTCTTCTCTCTTTATCCTGAAATTTGCTCTCCAATGCAAAATAGGCATTACAACAATATAAAAGGAGTGGAAGAGTAAAAGTGCTTTTCGACTGAAGTTTCCAACTTGATCAGTCCCAGGACCCTGGCAAAAAGCATGGGCTGGTTTAACGAGTGAGTATTCGTATCAGGAGAAATATCACAGCTTTGGACTTTACAGACTTGGAAGGGCCCTGTTCTGTCTTGCTGGAGTTCTGTCATGTGAGTATCTCTATTCCACTTCACTTGCCTCACTTGTCAGGCTCTTGAGTTACAAAGCAGTGAAACTAAGAGAGGCTTGGAATCACTTCTTTCAAATGATACAAAACTTAATCTTTAAATCTACCAGGTTTTTTTTTTTTTTTTGTATTTTAGCTGCTCAATTCCTGTCACAGTGGAACTGAGGAAGAAAAAGCAAGATGGTTATCAGAATTGTGTGATATTAACTTCCATTACTTCACAACCTGCTGTGAGCAGAAATGCTTAGATGTAAAAGCAAACAGAAATCCCTGCCAAGAGGGAAGGTGTTCCAAATACACGGGGTGGGGTTAGCATCAAGAAAAAAGTGCCAGTTTGGAGAGGGGGAAACTGTGTATAGGCTGTGCCATAATGAATGGTTATTTTTCTGCAAGCCACTTTGTGCAAAACGAAAATATTTTCTATCTGGAATTGATAGCAAAAAACAAACTTCAAAACAACCCAAATTCTGATTCTTTTCCTTTCCACTTGAAGATCAATATTTTTAGCAAGTGAGCATATTCTGGAAAACACAATTTGATAGTCAAAGGTACCAAGTACCTATTGTCTTTAAAATATTTAAGTGAAGTACAAGTATTCAGAACTATTGCAAACAGTGTCCATGATCATTCAGTAGGCAATATGATGTATTTCTCTGTTTCAAGAGAAAACATTCAGGAGAGCTCACAGGACGTATATACACATACAGGTCTGATACAGAACTCAAGGGAAGTGTTCCAGTGCCTGGAACCAAAGAGGAAAGATTTCCTTCCACTGACAGCTGGGCCAACTCACTTGTGGGTCTTAGGACTTTTGTGTCAGGGCTGGAGGCTTCCTCCTGCTCCTTAACTAAAGACTGTGCTTAAAATTGGAACAGAGCCAACCTCAGAATATTAGAAGAACAGGGAAAAAATTAATGATAAAAGAGAAGGGAAAACCTCAGCCCTGTAAGTAACTGCCACTTGCTCTGCACAGGAGACACTATTAACTTTGAGAAGTTGGAGGAGTGAAAGTTTTAACCATTTAACCATTGAATTCAGGAGATCTTGGGGATTGTATTCTAAAATGTACCTATTAACACTGAAAGGAAAAGATAAAAATGGTGCAAAAAAGGTAATATAGAATGCTGCTTAAAAATGCATTGCGTTACACTTCCTTGTAAGTGTTATACTGAAAAATCTTTGAGAGAGGTAGCCTGCCCTTTAAACCTTTAGGCATTTATGGCCTTAATTATGCTTTTCACCAAGATTTTGCATATTTAGTATTTCCTTTTAGAGCTTTCAAGAGTCTCAGTTATTAATTCCACTGAGGATTTATAGGTCTTCTGAATATCCCTTAAGTATAAAGATTGTAGACTCATCAAATACTGTTTTCTTCCTTTAAATTTTTATGATTTCTATATCAAACAGGCAACTGCAGTTTTAGAGTTGAAAGTGCAATATTTATTGCTTGAGGTTCTCTCTACCTTTTCAAACAGAAACAATTCCTCCATTTCTGCAGTGAAATCTGTACCTTCAGATATGGTTACAGAATGCAGACAAATGGCCTCTGATGCACAAAAACAGGGAGTTGCTTTTCATATTGCATGGCCAAAACAATAGCATCTCACCTAAGGATGCTGTTTGTAAAGTGAACCACCTGCAATGGAGAACAGTGCTAACCAGAAGCCTATGAATAAGTCATGGAGCCTAATTTTCCGTTATTACAGCCATTGTTTAAAAATGCATGGTCTAGCCAGGACTTTGTAATGATTTTGTATTACTTAAAAAAACTTGTACTGTTTTTTTCCCCTTCAATTAGTTCATTACTTCTTCATTATCTTTGCTCTCCTCCAGTGTTTGTAAAGCTTTTGAAAACCAATCGGACAAAAAAAAAAAAAAAAAAAAGGAGAAAAGGAATTTTTCTTTTTAATTGCCTCTGAGACTATCAATGCTTTTGATATTTTTATGCTTCTTTCTTCAAATGCTTTCACCATGTTATGCCTTGGCATCTGTAGCAAAACCCATTAGCTGTGACAGGTTAAGATGCCTCTACAGGCTTCACCACAAAGGAGCTGAGTGAGTGCCAGCCAGTGTTCCCCACCTCGTGCCACGCCAGCTCTCTGATGAGGGCCAAGTCTGTAACTCTGCCCTTTACTCCTCAACCCTGCAGGGGAAGCTGCTCTGAGAATCTCAGTTGCTTGGTAGGGGATTTTTCACTCCTGGCTCCACCATGGTTTTGGTTCATTAAGCCCCAGGCAACAAGGACATTGCTCACTCAGTGGATCTTTTGTCTGCAGCACTTATGTAATTTTTTAGGTTTAGAGAGTGCTGTAGGTGGAAGACACAATATACTAATCCAATTGAATTTCACTGACTGTGGAAGCTCCACCATCAATATGAGCCAAGCTGTACCTTCTGCATATCATTGTACTACTGAGCAGGTGCTGAACCAACCCTCTCCAGCAAGTGGGCCTCAAACTTATTTGACCTCTTGCCAGCTGTTTCCACATGATGTGTGGTGGGATTCATATTCCAGATCCTGCATGAGGATTATTCCTGAGCTGTTCCCGTTAACATCACTCAGAACAAACCTCACAGATCCTCACGGTGGAGCTGTAAATAGGTGTGGATTATTCACTGCTGTATTAAATCTCCAGAATCCCCTCCCATTTAGAGATGGATCACATGTTCTTGTGTTAGAGGCTGTGTTTGACAGAACATTTTGGGGCACACAGAGAGGAGCAGTGAGGAATTAATGGCATGATCCAGGCTGGAAGGAAATAGTAACTTCATAATTCCCACACTGACAGCTTTGTTTAGATGAAGCTGTGATTGAAAAAGCCCTAAGCAGACTCTGTGCAACATTGCTAAGATTAGGAAAATTAATATATTGAAAGCACAGGAAATAGATGTTGATATTTCTGGTACAAATTGACCAGATTACCTTCATTCTGTCTTCCTCCTGCCATACCAACTTAATAATTGTGATTTTTGGTTTTTTTTCTGGTAGCAGAGTTTTGCAGTGTTCTGTTATTTTGGTTCCACATGAAAGATCCAATATAAGCCAAATATTTCCTTATGAATTTGAGGGTGCATTATCTGTTTTCCAGAAGAACCAGCTGCATGTAAAGGCAATAGCATAGCTGGCAAGACAATACCCAGCCTTTTGGTAAGGTTTCTTCCATATAAATCTCAAATAACTTGAAAAAAGGGCATGAGTATTGTTATCTTCACTTTAAAGAGGGCTCAGATGAGGCATAGGAAAACTAAGTGATGAAACAGAGAAAGAGCTGGAAATGGAACAGGTTCATCCCTCCTGAATCCTCACTCAGTTCCCTTTCCCATCATTGTTCTCAGGCTTCTTGTTTTGAGTGCCTCCTATCAAAGGGGTTTGGGAAAATTCCTTTCAGCGCATGTTCATGTTGAGAATAACGGATTGCAGAGACTTGGATCCCACTCCTGTGGTTCCTTCTTGTAGCACTGAACATCTGCTTGCAGAGGCCTCTGCACGTCCCTGCTGCTGCTCCTCTGCAGAGAGCCAGGAGCTCTTGGTTGGAAATTCAGCACAGCCACGTCCCACTCTGGTTGTCAGTGCCCAGGGAGGTGCCAGTTGCTGCTGAATTTATGTGAGCTTAAGTCTAGAAAGCCTGAAAGGTGCCACTTTTTAGTGTGCTCTGTTCCCTGAATAACAAGGGAAGCTAATGAACATGAGATGGCAAATGAACTGCAGGATCTGCCAGTTCAGAGGTGTTGGTTCCTCTTTAGCATTCTCTTTGCTTCCACCCACCACAATAAATTCAGATTAGGTATGGAAACAGCCAGTTGAAAAATACGTTTAGTGTTGCGTAACTTACATTCTGACACATCATCTAAGATTCTGGTGCAGGGCACCCCACAAAATGCTGCAGAAATGTAAAAAGAACTGGAATTAGGTTGTGATCTCACTTGTCCAATCCAAAATTTTGACAAATGTGTAATAGATGGGATTTCCTCTTTTGGGAAGTTAATTTTTAATTATCCATCCCACTAATGCACTTAACTGCCTTTACAACTCTAATTCTAACATCTTCACATTGCTAAAAATCCAGTTAATTTTAATTCCATTTTCCAAGCCCAACAGTGCTCTGTTACCTGCCATAAAGGGATTATTTAGCAGCTTTAAAATATATTGCAGGTATTAAGTCCCTGGATGTAGGCCCTGGAGTTTTAACATGGACAAGCCAAGCTGCAATTCATTAACATTTTGAGAATGACTAATACTAAAACAACTTTTAAAAGGCTGTTTTGTTTTTAAAAACAACCTTTTTTTCTTCATATTTTTAGCTACAGCTTTTACCCAAGCCTGATAAATATCTGCAAAGAAAGGGTGAGCTGTGCTAAAAGGATAAGGAATGAAAAACTGTTTCCACAGACACTTGTAGAGCTGAGAGTCTCACAAGACTGATATCTTGACTCTCCAGATGAGTATCACACAGAATCGTTATACAGAAATGATATCTATTGTCTCTTTCTGAAACTTCACCCAGCCTAAGAGGTATTTTGCAGGTCTTGAACCACTGCTTGTACAACATTGCCATTATTTCAAGACTTTCATTCTTAGAAGTTACTGTGCAAAATTGTGGCTCAGCGTGGGTTCCCAGTGATCTTATTTTCATGCTAAAATAAAATTATTGCTCCTCTTTGCTTCAGTGGATATAGGATGGGCAACCCCTCTGAGAGACTGATGGGGGTTTCTTCTTCCCCATACAATGATCAGCAGAGCAACCAAAGCCCCTGACAGTTGTTCCTATTCCTATCCACAGAGGACAGAAAGATGAACACTACATCTACAAGATATTTTATTACAGCTGGAGGGAAAAGAAGAAAACAAAAAAAAAGAAGAACTTTGAAGTTCTGGTTGAATTTCTAGGCTAGCAAAGATAAACCAGCTTCCATTAAAAATATTTAAATTGAAGAAATACGACACAGGAATCACTGAGAAGAGAAATGAGCAGTTTGGGAAGGATATTTCTTCAACTTGATATCTTAAGAGAATTAAAAGGGAGGGAAAGGCTGCACTTCAGAGGTGTTTTGGGGGAAGTTGTTTGCCTGCAGTCTGGGAAATCCTGTTGCTTGAGCGTTGCTTCTGAGGGGTGCCTTACCCCAAGCAAGCCGTGCTGTTTCCCTGCTTTTTTCCTGGGACTGCTGACTGCAGGCTCGGGCTGATGGTTTGGTTCTCAGTGGAACCTCCCAAGCAGTGGGGTCAGCACTGCCGAGGCAGGAGGGTGCTGTGGAGAAGGTGTGAGCGAGCCTGAGAGCAGCTCCAGGAGCCAGAGATAATGTTCCATGCTCCTCAGGAGGGTTTGGCAGCCTGGCCCGGGTGAAGCCGGGTGCAGGCTGGGGCCTTGCTGGAGAAAAATGCGGAGCAGGAAGGGCTCTGTGAGGATGCACAGGGTCGGCTCTGGGGGACAGGTGGGGCAGCTCACTGGCCCTGTTGAGATTGAATTTGTACATCAGTATGGATATATCCCAAGGCTTCATCTGATCCCACGCTGACCTGGCCTAGGAAAACATGGGCTCTGGCAAGTCAGATTAATTATCCATACCTATGTTAACAGATAGAAAAGAGATTTCTGAAACATAGCATGCGTCCTGTGAAGTATCAGGGGATCAATTAATTATTTTTAATAAAACGTGAGTTTACTCTGGATTAGAAACTCTTTTTTTATCCTAGTGTTTTTCATTTAATGTTTAAAATCTGTTAAATAATTTTAAAAAAAAGGATACGCTCAAGTATATTCTGCTGACAGTGCACTGAGTCAGTAGATATTTCACAGCCAGTATCATGGCTTGAATGCAGATGATTCATTCATACTTCAGGCACACTTGGTCCATGAGTCCTTAAAAATATTGAGTCCATTTTGGCTCAGTAGTGCCACCTAAAAGTTTACAAGGTGCGAAGTGTTTCTCAAATGGTATGAATGGAGAATTACATTGGAAGATAAAAGTGGCTGCTTCAAGCCTGGCTGCCCATCAGGAGAAGCACTCTGCAGAGGGAGAGGTGGGAGTGCAGCCACCTCTGGAGCAAACAGAGTGAGGGGAGCATCGCTCACATATCACATATTTCAGCAAAGGTATGGTCGAATCCACAGCCTAATGGCCAAAAAATTCTCCTGTTTTAAGCAGGACTTGGCCACAGCATTTGATCACTCTGGGCTGGCTGGCAGTGGATCCACTCTGATTCTGTTTGCTGTGTCTCATACTTTATTTGCTCAGGTTTTTTCGCTTTCATTTGAAATCAGGGCTGAAGCAATGAGCCTGCCCTCCTGTGCTGCCAAGGGCAATCCTTGTTTGATTCCAGCCTTTCTGTGCTTGGGAAACATCAGCAGGGCTTTCAGCACAGGCTCTCCTGCTCCCTGTCCTTTCCTGGAGTGCACCAGAGGCTGCACAAAGCTGTTTTGTTTCCGTCTAGTCTGGGCTTCCAGAGAAAAATCGGTGGGGAAACCAAACTGGCCATTTTCATGGAGTGCTATCAGTATTTCATACTTTGTTAAAGCTGCGAGTTAGCTGGGTCAGGCTTTCCTGAAGGTGCTAGAAGTGATTTTGTCTAATGAGAGGTGAAGAAGTCTCAAACTGTCTTGTTTCAGCATAGAATCATCATAGAATTGTTTGGATTGGAAGGGACCTTAAAGATCATTTAGTGCCAATGCCCCTGCCGTGGGCAGGAACACCTCCCAGTAAATCATCCCTGAGTCTCTTTCATATTCTTTTCTTTTTGCTCAGAGTTCATCTTCTCTTTGCTGTCCCTTTCTGAGAGAGCATCTCAGTGCTTCAACGAAGGGAGTTTTCAATGTTTAACAAAACATTTTCCTGAGAAGCACAATAGACAGAGCTGGGCTGTTTTTATTCCAAGATTTAATGGATTCTGATGTGCTAGACTTGTCAGTACAGAATGACTCCAGGACATGACACTACATTTGCATACAGGAAATAAGTGGCATTTAAATGAAAAAATTAAAATAAAAAGAGTATTTTGAGAACAGTGTGGTAAAAATGTGTAAGAAAGTGGAATATATTGTGATCCATTTCCAGGTTTTCTATTTAAACATGAAGAATCTGACTGGCCTGCTGGCCATAAAAGACTGTGAGTTAAAGAGTCATTTGGCTACATTTAATCCATGCCCTGGAAACAATCAAGACTTGTTCCCTACAGTATATTTTGTAGTATTTTTGTCTTGTGATTGAGGGTAAGCTGCAGTCATGAGATAACTGGGTGCAAGTTCAATTCACATGCTAACTCTTATTCCCAGAAGAGTACTGTGGAGACATTATATTAAAACTTTCTGCTCTGTCTATACCTCTGAGCATTATTAGCAGGCTCTGGAGATGTGAATGTACAGCTGCCTTCTGCTGGAGTCTGTGTTTCAGGCTCATATAGCCAAGTCCAAAGAAAGATTCATCCAAGAAATTTCTTCCTCTGCTTCCCTTTGTTCTCTAAAAATTCTTTATATTCTTTATGTTAAACCAATCTTCATTCAAAATTTTCAAAGTACCTTGCAAGTCCCACTGCCACAGGCAGGTTCTCATCATTTCCGTGCACTAATCACTCCTGAAGTTACTAAATTTAGTTTCGTTGTTTCTATTTTTAACTATTCTTTACAGCAATTAATTACAAATGTGCTAGATAAGCTTTTTAATTAATGAACTTTCAGTGTTTTCTAAAGTTAAAAATAAATGCTTCAATCAAAACTAAAAATTCCTGTGAAAGAAAAGCAAACAGAAGCATCTATTTTAGTTCCAGAGAAGCCATCTCAGACAGCACGTGATGGCAATCTTGTTTACATGATTTTAGGAGATTGCTTTGACCGCAGGCCGGACCATGACTGTTTTTTACATAGTTTTGTCTGTGTTTAGCATGGTTTCCTTTTTTATTGGCTGCATAATTACGTTATCTGTCTTCATTATTCCTTAAAGGCGTGCCTTGCCGGTCAGGACAAAATGCAAGTTCATCTCAGCCCATGCAGTCAAGTGACAAAAATCACTTCTGCAGTTTAGGTATAAACTTCTTTCCACATCTGAACTTTTACTCCTGAGCAGGGAAGTTTATTGACTCCTTTTCCTAGCAGTAGTAAGTAGCAGGGCCTTCTTTCCACCAATCAATCCATATAATTTTGTGAAGAAACAGAGCGTGCTGGTGGTGAGATTGATTTACACGTTATTTATCTTTTTCTGCCCAGTTTAAATTGGTCAGCCTGATCCTATTCACACGATAAAAATCATCATGTCTCAAATTACTTACTCAATAAACTGTGGGTTTGTCTATTATTAGTGATCATTAGTGTTATAATACAGCATGGAAATTTAGAGCAAATTAACTACATATGCAAGCTGCTGGGCTCATCTGCAGTTAATCATAAGCATACTGTTCAAGTGGGCAGAGGATTTTGCAAGAATATTTCCAGGAAGAATTTGTGGGAGGAGAGCTAAATATCCTTGGGTTGTTATATTTTTTTTTTTTTCCACACCGTAATCTTGGCCTCCCGAATGAATGTTTATCTGAAACACAGTCAATGACTGAAAGTACAAAAGAGAATTATAGCTCAAATTAAAACGGCTTCTCATGCTGCCAATTTCAAGGCCCCAAATTTTTATGACCGTAAATAATGAATGGAAGTTCCGTGTTGGTACAGCCCCCACAGCCTCCCCTGGCTGGTTCAGTCATTCCCCTCTAATAAAGGCCATCGTGGCCCTACAGCAGAGCCATGTGGTGGGATGTACAGCCTTGCACGTTATCTGATGATGACACACACACTGAGCACCGTGAGTTATCACTTCCAGTCACTATTATTTCCTATGAAAATAATAGCTTCCAGTCACCGTGGGTTGCTCTGAGATTGCCTTCATACTGATGTAGATTAAAAGTGAAGGGATTTCCTGATAATTACTGGTTTGTCTGGCACAAGGCGGCACAGATGGAGGGAGGTTTAATGTAAAAAAAAAAAATCGTTAGAAAACAGTCCTGGCTTTCTGCAGTTTGCAATGCCCATTCCTCATCCTTAAGTACCACTGCAAGCTTCAGATGGGAGCTGGTGGCTGGGGCTGGCTGGTCATCCTGGAGACCCGTAAAAACATAATGCAGCAAAGATGGAACATAAATATCCATGAACTCAAAGAGTTCGCACACCTTGGAGTGCTTCCCTCAGCTCCAGGTCTGTGAGCATGGCCTGGGATCATCCACATGGTGCCTCCAGAGACCCTTCCACAGCCAAAAGCCACAGGGGAGTCCTGCAGGGAGGTGTTGGTGGAGCTGTCCCTGCACCATGGGACTCTGACAGGCCTGACTCTTTCTAAGGATAAAGGCCCATTTTGGTTTTGCTTTGCATTTTGTGGGTGAGGTGAGTGAGTGAATCTGACTGGGAAAAAACTCACCCTGGGCTTGCCAGTATTGCTGTGCACACATGGCAGGTCTGCACACTCTTGCTTTTTTTAGCAAAATCTGCTAGGAATCTTCCACAGCGCTACAGCTGGAAATGGCCTCTCTGAAAACATGAAGAACATCTCGCTCGCAGTGCTGTCAGGAGCTATTTTGTGAGCTTCTGCTGAAACCTGCAGGCTGCAAAATCTACATGTGTGAGCACTTGGTCAGAGATGCAAGCGTTTCCAAAGTGTTTTTTATTTCCCACATTTTTAATGCATCAGGGTGAGGGGTTTGTCTGTGCCGTGGAAGTGTCCTGCTGCAGGTTAGCATACAGGTGCAATGCTTCTCTGAGTGGCACCTACCAGCTTCCTTTGTTGGTGGAGGTCAGAGTGAGACTCAAATTCCTATTCTGAAGGCACCAGGAGATGTTTTAACTTCTCTGCCACCCCACCCCAAAAGAGGCCAATAGGCACTTGTTAAAATAACATGTTCCAATAAGTGTTTTTTGTCTAAAAACAGTTTCAAACCTCTCTGTAAGACACTTGGCTAGTGCAAGACAGCTTCTCCCATCCATCCATGCTAGTAATAGGTACCTTCAGCATCCTTCTTGCTAGAAGTCCCAGCAGCTTGATTTCCCTTTCTCCATCCCGTAAGTGGCCTCCTAAAGAAATCCTGTCTGCTCCAGGAGGGAGACCTCGGCAGTCAATGCTGGCAGCATCTTACCTGAGCCTGGTTCCTCCTGCTGCCACGGAGCCACGTCTGAAATATTTCCCCACTGGTGGAGCAGGGAGTGTACTGATGGCAGAACACCAAGTCAGGGAGCTTTATCTCCAAGCTCCACACACCCCAGCACAGTTTTCACCCACAGACAGTATTTCTTTTCCCACAATCATCCCACTCCCCCGTGTTATCTAGCTGCTGGCTGGAGCGCGGGCAGGGGCTGCAAGGGGAGGCGGGGGTGGCTCTTTGGCCCTTTCTCTGCAGCCTCCCTAGGTGAGGGGAGTTTTCAGCTGTGCTGTGGGCTCTGCAGTGCAGATGGAAGTGCTGGGTCCGAGGCCCCACCGCCAGCCCCCACACACATGCTGGCACACCTGGATAACAGCTCTACCTGTTTACAAATTACCCCAATTTTCTGCTTGATTCAGCAGTAACTGCTTACCCTCCCCCGTGATGTAATTAGGGCTTCAGAGTTCATGTGTGCCTATTATGATCTCTCTTGTGTTTTGTCTTTTTTTTCTGTAGCCGTAATCATATATATATATATGTATTAAAATTTCTTATCAATTGTTCAGCTAAATTATGCACAGTGGGCCACGCTAGCCCTCCATTAACATAAAGTATGCTAAACAACGTCTTTTCTTTCTGATAATTATGCTCTAAAGTACCAACTGCTTATTCTAGTGAATTTACCTTCCTTCCAGTTTTTCTTGTTTCCTCAAACTTTTAGCTGTCTTCATGGCAGGGCAAGTGCTCCTTCTGCTGTCAGTGAACCAGCCTAATTATCTTTCCTATTATCATCAGAACTTCCAGATGCCTAATAGCTGGGCACTCCACGCTGAAATGAACTATTAGAGCCCATCCAAGATGATTGCTGCCTGATCACGTAAAGATCTTTCCATCAGTTGGAACAAAATACTGCTTCCTAACCCCATCAAGGAGTTAATTGCATGATGCATGGAGGAGAGCTGTGGAGAGAAGGGTTTTGGAAAAGCCTGCCTGTTTTTCTGGCGCTGCAGCTCGGAACTTTGTGGTGCCAGAGTGGGGTCACACTTGGAGCCAGCAGCCAGCAAATATTTCACAAAACCACGGTGTGGGAGCAGAACTCTGCCAGCCCAGAGCCCCCTCCTTTATCAGCTCCTGAAAAGCAGCTGCCCGGCTCTGCCGAGCTTAACAGGATCAGCTGTTTGAAAGCATGAAACAACAGGGTTTAAATCCAGGGAATGTTTCTGACCGTCATTTTACAGAGTTTTGAAAAATTTGGCTTTTGTCTTCAGGTATCACTGGACACCTCAGATGTGAATATCTTCTTTAGGGTTTTCTAAAGGTAATTTGCGTAACTTCCTACAGGCCTTGGTGTAATGAAAAAGTGCTCTTTGATACAGCCCCGTCAGCTTTTGAAGTGTTACATAGCTTAGGTGGCTAAAAATAGGTAAAGCAATTCTTTGGAAAACTGTTAAAAGCAATGGGTTTCATTTTATCTTAGATAAGGCTGAGTAACAATCTTAAGAAACTGGAACAATCTGTTTCTTTGCCCACAAGATCAAAACAGTCATTATCTTCAAGACAGGAGTTGTTGTTGGGGTTTTTTTCAGTGGTGAATGAGCCAATGGAAATATTTTTATTATTATTCTTTTTTTTTTTTCTTTCTACCCAGAACAGGAATATCTGACCATAGAAAGCATTAGTGATATTTAAGGGTACTCATTACCTCCTAGAAACTGCCTTACAGCATCATCTCAGCAAAAATGCGGTCTAGGAAAATCCTTTTTGTTTGGTTCTCATTGTACTCCTCTGAAATATCTTTTTATTCATAAAAGAGCAATTTTCAAAGGAGAGGGGTAGAGTTGTTTATAGTACACAGCCTTGGACTTTTAATGAACATTCCCATGATTTGAGATGAGGAGAAAATAGTGTGCAGCACACTGGAAATTACGTGCACTTTCAGAATAAAGAAATCTAGATCTGAAAGAAGCATCAAAAAAGCAACCAAAACAATCTTTAGATTCTCATAAAGAATTATTTCAGACTACTTCAACAGTACTGGTGTAAGATTTATAATGAGGCTCTGTTGGACTTTTCATGCAGTTGACTGAAACATTTTTAGCTTTTTATAAATTTAGGTCAAGATTTAATTTTCACTAGTTAGAACAAAAGCAGAGCTGTTCTAGCACAATGGCAGTTGCAGAGGCAGGAGGCTGAGTCGTACTAGAAACATGAGAAAATAATATGGGTGTCAGTTTTGAATATGTAAAGTTGTGTCAGCATGTGAATGAAGATCCAATTCATTTTTGTGAAACTTTAAACTAATTAGTTTTATAATTTGCACAGTAAGGTAATGTAAATGTATTGCTGCTGCTTGACTTTTTACTTAATCCTTTGAGTGAATATTTAATCTTTTTTTATATATTAGAATTAAAGCAACTTGGAAGATATGAATAATTAATCTAATTATATGCCGATCACTTTAATTTCTTTAATGTTTTAGATTTAAAAAAAAACCCCAGCTTTACAAATTGGTTTAGGTTGGAAAACCCTTTTAGAGGATTTTGTATCTCATCAGTAAGTGCAATTTAGAGGATACAAGCTCTGGAAGTGCGACATTAAGTTTACAGTTATGCAAATGGCACAGTTAATCCGCTGACCAGGTTCTCAAGGTGTGCTTTCTGAATTCACAGCCTGAATTTCAGAAGTGAAATCTGCCAGTTAAGGAAAGGAAGCAGCCAAAGAGCTTTGAAATACCAGAGGCCAGCGAAGGGAAATGTTGTAAAGAACCAGTAATCTGCTTATCTGTGATGTAGACTGAAGGACAACAAGAACTGGAGAGTTGTGTTGTCTACGTGTGACAGGAGCTGTGTTTTGTGGGGTGGGGGACAGAAACCCAGTGTCTCTGCAATGATGCTTCCATGTAACTCTAATTATATACAGTACGAACACGCAGTTATGGATAAATTGAGAGCTATCTAGTTTGCATACATCTGAGCATGACATGCATATGGAGTGCTGACTGCTTAACTTGTGGAAAATGTAAACCCTGTACAGATAATCACAAGTGTAGGAGTTTGTATCTGTCCTATTACGGTCGGCTATTTTTGGTGACATCCACAATCACTTCAAATTCCTTGGTTATTTGAAAAATTTCCATTTTTTTTCCCTTTAATGTATGCATCGTCCTTTGTTTGTACAATTAGAAGCTTATAGCTAACTCCTTGGCTCTTTCCCTGCAGCCTGCTATTCCCTATTTTATGACTTTATCTTCTGGGGTTTTTTGTTGGTTTGCTGAGGGAAATGAAAGTACTGATCATTACTGTAGAATTAAAAATAGCTTCTAACAGCTTAGCCCAAGATCCAAAAATAGGCTGTCTTCCAGCTTATCCTGTCAAATATAGTGGGAACCCTAGTAAGGTAACATCTGTGAAAACCTTGCTCTGGGTTTGTACCTGCTTTTTTCAGAATCTTTCCCTTGTGTCTGCATAACTCAGTAATTTCACTCAGATTGTTGATTTTTCTTGTTTTAGATAGTTTGCCATTGAGCTTTCAGGAAAGGTCGTTGGTCTTAGAGACTTATTTTCCTTTATGATGTGTCACTGTTTGATGATGTATTTACACGTCATTGCTGAGGAAAAAGGACAGAGTAGCTATAGAAAATCCGTAGATAAATGCATACTAATATAAATGTTGATCTTCCTGTGCATGAGGTTTCCATATGTCTTACCTAGTTTGGTGTCCTGAGGACCAGGAATTTGTCATTCACAAGGACAAATGTAGACTTTGCATCCCGCGCTATTAATGTTAAGCCACCATGCTTGACTGGTGGAGAAGGGCAAAATGTATTGTGGTGGCCAACCCAGCTGGACAGGCTGTGAAAGAAAATAAATACTTCTCCAACAGGAACGCCTTTTTCTCACCCCACTTCCCTGGTAATGGCTGTGACATCAGGCATAAAGGGAAGAGGTGGGCACCAGTCTAAGTTTAGAGGCCTGGGAATGCACATCTTGAAGCTGTACAAATATTTTGGTGGGAATTGTCCATACCAAAGTTGGAGGGAGAAGAGAAGTGGGTGTCTGCGGACCTGCCAGGGTACAGGCCCGTGATGACACAGAGGTTTTCTGCACAAACATTGATTCTGAAACTTCTTATAGAAACTCTGGTTATGGTTTTGTCCATGAGGGGACTGAACTTAACAAATATTTACCCAAAATGTTAGAAGCACTGCTGGAAGTTCCAGCACTTCCTCTCTCCCACAGGTCTTTATTTTTTCTAGAGTTTGACAATTTTTCTTTTATAGCTTATCTTTGTTAGTACAACATATAAATAACATGAGCTTTGCAGAGGACTCTAAGACATGATTCCTGTTTATTTTTAATGGTGAGATACACGGATGTAGACAGAGATGAATTCTGTGCTTATTTACTTTATTCTTCTCATCACTCAAGCATTTTTTAAATGTTAGAGCTAAGGTCAGCTGGGCCAGGGTCCTTCTGTAGCACACTGCTTGCCACCTGAACCTGGGAGTCCATCCAGTTTTACTGGCCATTGAAACCAGCTGATGCCCTGACTGGGGTTGCTCTGTAACCCTTCCTGTCAATGGGTATTCTGCTCTTCTCTGAGTTTAGCAGGTTCCTCTTTCATCTCCCACATCTTCACTTGCCTCTGGGAGCCTTCCTGCATCTCTCTTCAAACACCTGGCATCATTGTTTAGTGCCTGGGAAATTCCCACTCTCCAAATGAAGTTCCCTGCAGAGAAAAATGGTTCTTAGCTTCATCAGGGCAGCCGTTCAGTCAAAGTGTGTTAGTTCAGATTAACACTTATTGTCTCTGGCCTGGTAAGTTGATGGCAAAGGCCTTATCAGCAATAGCAGATATGCAGAACAGAGGCAGATCATTTTGTAAAGTAACAGCTCCTGCATATCAAGAAATTCTCTGCGTTATCTTTTTAGATGAATGTATCAGAATTCCCTTGAAAGCTTAAGAGAACAGTAACTTAAATGGTTGATGTGATTTCTGATTCAATCCCGTGGATCTCTAAAGGAGTGTCTGTAGAACTGTGTTCAAGTCCACTCCTTTTAAGTTCCATAGGATTTTTCTGTGAAGGAAGTGTGTGCAGTAGGTCTCCCCATAGCAGGTTAATGTCTGTGTATTGTCACCCTGAGTAAGCCCAGCGTGGGAGCTGAAGTGGAGTAGAAATCAATGAAATAGCATTAGGATGCAATTGTCGCAAATTATCAGAGAAGAAAGAAGACAACTGTAATTCACGAGAAGTAACACTTTACCAACTGCTCTCACTAAGCATTAGTTTAGTGCGTTTTCAATTTCAAGGCACTTTCTCTGGAAAATGCTTGGTCCATAATGACCATTATTATCACCATCCTAAAATCTGTGGAATTTAACCTAAACAAATTCCTCAAAGCTTGCACTTAGTACTGATGTGCTCCATCCCATTTATCTCCAGCCTCAGTGGCAGCTGTGCTATGGGAATCATGCTTTGTATTGTGAACACTGCACCATTCCTAAGGAAATGCTGTGAGCTGCTGTACAAACACCCTGCTTTAGGCACTCGGTGTCTCTGGGTGTCCTGTTTTGCTCAAGGTGCCCAGCAGGACAAGGTCACTGCAGAATTTCTGTGGTGGCCAGTTCCCTTCTGTTTTATTGGCAGTCATCCCACCCAAGATCTTGTTACACCCCTGTGACACCCATAACTCTGTGGTCACAGTACCTCTTGCCATCCAGCACTCCTTTTCACTACCGGCATCTTAGATTTTACCCTTTCTTTGTCCTGTTCACTGGCAGGCAAATAATTGGTAGAATGCAATATTACTGCTAAAACCAGACAAATACTACCTAACTGAAAAATGCATTTTCCTCCATGCATACTGGATACATATCTACATTTTCTAGGTTACATTGATAATTGTCTCTCTGATGCAATGCAGTATTTGCATTTTGTCATTCATCAATTTTATTTTATTTTTTTCCAAGGGGTAGGATCACTCAAGGGGCTGGTTATGTCTTTCATTTCCTGGTTATCCAGTCAGCTCCTGCTCACGCCAGCAGGAATTGAAAGCTATTATCAATATTGAGAACAGGATTTGTGTGAGACGAGGATGGAATGTCAGTCAATCTATTAGTAGCAAAGCGCTCCTATCCCAGTAACAACCTCACAACTATCAGTTTGTCCTGGGGCTCAATAGGGGATCAAAGGCTAAATCATCACCAAAGCAAAATTAATCTCCATGCCAGGTCAGGATGGAAACCCATGAGGAATGTGCCCATGTGCAAGGGAATGTCTGAATAAGTATGAAAGTTTTCTTTGAGCATGCTTTTTTTACAGCTCTGCTCTGAACAGAACACCTGAGTCAGTAGGTTTGCCAAACTGCACTGAAAAGGCATTTATTTATTAAAAGAAAAGAATTTTTAAGGTAATAAACAGATTTGTTTATATCTGATTACAAGTTCTTCCTGCACAGGAATGAGGTGAAGCCTACTGCCCTATCAGAAAGGCAGGGGTGAAGTCTGGTTCAGTGATCAAGTTACAAGACTCTGAGGCTGGAAACTGTAAAGCTGGGGGTCAAGCAGTAAAGTTTTGGTTATTTACAATATAGAAGAGAATAAGAATCAGTGGCCAGGGAGAAAAGAAAGAGATTTGAGATTTGAAGGGTGATAGGTAGGACTAAACAAGCCAAGGAGCAGCCCAGACTGATGTGTGTGTGAGGTGATAAAGGAGCTTATGTGAAATGTCACTGCCTCCCAGCTCCCCTGCTAGGCTGCTGCATTTATGTCTGGTCACACCTATCATCCACCCCCCCTGGTGGGAACAGGTATGGGTTAGGCTTTGATATCTCTGCCTTCCTATCTGGACACTGACTCTTATCTTACTCTTTCGTTTTAGGATTTCTTCCCTTCCTTCTCTCTCTGTATAAAAATAATTTGAAGTGTCTACTACCACCTCAAAGGTCCTCCACCTACAACTTTTCTCTCTTAAGACTTGTGATATTTGAAGAAGGTAGAACCTTGCCAAAATGAATCACCTTCACTTTAGATAGTGCATGTCTGTGCATTACAAAATGCCTGTGCAGCATCTCTGCACCACCTTCCACACCACTATTGATTATTTTTGAGGATCTGGTCACAGACCATTTGATTTAGGTTCCCTTTTTGAATATATAGCTTCTTTTATGAATCCTACTGTTTCCCATCACTTTCAGCCAGGTTTCCTTGTGGTCTTCCTTTATAAATGCTTCGATGTATGCTTGTTCTTGCCTTCCAAAATTGCCACTTCCTCTGTCTCTACAATTCCTTCTGAGCTTTTGTTTGTAGTTTCTCTATTTGTAATTGCAGACGATTTTCTTTGGGAAAATACGACTTTTCTAGGAAGCAATTACCCTTAGTTAAGACGAGTAAGCCTTTAACATGGGTCTGTTCATGGGTAGAGGGGTCCTGGTGTGTTCATGTCACCTTAGCACAAACTGCAATGCAGAGCGTTACAAGCGGCTCAGGAGGGATGAAAACTCAGGGAGTTCATAAAGCAGGAGTAAGTGCTTGAGCATGGAAAGTTCCTGAAATAATGACAGAGCTAAGGAAAGGAGTCAAAGAAGTTTGGTTGGTTGAGAAATGTAGGAAATTGAGAGGGAAGGAGAGATGACAAGTATGGCAGTATGCAAGAAAGTGAAATATATCTACATATAGGTTTCTGGCTAAAACCAGAATGATATCTGTGAAAGCTCTTGAAAATTGACTCCAGATTTGTTTTAGACCCTGCAGAGGTCATGGGATGAAGGCTGCTATGCACCAGTATGTTATACAACAGAGAAGACTCAGCTGGAGGCATGAGAAAGTCAAAGAAAGTCCAAATAGACGTGTGAAGTTTGCAGAGAGAAACACTGAAGATTGATTTAGTAACAGATATGCTCGGGAAGAAGATTAGAGAGAAGCAAATTTAGGAAGAAAATCCAAATATCAATATGCCTGCAGCTCTAGGAGTTTATCGTAGGCTACTGAGAAGATTAATCAGATTTCAAAAAACCCAAACGGTGTAATGCATGTCAGATTGTGCTCCACTGCATTCAAACCATGTGCACAATTTGCTTTTTTTTTTTGCAAAAAGCATGGTTATATATGCAAGTAATTTCCATTTTTCTGCTGCCTTATTTTTAACCCATTTAACAACCTTTATGATCACAGTTCAGTCAAGTAGCAGCAACTGTGCCAATAACAGCATTCCAGCTGGGTTAATGAATGCACACATGATTTCATGAAGGAATATATCTTTTTTGACCCAATTTCAACCTTTCCTATTTCAACTGTTTAATTATAAGATATATTGGTTGGAAACAAACACCCATTTATGCAACATTAAAAGTTAAAACAAATTCCAGATGCAATTATTTTAGGCAGCGAGTGTGTGTGATTGGGATGTGTAGGTAACAAATTAGTGGCACAGTTGATAAATGCCTTTCACAGAACAGATGCAAATAACCAGACTTCTGTGTTCCTTGAGTCTGCATGATAATAGGTTCTTTAAGCATCCTGCTAAGAATTAGGAAATTAGTCAAATGGGATCATATTTAGGTTGAGCTAATACTGCACAGCTGAATTTACCCACCATTATCTGTGGGCATAATTGGAGACAACTGTTTTTTGGACCAGCTGTGCAGGTCACAAAAGGATAATAATGGGGGCCCAACCTTGCCATGTCAGACTGATAAATGTTTATAGCCTTGTGTGACTGGAGGAGCTGGCTTTAAACAGGTACAATTTAGGATTATTATTTTTTTTTAAGACTCCTAGAATTGAATATGCCAAATTAAACTGTTCATCAATTCTACATGGTATGAGTTGGTGGCATTCACAGGGAGAAGAGAGAAAAGGTGTGCTAAGAGGAAAAGCATCTGAGAGGTGTCAGATAAAACTTTCCCACCACACATAATCTTTTTTACACCTTTCTGTTAGTTGTTTTTCCTGCTATTTTCTCACCTTTCCTTTCCCTGGGTGGGTAGGTTTACATCAGTTTACGCTGATATTGTGGAACTTAAAGTGCCATTCGTGCACTTCTGGATTTGTCACTGGCTCTTTTTAGCATTTAGGCTTAATTTGTTTGAATAGCTTTTCCTGGTATTCTGACAAATATTTCTTTTAAATGTTACATCCAAGTACAGGTCTTTACTACTCCTAACCTATAAATATGTTAACAGCTGCACTATGTTTAGAAAATACAATGTGATACTAATGTGAAATGTATCTTAGCTGAATCCATTAGTCTCAACCAGGTAAATAGAAAAGCACATTGTGATTTTAATTGCCAGGAATATGTTTCATACTAAATGTCTGTCCTATTTTTTACTCTCTTCAAACGTGCTATTAGGATTTACTTTTTTGTGTCCCGTGTATATACTCCAAATTACACTTTCTTTTTCATTATTTACAATGAAAAATCGAGAACCTTAATTAACTTAACTAGGTGACACTAAGGTTTAAATTACTGAAAATAAAATGTAGTTTCTGCGGAGTACTTTCCTTGTACTCTCCTTGTAGCATCGACTTCGATTTAGCTGCTATCATAACAGAAAGGGGAGAGGTCAGAGATCTAAAAGGTTTAATTTTATTTTAAAATAGCCATCTAAATGGTGCTCCCACTAATTTTCCTGAGCTTCAGAGGATTACTTTTGTACTAATGGCCAAAAATAGTTCTGGAGCCCACAGCAGCCTGCAAGGTGGCTGCCAGCAGCTGGGTTTCTGCTGGCTCTCAGGCCCCAGGTCCTGAAAACACAGGGGGATTTAACAGATGAGGGAAATCTTTACCTACTGATGGCACAGTCGGGCAGGGAGGTGAACTTTCTGCTGATGGGGGCAGCTGTGGGCTCTCCTAAAAAACCCCACCAGTGTCCGAGAGGAGGCTGCTGCTGGCTCTGGCTCCTGCGGTTCAGGTGCCGCACAGCGGGATGGTGCTGTGCCCCTCGGGCAGCCAAGGCGGGGGCTCTGCCCGGGTGCAGAGGTCACAGAGGGGTGAAAGGGGCCAGCCCAGAGCTGTGTGAGCAGCAGCTCGGGGATCCCGGGCTCTGGCTCTGCTCCTCAGCCGAGCTGGAGTGGCTGTGGCTCCGTGGGGACTCGGTGCGTGAGGAAAGCGCTCCGTCTCCGGCTCGCTGTTGGCACGCTCCACACACACGCTGCCTGACGTGTATAGATGGATCGACTGGAGAGTGTTTTATTACCGAAGTAATTGCTGTATTTGCTAGGTTAACATTTGTTAGTGGGGTAGGCTGAAATCATCCCTGGTTATCTTATCTGTAAGGGAAATTTTATCTTTCTCAGGCCTCCGATATTCATGAGTGCAGCAGATGCTGATAACACCAGCTATCCTCAGGTTTTCAGTCTCCAGAGCAAAATGATCTTCCTTTCTCTGCTCAAGTCGGCATTGTAGAACTTCCTCTGGGATCTGATTTTTACGGAAGACATCAGAAAAGATCCTCCAGAGTTCGAATTAGTATTTCTACCAAAATCCAAATCAGATTTCTAGTCGGTTCCTTTCCGAATTAGAGCTGTTTCTTGATGCTGTGGTAAGGGGGAAGGGAAAACAATACTTGTAAAATGTTTTTATTGGAACTTAAAGGCAATTATTTCTGAATTCCCATTTTCTTAATTAAAAGTGTCACCGATTGGTATTTAATCAGCACTTAACAAGCCTTATTGTGGAGGGAGAGAGCTAAACAATGTCTGTAATAGACTGGGAGGGTTAGCTGAACTTTGTTTAAATATAAAGGGAGTAGTGCATCTGCTGAAGAACTAAGCCCTTTCAAAGTTTAGGACACTCACCAGCGCCATAGAGCATAAATCACAGTGCAAACTGTGTGATTATACCCTGCAGGGAAATAGACTGTGTGTTTATGGGGCTCTTCACCAAGCACTTAGGAATAATCTGATATAAAGCAGCAGGGGAGGAGAGTAATGACAACTTCAAATTAGTTTAATGAATGTTTACATTAAAAAAGGCTTTTCTACAAACCTGAAAACACAAAGTGACAGTTTCCTCTCCAGACAAAAGAAACCCCTTCTACTTTTCCTTAAAGGACTAGCAATGGGAAAGAAATTGTAGATTTAACTCTTTCAGTGTGGTGGATCATTGTATCTTTATGTGCAGTATTTTGCTGTCATTACAGTGACAGTTGCTGGGAATCCAATTATAAACACCAGGATCTGGTTGGTAGCTCATTTATTTTAAATCACACTAGTCTCAGGAAAAAAAAAAAAAGTTGAGAATTTAATTCTCATTAAAGAAAAAATATCTCTTTAAAATTAACTTCGTCAGGCTGGTGTGGAACAAATGCTTAATAGGTTTTTGGCCATACTCATTCAATAGGCTGATGTGGGGTTTGAGCGTTCCTTTTCACTTCAAGCAATAGGTAACAAGTTTATATTACAAAAAAAGGATGGAGTGGTCAAAAAAAGTAGAAATAGTGAAGTACTTCTGGTTTTCTTCTTAAACTGGAGGTAAATGATTTGTCAAAATTAATACATGTGCAAAATACTGAATATACTTATATATACTGAATGTATCTGAAAAATTACTGTGCATTTCAGCACTGGCAGTGCAGCATTTTTCATTGCAGCAGGCTGCATTCGCATCACGTTTTTAGTTTTGTGGAGCATTTAAAATTGCATCAGGAGGAAATTTAGTTTTCCCCTTGCCAGAATAGATGCAAAATTTTCCACTAAGAATTCTGCAAATGAGTAAGTATATTTAAAGGGAAAAAAAAGACAACAACTTTTATAGCTGAGATATGGGTTAGAAATAGAAGTTTGGACATAGGTTAGAAGATAATTTCCAGTGTTTCGAAACTTCCTCAGCAGTTATCTGTGTGTGAAATAGTTATGGCTATGACTATTACCATACAGATAGTCACTGAAATACTTTTGGCTTTTGTTCAAGGATGTGAGAAATTAGTAACAAATCAAGTACCCATTTTCATTAAGGAACATGGGTGTTTCTTAAGCAGCCATGGGAAGCCCCAGTTCCACACACCAATTTGTTAAGTGCTGTATGTGCTCAGGGTTTTCCTTAATCCAGTGTGCAACACACAACAATGCTTGTTCTGTGAAGCTTGCATCTAGAATAAAGTTAAGGGGGTTTTGTGTTTATGTCACTCACACGTAATAAATCATCTGTGATCCAAATGTTTTATAGTTATTTCAAACGCCCTTGAGATAGGGATGGACTTTGCAGTCTCACATGATGGAAAGAAGAGCCTGTGTTCTTCTTGAGAAATGAGTAGAACCCCATAGCACAGGTCCTGCAGCAGCTTTTCTGCTTATCATCTGCACAGTGTGATGTGGGATGTCTTCAAAGGAGACCAGATCCAGTGCAAGGGAGGAAATCTATAGGGCTTCTGCAATGCAGTGTGATTGACATTTGTAAAGTTGTTAGAAAACGCTGCAAACCATTAGAAAAAAAGCGTCGATAATGTGTGTCATTTCAAAGGAAGGATTAAAAGGAATGGTTGAGGCTGGATGATGCTAACCAGGAGGCTGGGGAGTCCCTCAGGTTGCAGAGAGCTGACTGTGAGATGCAGCCAATGCAGTAACAGCAGGTTCTGCATGGGTGGGAGGTGCCATAAAATGATCTTTTCTTATGTTCCTCTTAAAATACGTTTTTGGCTTTGTCCATGCTATTGCACACAGCAACCTGCCCTAATCAGCCAGTCAGCCTCAGCATATGGATTTACCTGGGGAGTCTGGGGGGGGTGACCATGGCTGTGCTCTGGCATCCAGAGCAAAGGGATGCTGCTGGCAGGAGCCTGTGCCCTGAGAGAAATGACAGGAGTGGATTGTCTGAATGCTGAGCTGTGCTTTTCCCACCTTCTCCTGGTAAATTTGATTTTGGGATTCTCTCTGCAAAGGGAAAACCCTACTCAGCAATAATCAATCAATTTACTATACACAGCCAAGGATAAAACTTCACAAAATAAAGTGTGGTTTAAAACTCCTCTTCCCAACTTCTCTGTTCAGGTGACTTCGCCTTTCCGAAACAATACCAAGATGCAGAAAAGCTCATATAAAGAAGTAGGTAGGAAATCTCTGATTCTTCAACCCACTGTTTCCAATAAGGAGGACAGAGTTTCCCAAGAATACAGGGCTTGCAGAGGAGTCACTGGGGAAAATTAATGTTTAATTATAGCTGCATTTGGATAGTGATAGAAAAATTATGTTTGCCACGCATCTCCATTTTATAATTTTGTTGTAAAATTATCACAACACCCTCCTGTGGTTTCCCAGCTGTAAATGTGTGACCCTGCAAAGACAAATTCAAAGGCATCATGTAATGTGATGCCTGTGACCAGGCTTGGAAACTGTGAAGATGTGCAGTTTGTGCTGCTGTTTTCTCTGCTCTGTTTCCAGCACCAAAGAAGAACTGATTGCCTCTCTAAATTTTTTTCTTGGCTCTCTTCTTTCCTTATCATTGATAAAGGTGTATCAGGAATTCCTTGACCTATTTCTTACTCCTCAAAAAAAAGCACCCTTTTCTCCTTTAAAACAAGTTAAATAAAAGAAGTGGATTCTCTCCTTTAACTGATGTGCTCCAGCTTGAATACTTCCACTTTAATATTAGGTAACAATGTACCTCAGGTAAGAGCTGGTCTTTTTGGCACCCTCTGGCCAAGGGAAAGTGCTGCCAGCAACCAATAAAATGAGAATTTCCCACCAGAGGTGTCTCTTTCCTTTTTCTACTGAGGGCCTCAGTGGAAAATATGCAGCGTTTGAAACCAGGCATTCCTGGCAGATGCCAAAGTTAGATGGGACGAGTCATAGCCTTTCCACATCATTTAATTTGCTATGGACTTGATTGGGATGAGGATTTCATTCCATGTATCAGGCTTTTAATGTTTCACATTGATTTTTATTTATGGTTCTGTTTTAACAGATGAAACTTATGCCAAGATAAACGGTCACCCTAGGAATTTCGTTAGTGATACTTTGAGATTCTTAATAGGGACAAGAGATATTGCATCAAGGGCTGAAAAGTTTGATATTCAAATAGTGTCCAAATTAAATAGTTTTTCACTGCACTCTTTCTTGTCTGAGTGAAGTGCCTGAAGTAAGCAATGAATATTTGAAATGCAGGCACAAGCAACTGATAAGAAAAATACAATTACAACTAGCCCTAAAGATACTGCACTTAAAGGGGGATCACACTTATGTGCATTTAGAAGACAATATTAATAAAACACTTAAAATAACTTCATATTAGGGAATTAGGCTGTTATTTTTTAATGAAACTCTGGGGCCATTTTATCCAGACAGTGTTACGTTTTATTCATATAATAGAAATCCAGATAAAACAATCACATTTCTTTAGTAACTGGAAGCTGTGAATTTTAACAATCGCGTTAATGCTTTTAGATAACTGGAAGAGTAGATTTAATAAAGTGTAAAACTTTCCATTTAGGAACTAAAAAGCCCCTTAGTTCAGAGTCCACTCTCTCCCTGTTCCAGCACCATCTCAGGACAGCTGATCTCACCAGGGTCTAGTCCTGCCCCTCTGAGCCTGGCCCTCCTCCCCAAATCCCATTCCCGGTCCATTCCCATCTCTGTCCTGCCCCTCTGAGCCTGGCCCTCCTCCCCAAATCCCATTCCCGGTCCATTCCCATCTCTGTCCTGCCCCTCTGAGCCTGCTCCTCCTCCCCAAATCCCGTTCCCAACCCATTCCCATCTCTGTCCTGAGCCCCTCTGTGTTGATGGGGTGGGGCAGGACTGACCCCAGCTCTCCTCCCAGCTCGAGCAGGATGTGGGAGCTGAGCTGGCAATGCCAACAGCCCACTCCTGTTTTTCCCTAGATTTGCAATTTTCTCTCCTCACTGCCTTTTTCTTGATCGTTATTTTCCAACCCCCCCAGCGGGAAGAAGGGCTCTCGTTGCCTTGGGGCTGCAGTCTGCCCTCAGCTCTCTCTGGGCTGCAGCCATCCATTCATGTGACCAAATCTTAGACCACTTCTTTTTTATCCAACTATTTATTCCTATTTCTGACTGTTTGGAGCAGTTTTTGATCCCGTTTTCCCACTTGTTTTCCACCAACACTTTATTGTGTGGAAGTGCCTGAGAGCTCTGCAGGTGCTACCATAACACCACTCTTGTGCAAAGGAATTTAGATGCCCTTTTTTTGTTTCCATGGCATAAACATGTCTAATCAAGAAGTTTAATCAGATTTTCAAACTCTTTCAGCTGAGAAATTAATTAAAAGAAAAAGAATCCATAGCTTAGAGTTCCCTAAATCATTCAATGTTGATTGGAGATACTGCTCAGAACTTAAAGGTTATGCTTGACTTCATTCAAAACAGTACTTGATGTCACTTTACTCAGTGTCCCTATGAAAACCACAGTCATTGTTGAAGGAAAATGCATCAGCATTTGGTCTTTGGGGTTTGGGTTTTTTCACAGTTTCTGTGCAGTGGGTTGGATAGATGCTGCTTGCCCTACAGATTTATTTTAAATTGTGGTTATTGCAAATTATGTCTTTTTTTCTTCTTTAAAAATAAATGTAGGAATATAAAACTTCTTAGTGGATAAGTTTTGGGAGTTCAGTAAGAATATTGCCAAAAGGATTGTTGTTATTTGTTCACCAACACTGAGAAGTTTTGCTTCTCTGACTTTTGCATATATACCAGCAATGTTTCCTTTCATTTTTTCTGTAAACTGCCAGTAAATCTCTTCCATACAGAAATTGGGTGGGTTTCAGTTGCTTTTGATTTGCATTTTCATAGAAAGAAGCAGTAAACCCTAAATAAGCCCCACCCCGGGAGCCCACCCTTGCTCTCTCTGTGGGATTTACTTTGGTTAACCACTCACTGCTGTTACAAAACACCACATCTACAACATCATCATTTGTGAGCTACTTTGTGGTGGGAGAACGTGAGAGAAACACAGGGAGGGATTGTAAAATGTGGATGTAGAAAGATTCTATGTCACTGTTCTCCAGCCCTGGAAATCCTGCACCCTCATTTTTCTTTATAGCACGACAAACATCATTCCAGTCAAAACAGTGAGCAGTGCACTCCTGAGTTTTCATAGTCCCTGTGTGGGGCAGGGGAGTTGTGTTTTCACACACCTCTAATTTGTATCAGCACCCTTCCCTTATGTTTGCAAATCAGGAGGTTAAACCCCTGCATTTATACACTGCAACAAATAATTAGAACCTGAACACTGACAGCACAACCATTATTGCCGACAGAAGAATGTTTTTAGCTGATTTCATTTAAAGTTACATTTTCCTTTTTTCCTCTTCTTTTTTCCCTCTGAAACCTTCAAAGGTTTGCTGTGAGTGTGGCTATTGAGGTAGGGGTGCCCCAAACATTAGTTCTAACATAAACAGGAGAGTAGCAGCTTCTCAGAGGAAGTGGTTGTATCTTGGCCTTGTGCTGAGGGTTTCTTCTTTTCATAGCTGGGCAAAATCTGTTTCATTTTCTACTCTGTGTTGGCTTTTGCTGCAGTTGCCAATATCTATTGCTCAAGGCTGGTGACATCCACAGACCTGCCTGCACCATACAGCAGAACTACATTTTGAAAACTCCTTCTGAACCTACTTTCAGTGACATTGGGAAAAGAAATTTGTGGGAGGATGGGAGAACGCTGCTGAGAGCAGTTGTATCCTTTTCTCAATTTTTTTTTTTTTTTTTTTTCCATTTTGGGTCTGACATATCTTTTTGCCAAGACCATAGTTACTTGTTTGTGTAAGAAATAACATCTAAATGGAGCAATTGATTTGTGGATATCATACAAATTTGTTTTATGGTATTACAAATGACTTTAGGGCCATCAACAGAGTAAGTGCTATATTAGTAGCTTTAGCTGCTTGCCAAAACCTGCTACAAAATTTGAATGGAGGCAATAAATTGATGCTCCTTGCTAGTTTTTGCTGTGGTCTATGGTGGAGCTGTCCAGTGGATAAAAGAATGACATATTGTTAATCTAGGTACATCAGGAAGACAAAATATTGTCTTTTTTTACCCAGTGTTGTGTTTATCCATCCCTGCCTCTCACTTCCTACCTGCCATCTCTAGCACATGGCACAGAACTACACCACTCCTCAGCTCTCAGCAATAAAATTTGCCCAGCATCCAGCATCCTGGACTGCTGAACTTCAGGCATCCTGGACAATGAAGGTACAGAGCAGTTTCATTTTACCATTTCCTGTGGCATAGAGTTAATTTGTGCACAAGTTCAGCAAAAATCAGAATTAAAAGCCTCATTTGACCTGAGACAAGAAAGACATAAGCCCTGGGGGATATTTCTTCTTTTTATTTTTTGTGATGGTGGGAAAGGGAATTTATTGGAGATTTTCTGCTGGAATAATTTGACTTCAGAGAGTGCCCCGACTGCTGGACTCCAGAAGTCTGTGGGTAGGTCTCCTGACAGGGTGGCCCCGGAGGTGCAGGAGGGAGTCAGAGCAGCCGAGAGGCACCTGAGCTCTCTGTGCGCTCAGTTAATCCTCTGGGATTGCCGGGGTGCAAAGGCTGAATTTCCCAACTGTTTTGTCTGGCTGCTCCTGTGGGATGCAGCTCCTGGGCTGTTTTTGGCTGGGCAGGAACTAGCAGGAGGGATGCATTTTTCCCTCAAAGGTGGAGTTGCTAACTTTAGGCAAACAGTGGTTAATCTTTCCAAAAGGGTAGATTTATAGCCTGGCTTCTAAGCATTTGAATTCATTGTTACAGCTAATGGACATCTCATATTGTCTTAAATCACTGGCTCCTCCGTGTGCCAAATAGTAATAGAAACCTTAGAGCTACCCTAATTTGGCACCTATGTTTCAAATCATTTGCCAAAGGAACTTGGAGGGGGGAGGAAAGATCAATTGAAATGTTTTTCTGAGTGCTCACCCTGTGAAATGCTTTGCAGGGCTTGAACTCCTGAATATCATATGCAGACTGAATATTAGGTTCCTGCTTCATGCTACATGGTTACTTTTCCACGTTAAATAAATTTATCTAATTTACCACAGAGGAAGATAAATATTGATTTGGTAAGCAAATGAAAAAATATGTTATGGGCAGGCTGAGTTTCTTTCAGTATGACACCAGTGCTATGCTGTATGTAATGCAATAGTTGACTCTGTTAATGATCTCCTGTAGGAGTTATTGCTGTGTAAGGTATGGCCAGTGACTTACATGGTGTGATTTATGGATCTGTCTTTGCATTTACATAAGCAGCCTCCTCCTCCTGCACGTGCCAGTGGCATCTCTCACTGTATCTCATTTCCTCTTGTGGGAGAAATTATTGTGTAAGGAATTAACCCCTGTGAGTGCTGAGGGAAGGACCTCCACCCCTGGCTGCTGCCTGGGCATGGCACACACAGACACCTTGGTGCAACCAAGAGAGAAAATCCTCTCTGGCTTCCAAATGTTGACACCTTCTGATCCTGTCCAAGCCCACCTTGCTTTGAGGCAGCTGCTCTAGGGAAGGGTGGGAGGGCTCTGCCTTCCCTCTGTGAGAGTCATTCATTCAGCACCTGCCTCACACCAGTGCCTCTTACATGCTACAGAACCACAAGGCTTGGCCTGTTTCATGATAACAGGCACAGGGATTTTAGTGCTGAAAGAAGCGTCTGGAGAATTTAGGCTCTAATGAGATAACCTGAGAAATTTTGCAGGAAACCCATGATTATCTTGCCAGCACTCTTTCTTTGATGGCATAGACTTTTTCCTATTTAAGAAAGACCTTTTCTTTGTTCTAGGAAAATACCAAGGTGATCATTGCCCTGTATAGCAGATTTTTCTCTTGGAAAAACTGTCTTGCACATGATTAACTTTATGGTACATAATAGAGAGAAAGCTGCAAGGTGATGGTTAATGGCATTTGAAAAGCCATTGTTAACCTCAGCTTATAGAGATTTACAGGGATTGCTTAATATAATCAATATGCTGATTACATTGTAATAAATAAGTGGTTATGAATATCAGTTCTTCAGAAGAATAGGGAAATATTTAATATATGTATCTGAAAACGTTCCACCTCCCTCTTCCCTGTTTATAAAAATGAGTTCATTTAGCAAGTAATTTTTCTACTGAAAAGGAGATTTTTTTTTTTTCCATTGAATAAAAGTTTTCCCAGTGCAGTTTGTGTGTGTGTAGATCTATATATACACACAGGGATGTGTGTTTGTATATGTCTATATATTTTTGTATATATAGTTCATTTCCCATACCATTTTAATGATTGTGCGGGTGGCTGAAGAGAGCAGAGATGAATGATAAAGTGATGTGGGAAAACGCAAGTGTGACACACTGGGGAAAACAATGAAAGGACATGAACACTGGAAAAAAAAAAAAAAAAAAAAAAAAAAAAAAAGGCAGCAGAAGCACCAGGAGTGAAGTGGTTAAGGAGGCTGCCACAGCAGGAAGCGGGTATAGCTCTGTTTGCAGTGTGCTCATGGGAACCGGGCTGGAAAGTGTTGTGGTAAAAGTGTGTGGAAAAAAAAAAGAGAAACATGAATTGAGCTATAAATATCTGGTTTTCTTTGAAGTTTTGTGACCAACAATTAATGTTACTGGAAATTTCATAAAAAGTTGTTGTTTTATAAACTCTGGTTTGGCTGAATGAGGCAAAGTAGAGAGGATATTAGCTCATCTCCAAAGGCAGCATCTGTGCACTGATTTTTGAGCTCCTGTGGCAGGTACAGACTAAGTGCAGAATGAAATCTTGTGTTGCTTTCCTCTGCTAGGGATGCTGTCTGCAGACGTGTATTTAAAATGACATAAAGTAAAGAAAGGTTTATCTGTAAGTACAGTGTCTATATGTCACATGTCCTGTAGTGAAAATGAGAGGAACATCTATATTCTGGTTTTGTCCACACTCTTTAAAATCAGACCTCTTAAAAAAAATTAACTCTAAAACAACAGGCTAACCTGTTTTCCTTTTTCTCAGATTAAAAATCCAATAATGAGCAGTAGTCCAATAAATGGATCTGAAGGTCACAAATTATTTTTTGAGATTTGTCTGTAAATGAAATGATTATTATTTTCTCTAAAAAAAAGTCCATTATGGTGTGTTGTTTTTTTTCCTCCAGTAAATTCCTAGCTGTTATATTCCAGTTAGTTGCCACATTCCCCCCATAAGGGAGAAATGCCATTACCAGTGAATATGGTTATATTTAAAGCTAGTAATTATTTTGAAAACTGGAGATTTCAAAGAAATAATATCCATCTTCTCCACATCAAGCAATTTAGGTGTGTATGTTTTAACAGGTGTAGTTGGTCATTTCAGTGGCTTCCATTTATTGAGCAGGTTTTGCCTCAAAGTCTTCTAGGAACTCAAGGGTGCACATTCTAAAGCTGTGCTGAGATGGGTGTGTTCAGCTCATGAGTGCACTTGGCAAAGTGCAGCTCTCAGGGCCGGCATCCCAAGTACTACCATGGGCAGTAGTGTGTTTCCAGCATCTCTTTTAGCTTGATACATGTCCACCCCAGATTTCCTGGAAAGGAAGGACAGATTGTATTGCTGGGTGTGCTGTAGCATCATGATCTTGGTCCCTTCTGGAAGTTTTTTCCCACCTGTGGACACTCCTGTGTAAGGAAATATGGGTAAGAGGTGTGGAGAATAAACACATCCTGGTATGCCTCAGGGGAAACCAGCATCCCTGGAAGAAACTGTGGTCACTTGCATGGCTCCTTTACTGTAAAAGACTGGAAATAACTCAGATTTATGAAGTCTTTGTCGGCACATCCTCTATAGATCCACTGCAGGCCTACAGAGCAGGCAGGATGTGCAGGCTGGACGTGGTCACATCAACCCAGTCCCTTGACAGAGCAATGCACAACTTTGCTTAGAAAAGCTGGCAGAACTGCCCTGCTTCTCCTCTGGCCTTGCAGAAAGACCCCAGGCCTTGTCCTGTGCTGTCTAACACACCCATTCTGCCCAGGGGAGCTGTGGTTCAGGGGGTGAAAGCCCCTGGATCAGGTTCTCTCTGTTTGTTGGTGCTCTGCTGTGCAGCTCCAGCCGAGCACTGGGCTTCTTGTTCAGTCTCTTTGAATTGGCTGCACAACTGTCAGCATCGCATCCGTGTGAGTTTCTTCCTCCAGTGCTCGTATTATTTGCTCTGGGGGCCCTTGTCAGCTCACATTCAACTTGTTTGCAGACAAAAACTACCAGCAGGGAATGAACTGTGATTGAAATTGAGATGCTGAGCTACTGTACAGGCTCTCAGTGAGACACGGCTGCTTTGTATACAAGTGTCTGAGCTCTCTGGGACTGACTTTACTGTTGTTTAAATAAAATCCAGTTCTGATTGGTTTACTGAAAAGCTCTGCCTACCCTCAAGGCCCTGTTTTGCACTCAGATTACTAAAAAATTAGCTGGAGGCTGTGTTTGGAGTTTAATTCACTCCATCACTTTGCTTCACATGTAGACGTATTTCTCCCTACAGCTGCAATCTGCAAGCAGCAGCTTCAGAGCTGAGACATGCCATGGTCTCACCAAATCAGCCTGAAATACATGAAGACTGTAAATTTGAATCAAACTTCAGGAGAGAAAGAGAACTCCTCGAATCAATTTCTAGGTTCAGTCCTGGAAAAGAGAACAGAGGGAAGGAAAATCAGTCTGGGACTGTCTCCTAAATACAACTGTCCTGTGGCATGTCATTAAATATAATAATTCTTCTATTGCTTTCTTCTTTTAGCAAAAGAAATCTTGAGAAGTCTGAGAGAGAGGAATTTGTAAGGATTGGTATGGATTAAAGCCACTGGGACCATCACAGTTGCCTTCTTTGTGCCCAGATTTCTACCCTCAGTTATTGTTTTTTTCTTGTGTTTTATTTTTTACCACATCACTTATACCACAACATTGTACTGCTGACTTGTAAATGAAATGTATATTAGAATGAATCATCAGGACAGAAAAGTCCTAGGCTTTTTTGAATGCACCACTAAGCACCTTATCTGCATCTAAATATCTTTACAAATCTGAGTCTTAGTGAGAAACTTAAGGCTGCTTTATTCTGGCAAGCCCAAGATATAAATGCCCAGCACTCAAACTTTACTTTTGATTGAGTTTTCACACTCATGCAAATGCCTTACACTACCCTTAGGAAAGTGCTAATTTGATTTTCAGACAAAAGATTGTTCAGCTTCAGTACCGGTTTGAAAAGCAGCAGTGTTAAAAGAGGAAGAGGTGCCACATCAAACTCCCAGTAAGGCCATCCAGAGCAATAAGGTTCACATGAAATGCAATATTATTTTTTTAATTGATAAAATGAAGCTAAATTAGCAGAAAAAAAAATTTGAGAGGGGGGTTTTATGTAGTTTTTCAGTTCTCTGCAATGTTTTGCACTTTTTGGTATATCATTGACAAAAATAAGGCTTTGTAAATCCTCAAATGTTGTTTCAGAAAGAAACAAAGACATTTCTTCCCAGAAATCCCGTGGTACAATGACTGCAAATTTCATATGAAACAGAATTTGCATCAAGGAAATTTTGCTGGTTTTTCTGTCCACATGGCTGATGCTATCATGCTGAAAACATCATTGTAGAAATTACTCCAGATTATGATAAGCTTGATATGTTTGTGAAAAGAATTATATGAGTGGTGTCTTCAATAACACGGATATGAGACTAGATGGTCCAGCAAGTCTCCTTCACTTCACATTTCCATGTCTTCAGAACAAAAAGAAAAAAAAAAAAAAAGGTGTTTGTTTTATTAATCGTTAGGTAGCTAATCCAGCTCAGCTATTTTGATTTCTAATCCTATCAGAGACAAGGCCCTCTTTACTCTGGAAAACAAATCTCACTCAATAGAAAATGCACCTCATTTGGCACTGAAAACAAGGCTTCAGACTAATTGAATTCCAAGAAATGTTAATACTATTTTTCTTCTATTCTTGCAGAACAATATCTGAATTCTTGATGCTTGTCTTTGGTTTACTCTTTGTGGCTAATGCTGAGCTAATGGCAGACTTGATGGAATAACAGCAGTGATCCTTTATGACAGATCTGTTTTGTATCTGGCCCTAAGGCTGGTCTTTCTCTGCATGTGCCACCACAACCAAAGGCAGAAGGGCCCAGCAATTAGTACTTTTCCTAAGTAATAAATTAGTTCATCCAGATCTGTACACGATATAGTCATTATGTGGTGGAAAATTGAATCCATACTTTTGTTTCTGGTGGGCTGCAGTGGTATAATGAGCACTACGGGTGTTTTAATACCCTTTGTTTGCACTTGGAAAAACATAACACTCTCCCACTGAGAACCAGAAATCCTCTCGTGTTCTTGTGAACATGACATTCAAAAATGCAGTGTGAAGAGGTTTTGATGTTGGCAAGGAGCATGCCACCACTATCCCAAGAAAAAAGGAGCAGTGCTAATGCTGAAAACTTGCTCAGAAGTGTTTAAATCTATTCAAAGGCATTTTCTGAGTGCGAGGTAATCAAGGTAAGGTTTGCCTTTTAGAAGCTTTGGGCAATTTAGCCATTTGTAAATGCCCATCGGGTCACTCAGTGCAGGAGAACAAAACCCATTGAGACCTGGGCTCTGATGAACGGAGAGTGCTCCCAGACCTGTGTGTGTGATTGAGACCAGGACAGCTGAGGGTGCAGCTCCCCTATCTCACATCTCATGGATCTCATACTCTTCAGGTATCCAAGTTAGTGACAGGCTAAGAAATTGTGCTGCATGCCAACAGAATATCAAAGTGGCTTAATCATTAATTCTGGTGAAGCTGCTGAGCTGGAGAGATGGAGGTGGAGTGTGGTCTTCAGAGCTGTGGAGTCATCACCCCACCTACTCCTCTTTGTGTGTGACAGAAGATGTTAAATTTGTGGGCCGAGGGAACAGAGCCACGGGTAATGCTGGGGGGAATTCGTGGGTTGAGCTGCTTAATGCACACTTGGATTGACACCCTCATCTAAAATGAACCAACTTCTTTAATTAAAGTTAATGAAGATTGTCCTTTAATTCCCAGATGGAAAGAAGGGAATAAGAATTCATGATGCTGCATCTTTGTAAGGCCAACACTATTTAGTTACAAACACAGCTTTTGTGACCTGGCCTGAACCATAACTCCTGCAGGCTGGTGTGCTGTGTCCTGTACCAGGAGCAGTGTGGATTTTATCCCGAAGGAACTACAGAAATGAGCCCTTCAGCTCAGAGAACATTGCAGTTGTAAAACCCAAAACCCTTATAAGTGGCAAAGATTTTAGTTTCTTTAAGAGAACATTCACAGTTTTGTTTTAGAAATATAGGTAATAACTACATATCATGTATGGGAAAAATTAATTACTGAACAATTCCTGTGTAATCCATGTGATATCTCACATAATTCAGTCAGCTGAATATAGTGACCTGGTTTTAATAAAATAAATACAGGCTATTCAATATGTAAATTAGCTAGTTAAAAATATACACTAATGGATCATTAGCATCTCTTGAACTTGTGTTCTTAGTGAAAACCATGTTAAGTGAATATAGGATTATGGCAATGGAGACCTGTTAAGGAAGAATCCCAGTAAGCACAGTGAGCTGGGAGATACCCCAGCAGAGAAGCCAGGTGGGACATGCAGCACTTCTCAAAGCTCTGTAGACTGTGGAAAACTGGGATGCAGCTCCATCAGAGAGCTGTTGGAATGGTCAGTGACAGGGACAAACACCTGCAGTCAAAAATGTTTATTTTCTCTATCTCCAGTTCCCTGCTATGCTGAAAAGGTGGCTTTGGCAAACAGAAAAAGATTCTCCTTTTCTCTGGACCATTCCTGCTCTGCAGGCTCTAGAAGGGCTGCGCTCAGCTCCTCAAGGATGGAAGGGCTGAGAAACTGGGTTTCTAAAAATCCCACGGACCCGTGTATTCAGGCTTTAACCAGGCTGCCAAGCACAAACCATTTATCACTTTCACCGGGGTTACAGCTGTGTGTGCCCCTCCGCAGGAGCCAACACCCATCCCAAACTCCAGCTGGCTTTATCCTCCCAGAGAGAAGCAAAGCGTGGTGGGGAACCGAGCAGTGGGAGCCAAGGCGCGAGCGTAGAGCTGCGAGGTGTTTGCGTGGCCCCTGCCCACGCACCAGCTCCAGCCATTGTTATCTGCCTTTCAAGTTCACAGGCACAGGATTTTACTCCTAAAAATAGCTGCCAGGAAGCCGAGCAGAGCCACAGCAAATAGGACTTCTTCAGATGGCTTTGATCGCTATCTGCACTTGCGTGGGTTTAGAAGTTACAAAGTAGATTTTGGTATCAAACACACCTTCGGCTTTGGTAGGTGTCTCTGGAAGGAAACTGCCACGTGTCAGGAAGAGAGGATGCTGAACCTGGGCCACATTGCCAGCTGTATGCCAGTGCTTTGCAGCTAAGACATAACTGAATTCGAAATCATCTGGGTAAGGCATCCAAAATGTAGTTATTTTTAACTAGAACAGTGTATTGTAAAACAGTGGCACACTCTGCATTTAATTTTTCATATTTTTAAATACCCAATTCTTTTTATAATTTTTTTCCTCTCTTTTAAGAGCAGAGCTTGAGATGGAATAATGCCCCCTCAGCCATTTAGAACTGAAGCTGTGGGGACCACTAACTGTGGCTGGCTTTGCAGCTTTAACTGGCCTTTATTACCATAGCCATAAATAGCAAACCGCCCCAAATATTACAGGAGTTTTGTTGGCTTTAACCAATGAAGTAGAACAAGACCTCTGAATACCCCATTAGTTCCAGTGCTGTGCTTTGACGACTTTGCATTGGCAGCTCTTTTTCTATACAAGTCACTGGCCTCACCCGTGTCTCTTAACAAATACCGTTGACAGGCACCATTGCAATTTTTCTGCATGTTCTGACAGTTTAATTCAGTACCTCCTGGCTAAGCAGCCAGAGCCTGAGGGGGTAATTCAGCACCTTGGCATCACACTGCTGCAATTAAAATAATTAAGGGAGTTGGGATGGGCTTACAGAGCTTTCTGTCTTCTGCAGCCTTGTACAGAATGCACTTTCCTATTCCCTCATGGAATGAATACAGGAGCTTCCTTTACAATATGCTGCAGTGGTTTTTTTGTTTTTTTTTTTTTTTAAGAAGATGCTTATTTCCAGCCTCTATTTGCAAAGCTGTTTGCATTTATGCCTAACAACTTTTCTTTCTCTTCTTGTATACAACCCAATTTCGTTTCCCTCCCCCTACCCCCCCTTAAATACAAGGGGACAAATACTTTATATTCCAGCTGTGTTTTCTTTTGATTAAGAGAGGTGCATAACCCCTTGGCTGCATAATCTTAGTCAAATCATTCACTTTGGTGCTTAGTAAGGACAACTAAGCATAGCTGTCTAAATTGGTAGGTCTCATTTCTCTTACTGAGAAGGAAGGAGGAATAGGAAAAATGAAAGCTATTTTGCTCTACCTTTAGTGTTAAAGGCAAACAGAATAGTCAGGCAGGGTTTTGTGTGTCTGTGCATGTATATATATATACATAAAAAAGATATATATATACGCATATTTATATAATGTGTGTATGCATAGAGAAAAGGTTTTGTTGTTTTCCTTTGTTTATGTATCTCATACTAAATCCATTTATACTACTTGCACATATAAGAGTCTTGCAGAAACACATTTTGCTGAGCTGTGTATCCCCTATCTCTCTAAACCAGGTGATATCCTGGTTTTACTGAATGGAAACCTCCCCTGACACATCTGGGCCCTCGTTCCACCTGGGAGTTCACCTTGTTCATGCTATAAGTGAACTCCAAAGGATGGAGATAAGCATTTGAAAGGAGCTGTGATAAATATCAGCTGTGTGAAGTGAGCAGAAGTACTCCGTGTCATGTTCAGCTCATCTGGTGCACGCAGGTATATCACACGCTGATCTGAGCCCCCTTATCTGCTCCTACTGCGTGTGTGCCTGCTGCAGCCTTTCCCTGGATAACTGATATCAAGCTCAAAAAATGCTGCCCCTGTATTTTGTCAGGCCCTGAAACATTAATCATGAGGAGCAAAAAATAGTCTCAGTCAACAGTACTGTGAGAGATTTGTTCTGCAGGTTCAGGTCACGAGTTTTCTGCAGCTTGGGAGAGCTGTGTGGTGTGAAGAGCCCCCCTCAGAGAGATGGGCTGTCATAGGTGTCCATGGCAATTCCTCTCTGCTCACCCTTTTCTCAGTGACTTTTTTTCAGTTGGTTTCTGAGGCCAGGAAGAAAAGTGTGGTGGACATCAGCTCCAGCTGTCAGGGAGGGAGAAGGGCTATTTCCACTGACCATCTAGGAATTTGGCCAGCCAAAGCCTAGATGCCACAAAAATGTCCCTCACAGCTTCCTGAGATTAGGAGGGGTAGCAGATTGTGGATGCATTAGGAGGTGCCAGCTTGGACCATGCAAGAAAAGTCTTTTTGTAATGCTCTTGCTGGGACAGAGGGGAGCAAAATGATAGTTCCTCCTGTGGGCCTTCAGTGTTTCAGCTCATAGAATGGTTTGGGTCAGAAGGAACCTTAAAGATTACCTTGTTCCATCCCTCTGCCCTGGGCAGGGACACCTTTCACTTTTCACAGATTACTCAGAGCCCCATCCAGCCTGGCTCTGAACCCTTCCAGGGTTTGGGCATCCACAGCTTCTCTGGGCAACCTGTGCCAGGCCCTCATCACCCTTAGGTGTAGGCTTGTATTAAGTATTTTTCTCCCTTTGGCAACACTGCTTTTCTGGTTTTGAAATGTGCCTATTGCACCTCAGGGGTGACCAGATGGCTGCAGGCTCTTTGGACAGGAGTGCAGCTCCTCTGTGTGCTGTAGGTGCAGCCACGTGCCCTTGGCTCTGCTCCATAATCCCTGCTCCCTGTGTGCAGCATTGCTACAATGACAATAAGAGATTGGTGTCTTCAGAAGCGCCTAAACTCCTTCAAGCAATAAATAAAAAAAACTGAGCACTTAATAGAAATTTCTACGCCTGTTAAAGATTTTCTTTGGGTGGCTCACGTGGCGATCTGACCCCTGCAGAGCAGTCTGGTACCAAAAATAAACTCTGGCAGAAACTTCTCTTTTTGGTGTTTACCTAATACATCGAACTAGCAGATATTCCAATTCGAAATGTCCTTTTGGAAGACGAGATGCCTCGCTGTGCTTTGGCGTGGGCTCGCTCTCGCAGCTGCAGCTGAGCAGCAGCGGCCTCTCAGCACTACCTGGGTGTTCAGGTGGGACTGATGGGTTTCAGCTCTCAGCGTTTCACGTCTGTCACGCAGACCTTTCAGCAGTGAGAGGGAAGGAAGTGGGTTTTCAAGTCGGTATTCGCGAGGAAGTTCCTGATTACATGTACAAATGGGTTGTGCATTTCTGCCAAAGCACCTTGAGTTGTTTGGGATAATGAGTACCGGTACAGCGCCCTGGCTGATTTACAGCTCTGTGGGGATGTTACTTGTTCTGCCCTCAGCTGATGCTTAAGAATATTAAACTGTAGTGAAAGGGGGACTTCCTGATCCCAGAGCGTCTGCTCCACCCGCAGCACATCCTTCCTGCTACCCAGTCCAGTGCAACATGTGGCCACTGCAGTTAGATTTTCCTTTTATCTTGGCAAAGGTGTGCTTAGGAAGCACACATACCTCTGTGCCTCACCTATTTCACTTGTGAGATCTTTTGCCCGTTTCCTGCATACTGAGAAGCCTCCCTGATGTCAGCTGGTGATGCAGTGGAAAGAGCAAGAGTCATCTCCCATGTTCAGGCCAGGCCTTTCCTGTGCACGCTCTCTCTCACTTCCAGGAAGGCTGCTGTAACTTTAAAGCGGATTTTGCAAAGCCTCTACCTCCAAGTAGCTCAGCTGAAATAAGAGTGTCTCATGAGTTTAATGGATCAAACAGCGGTGATGGGTTTTATGGCTCTTTTTCACTTTAGGGCTAAGGGAAGAGAGAGCAGGCCAGGTTCGTTTTAAATTCAAGGATTTATGTTGTTAATCCTCCTGGCTAATTATAATTTATGGCATCCTGATAAATTAATATGCAGTTGCTATTAAAACACAGAGAATGGTGTAAGGCAGGCATAAACAAGTCTTGTTCATTCTTAATTTATTTTCACCAATGGAGAATGTTAAACAAAATGAACACTGGGGCATTTCATGGGAAGTTTCATTTTCATTTTTCATCTTCAGATTTATGGACTTCATATAACAATTTTCCAAACACTTTTCCCTCTAATGAAAATCACATTGGGAGTTTGAGGGTCCTGAACACCCTGCAGAAGCAGTAGTTGTAGTGTTCTCTTTTAACACAGATTTCAGGCTCACTCTGAGAGTGGGGATGGCAAAGAAAACCCCTTGATTGGTTATTTTTAATGCTGTGAATTTAAGCATGTATTAAACTGAGAGGCTGACATCAATAGCATTGTGTGCATTTCTCTTTGAAGCTCTTGAGTATGTTTAAGCCCTGCTTGGCACTTTACCAGCCCTGGGCTCTCTCTGGCAGAAATTGTGACAATCATGAAGAGGGTGAGCGTTTGTAAAATTATTTTTGTGGAGTGAGAAAATCATGGAGTTAAGAGATGGTTCTGGAGCACACGTTACCAGACATCCAGGAACAGGAGCATTGCACAAAACGTGTCTTAACCATAAAACGGCATCTGTACTTCCTGTAATTACAAGGTCAGACAAAGGAGAACCTAAAACACTGACAAATGCCTCAGATTGGATAAATAACATTTATTGTATAGGGGGAAAATGATGATGAATCAGCACCTTCCCTTTCGGATACAGAGAGAAAGACCTGAGTCAGGACTGAGCACGGGCTCCTCCCAGTTTGCTGCTCTGCGTGCTGCTGTGCCTGCCCCATCCAGGGCAGGCTCAGGGCTTTTGGGAGATCCAGGACTTGCTGGGAAGCTGCTGACAAATGAATAACACCCAGGGCATGGGGCTCTGCCACTGATTTATACCAGAAGTTAAATCTTCATGCTGTCAGTCTTTTCCAGCCTTTTTTTATTTTTGTTTTATCCATAAACCCCTGGCTTGAAGCAGTGTCTTCATTAACGACTGAGTAAATCTGACTATGACTAGTCCCAGAATAAATGTATTTTCCCATCAAGAGTGACTCTATCATCTGCCAAATAGAAAATGGAGGCTCCTGGACTATTAATAAAATTGTTGTTACTTTTAAGTAGTGAAAAATGCAGAGATTAGACTGGAAACTGGAAAAATTGTGGTTTGGCCTTTTAAAATCTTTGACTTAGGTGTTGTGGAGCTCACTTGGTCCTGTTGGATCTTCCCTGGAGGGAAACAAATAATATGTGTATTCCTGGATCTTCTTGGGTTTTTAAAAGCATTTTATTAAGCAATTTGCATTTATCTTGCTCTTTCGTAAAATTGTGACTTTAAATACTAGGCTGTTCCGCTGCATTAATTTATGGGTCTGGCACTTTTGCTTTAGATAGAGTGTCTAATGATAAAAAAAAGAACTTTGAGGAGTTCCTTAACTCATACAAGCATTTTTCCTCAGGATGTTTATACATAGTGGGATTTTTGATTGCAGAGATATGTCGAAAGAATGATGTCCAAAGACAACTTTGTTGCACTAACATAAATTCCTAGTGCAGAGTTATTTTAATGCCTTGAGGACCAGGATCCTTATTTTTAGTAGCAAGATGTAGGCTTCTACATCATTTCAGTACTTCTGAAAACATTGCTTCTCTTGTAATCTATTCCTAAAGTTCTGAGATATAATTTTACTTCTCAACTTACCATCTAACTACTTCTCAATTTTCCATCTAATTACTGATATCCAAAAAAAAAAGTTTTCTGAATTCATAACCTGACTTCCAGCTTGGCAAATATACCAGTTCCCAAGATCTTTGCAATTTTATTTTCCATAGGGAAAAGCTGGCAGTGCAGCAAATAGTGTTTTGCAATTAAGTCTGCTTCATCCAACATTTTTCAGGCAGCAAAGGCTTCTGTCCAAGTATTAGATGACCATATAATGGCATCAGAGGCTTCTGGTTTACAAACGTCTTGGTAATCAGTTCTAATTTTACATTTCCTGGGTATGTTTGGCATTGCCAGATTCAGCATCTCTTGAGGGTTTTGATTAGAGTCATAGAAAAATTTAGACTGGAGGAGAAGTCTGGAGGTCACCTCTTCCCCCCTCCTGCTCAGAGCAGGACCAGCTCCCTCCCTGTGCATCCCAACAGCAGCGAGGAAAGCACCCAGAGGAAAAAATCAAACAATCGCACCTAACCATTATACCTCAGCAGAATTTGGGAAAAAGAGGAATGCTATGCTTGTGCTTCTGTTCACCCCTTGTCCCCATCTGCAGTCATCAGTACTTAAAATTATACTCAGCCAGTCCCAACCTCTGCCCATCAGATTTTGTTTCCTGCTAACAGAGAGGGAATTACCTCTTAGGACAAGCAGTGTCCCTTGGCTCCAAAACCAAAATTATGCAACTGTGTATTTGCTTTACTGATTTAATTGAGTTTCCTCTTCTTTTTTTTCCTCCACTAGCTTGGCTTGTGTGGGCAACAATACCTGCATTTGTTTCCATTTTTGCTAAGCCCGTGCTGCAGGTTCAGTGTGAGGTGTGGGTTTGTCCATTGCATAAATCAGCCTTATTATGATTTCTCAGTGAGTTACATAGTGGTGTATGAACTTGTTCAGCTCCATTAAAATCAGGGTGACAGGAGCTAACTGAGGCACAAATTAACACACATCTGTCATGCCCTCAGAACAAAAGCATCTTAGGATAGTAAAAAAAAACCAATTAAATTTAAAAACATATATTCAACACCTCCTTTAGAAGGGATAAGTCCCAGCAAAAGGTGCTCTGGGATCCTGAGCAGCTGAGTGGATTTTTCCTGGGGGCTGTTCCCAAGGTGAGGGGGAGTGAGAAATTCAATGAGTCAGGAAGGCTGCTCTGCCAACATGGGCTGGAGCAACAAGATTTGCCTTTTTCCCCTCTTCCCTGTTAAAATATGTAATGTGCATAATATTCAAGCAGAGTATGGTAATTCTCAAAATATGTATTTAATTTAATGTATTTAATTAAATACTTAGGTTTTTTAGGCTACAGTCACTACAAATAAATTGTGCACTATGCCAGAAATAGAAAAATCTGCTTGGAAGAACAACTGAGCAAAGGTGGTAAAGATATTGAGCGTAGAAAGCCAAAAATGCAATTAGTCTTGTGCTGCAGTCTGTCTGCATCAGGAGGAAGGTACCCAACACAGATAAATGGGACCAGGAGGCTGCTGAGGTTCACAGTTACAAGAAAAATTAGCCCAAGAGTGGCTGTGACCAATATGGCTTTGGCTTAAGAGCCATTTTGCTGCTGAGCAATTCCAGCTCAGTAGAACAAGGTTAAGCAGCTGAATTATGAGATACAAAAGGACTGTGTTGTAGATATCACTGGGAAAATTATTCCTAAGGCAAAATGCACCAGTTTTGGATGCTGAACTTTTTTGCTTAATTTTCAGACTAAGTTTTCAAATTAAGTAAATATGCATTGAGAAACCTGGGATGGTATTTACCCAGGGGTTTGGAGGGATAAATATTTCTGTTCCAATTCTTGGATAAATGGTGTATTACAAGACAAAAACCTGTCATACTTACCACATCTCTAACCAAGGTTTAATGCTGTGTCTTTTAGACTCTGTAGAATAATGCAGAAAGTATTAGCAGTATATTTTTTCTCTTGCTTATGGGTTGGTCCATCAGATTTTGGGATAAGTTGTTGATTCAGAAACACTCTTAAAACCGAATTCTAGTGCACTCCAAAATGTCAGCAACAGTGGCAGGTCTTTGTGGCTTTACCTCAGAAGTGTTCACTCAGGTGTCTGACTTTTGGGAAAAGTGTGCGTTTTAATGAATTAATACCAGAGCTGATTTCCCTCCTCTCCTTTTCAGCTTTCCTCTCCAGTCCCCACCATTATAATGAGCAGGAGTCATGTTGCTGAATTCCATTATAAGTTGCACAAAATGGGCAAATCTAATATGATTCCTCCCCTGTAGAATTAACATGAAAATCTATCGTAAATGGTTAATGTGGCATAACTCATGCATGAATAGAGTTCTGTGCTGTCTGAACTCTGTAAGCAAATACTGCTGTTGGAATTGAATGACATTTAAATAATATCACATTTTTAAAGGATTTTTTTTTTTTTTAATCATCCAGCATGAATAGTGTACGCTGAGAAAATGGTGATGGGGGGAGGAACTATGGGAGCTTATTTCCAGCAAGTGTTGGAACTGTAAGGTAGAGTTCAGTGGGAAAAAGTAGGTTAAAGCTTGAGAAAGCCAGTTACTCACCAAAGCAGTGCTCGACTTTAATAATAAATAATATTGAATGTTGGGATATTAAAACAATTCATTCTTGGCAAAGCGCAGGGAGGTTTTATTCCCCCCAGTAACTCTGGCCTGAACAAAATACTACTTATAAGCTGCAGATTTTAATATAGCATCATGTTCCTACAGGTATAATAAAATAAAAACGTTAAGAGTATTAATTCCTTTAAAAGGGGTGATTAATCCCAGATGTGGAGCGTGCAGGGAGCGGGTGCAGGTGCTGACGGGGCTCTTGCACATGTTCCCGGAACACAGCTGTTCTGCAAATCCTCTGCCAGTTGCTCCAAACCCTCTCTGAAGTTGTACTGCCTCTGGGCACAATTAAAAGCTGTATACTATATTTCATAAGGTAGTGTTAGAAATTTAGGCTGAGCCAAAAAGGAGAGGGAGGGGGGAAAGGGAAAAAGGGGGAGAGCCCCTTGTTAAAGAGGAATTAACCTCTTTAGCTTTGCTATTGAAACAATAAAGCTTCTAAATGACACATGAAACTGCAGTATTAACATAAAATGTGCCACTTGAAGCTACAAAACAAATACTATTTTTATTTAATATTGATTTTCAGTAATTCATTAACTATTATTTAATATTGGGGTAAAATCTGCCCAGCCTCCTCCTACCCACCGTTTCTTGTGTTTTCTTCAAAAACATATTTGCTAGTATAGGTGAAAAATAGTTCTGACACAGGGCTATGCATGTTTTAAAAAATGCTAAAAGTGCAAAGTATTCTGAAGCTGAAGTATATGGTTAAATAGTTGGAATTTCTGCCGCTTTTCCCCTTATTAGAGGGGGTCTTTCTTCGTAAGAAAGACCAGTTGGATATGTGAACCAGAAGTGTCCTGAAAATGTTTAATTTTTTTTCATATTTGGGTGCAAAATACTAGTAACTGCTTAAACAATTGTACAGAGCCCGTCTTGGGAAATCCTCTTGGGATTAGTCTGATGGATGTTGTCACACAGTTCTCCCACACTGCAGATTTGGAAAGGACTTGTGGCTCGAAGGACAACACCGCAGCCTGTCTCACTTCTGGAGTCTCCTGCTTGATGCATGGCAAGTTCTGAGCTTGGATTAGGATACAGAGCAGACTCTGGCTTAGCTAGCTGAAGCACTCCAGAGATTATCACTGAATACTGGAAAGGAAGGGAAAAAATGTTTTTAAAAGTGTGTTTTCATGTCTTAAAATAGTATCTAAGCATGCTCCAGTCAGCAAGCATTTCTCCAGTAGTTTCTGTATGATGTGTCAACCCCAGTTGCATGAGTGTCCTTCTAAAGTGAGCTGATGTCATTACAGGAAAATAAAGGATATTCTGTAATGAAAAGAATTAGGGGAAAAAAAAAAAACCCTCTGTCTAGACAAACTTAATGATAGTTGTAAAGGTTTTCTGATCCTGCAGTACGTGTTAGGTAGGGTAATAAAACATAAAATGAATGTTGTGATATATAACTATAGGCTATTGACAAGATGAAGCACTAGGAAAGTCTGGAGCAGAAGTGAAGCAATAACATGATCTGCCACCTTTGCCATGGGTGATGGGCACAAAGGATTTGTGCACAGGGAAATTACAAGATTTCACTGAAAGGACTTTAAATGGTTGCAGTGACATTGGGGATTTGGCATCATTTAGTGTGTACGTCCTTGGGCTTTGGTTCAGGAGTGTGCTTACCTTTAATCCATCCAGAACCTAAACTTGTATTTAAATCCCACTGAAATCAATGGGTCTTGATAGGATTTTTTTCATTTTGATGACTAGGGATGGCTTACTTCCATACCCATGGTTGAACTTGACTGAATCACAGCTTTATTGGCATGGCAAGAGCTTAGAATGTTACTATTTATTGTGTTATGTGTTTATTATGCCTTTAAATTACTGTGTTATGATTTTTCAGGGAATAATATTAGCCAGTTGGATTAGAAATCAGAGCTATGAGGGAATATAAATGCTCCAGAGTTAAAATAATGCATATGCATTTAGTTTGTTGGGTTCCTGTAAAATCTATATCCATTTGTCCAGTCCAAAGAATTCAGATACTCTTTGATTAGGGAAGTAAGTAAAGTGCAATTGATATAGTGCCACACGAGTAATGAACCAAGCACTCTGAAAGTGTTTGATTAAACTAATGTAAATGTTGCATCAAATTGTGAAAATATGTATGGCATAAATTATAGAGAGATGTGACTCTGAAAAGCAGAGGTGAATAAACTCTTGTAGCTGAGATTGTCTTGTTAGGTTACTTATCTGTCACTTAATTTCACATTTAATGTCTTGCAGTTATGATATGCTTCAGTTTTAGCTTGATTTTATAAACTTTGGCTAGAAAACGAAGTAGGGCAGTTTTGTAGCCTGTAGGACACCCATGTTTCTGTTTTTGATCTCAACTATTGTGAGTCAAAACCTTTAACCAGAATTATACCAGAAAAAAACCCCAAAATATCAGAATAAATTTGTTACTCAGTTGTTAGAATACATCCCTTCCCAGGAGAGGTCAGAGAGGAAAGAAACTGAGAACAGACAGCTGACTTCTGTTTCCACCTGCTCAATAAAATGTTAACTTTAATAAGCTACAGCACTCCTTGTTTCTTTTCCAGTCTATTCTGAGTTTGTTGAAAGTTATGGCAAAGTCATTTTTTAAAGATAATTATGCTTTGTAAATGCTAACTTGATTTCGTAGCAGTAAACACACCTTCTGGTTATGCAGGAAACAAATTAGGAACATATGTCATCCAGCAAAAGCCAGCTCAGCTGTGTGTGGTGGTAGCGTTGATTACAGATAGCTCCTGCACACGCTGAAAGGTCTGGGAAATGCCTGTTTCTGCCTGCTCCTGTACAGCAAGGCATGGATGAAATCCTCCCCCCTGCTTTTTTGTGGATATCAGTTCTAAAATGTCTTTTGCAGCCAGGCTGGTTGTGAGGGATCTGTCACTGTCCCTTCGGCAGTGACTCTGCTGCTCTGGGTAGAAGGTGGAGTACTGGATTTCCTCTCCATGGCCCCTGGCACTTTTCATGGCAGTCTTGGACATATTTGGTACTTGTCAACTGCTTTTTGATATCTTTGGAGAAAGGCCTTATTAAAATACAGTTATATGTTTGTTGTTTATTAGCCTTTTGCTAGTTTAGGGGAAAATTCACTTCTCTACTCATGTAATTGTCAGATCTGATCATCTCAGTGCTCAAGGTTGGCTGGGGCCCTGAGCCACCTGAGCGAGTGAGTGGCATCCCTGGTTTGGAATGAGATGGTCTTCAAGGTCCATTCCAGCCCAAATCATTCCATGATTCTGTCTCCATTCTTTCTCTCCCCTGTTGTTATTTATAGCAGAAACCAGTGATTTAAGTTGATTTGGGAAATATGGGCTTTTCCTTAAAGCCTTAGCTATAGTTATAAAAATGAAAAAGTGTGTCTATGGACGTACACTTACCCTTGGCCTGTAAACCCAAGACAACCATTGACTTTTACAAAGTGCTTCTGGTGTCAGTTGTGTCTGACCAGTACACGGTCTCAGGTCTCACTAATTGCCTTGTTGATGTCAAACACCATAATAAAACTTTAAAATGTTTCAAGACATTTAATAATGCCATACAAAGGCTTGTGTATAAGGGCATTTATGGGTTACAGTGCAGCCAGTCAGTTATTCCAGCATGTTTTGAAATGAATGAGTCTTCTGCAAGCTGAAAGACCAATACCCAGGGAAAAGCTACATCTTTGATGCTGTTTTCTTTATTTGTACATGATCCAGGTCTTATGACATTAGATTTGTACAACATTATAGCCAGAGCATCAAATGCGTGAACTGTTAGTGAGCTTCCTCATAATCAGTCTGACAATATTTCTTCTTTGCAGTTGGAAAGTCAAAAGATTAGCTTTGAAGGAAAAAAAAAAATCAATATGTGGCAAGTGTATATTGAATGCAAAGGCTGGAACAAATTCTCCAATGGCAACTGTATGCAGGAGGAGGTCGTGATTCTTCAGAAGTCATAGTTCCACAGTTTAGAAAAGATGTAGCTGCCTGCCTTGCTTTTGGTTCAGGAGTTTATTTTGTGAACAGAATTTTTTATTTTTTGCCTGAAGATGACTGGTTGCATATCCTGTGGCATTTTATATATTCAAGTGACTGATCTTTTTTGATGCAGTCCCCAAGCCCAATGTGTTGATCAGATGCAGAAATACAAGTATGCAAGAGATATCAGGCTCTAGTTAGAGCTGGTTAGGGCTGCATTCACTCTCAGCTTGCTGAAGTGCTTTGTTATTCTGAACTACACAAAACAAGCAGCCCAGTGCTTTGCTGTTATCAAAGCAGCATTAAGAGTGCTGGAATAGGACTGTCTGAGAGAGAGGTTAAAACTTCCCTACAGTAAAACTCTAAAACTACTTGGAATTCAATAGTGTTAAGTCCTAGGCAAATACTTGCATAGCAAGCTGAGATAGAATAAATGGCTGTTATCAGTCATTGCCTGTGTGCTTTGCTGGGAAAACCAAATGTACACAGTTTCTTCTGGCATTAGGAGCCAAGCATAGACTTGAATTTAAACTTGAGTCCTTTCCTTTGACTGATGTTCATTAAACTGGTTAATTACTTATAAATGTAATTCCTTTCCCTGTCTCACAGTTACAGATATAAGTATCAAGCACATGCAACATAAGAACTGACCTAGCATAATGTTGGTTTAGATTTGCCTGCAAGTCCAGAGCAGGAATGCTATTTATAGTTTTATGTAATTAAAAAATAATCTTACAGAAATTGAGTCCTACCTGAGCCCATTTGAAGAGCCATGATAGGAAACTCAATGGTTACACTTAGAAGCCAACACATGGAAAAAGAGAATGCTATTAAGGGACTGTCAAATTGAAGCTAAGAGAGGAGTAGCAATGTTCTGTTTTCATAGCAGGCTATAAGGAAGTTTTAACTGAAAAGATGAAATTAATTTATATTTTTTGTTTAAAACCATCTGTTACACAGTCAGGCTTAGTTCTCCACAATAAGCAATGGTTTTGACTGCTGTGATTTTGCATTCATTTGAATGTGAAGTTCAAAGTGAACTTGTGGGGTCGAGGTGTGAAACCACATGGGACTGAAACTGAAAGGAGTCATTGCCAGAACCCCCCAAAGCCAACGTGGCCAGGCTGAGCTCTGCCTGCCAGGGCACCTGCCTGAGCTGCCCTGGTGCACACACTGTGCCATGGGTGCCTCTCCTGGGTAAGCAAGTAACTCCCCCAGGGGAAAAAAAAGAGGGGAAAAAAAGGAGATTGTGTGTTCAGTGCCCAGATTTACAGCTTGGGCCCTAGAATGCTCAAGCAGCTGTGTTTTCTACTGATTTAATTGGATCATGGGCTTTCAGCTCATTTCAGGAACATCTGTAATATTCACTCTGCTCTTGTGTGTTATCATTTTTCCCCTGTTATGGCCACTGCTTCAGCTATTTGTGAATGCCTGTTAAATGCCCATCAGGCCTTCACCTGCAATGAATAAAGGTTAGAAAATTACTATTCTAATTTTTTTTTTCAGATGTTGGAAGGTTTGTAACCTTTGCTTTCTGTAGTTTGAATGTAGGCACATAAATATTTAGGATGTTAAGTATAGCTGGTTTTTCTTGCATGGTGCACAAAAAAGCAATTAAGTGAAAGCTTTTAAAGCTATATCCTTCACTTTGTGTCAACAGAACAAGCACTTTTTTTCTGGAGTTTTTCTCCCTGCATTTGTAGTCTAAAGAAACCTTTGCAAAGTGAGTGATAATGAGGATCAGTTAACAGAAAGAAGAAGCAATGAAAAAGTTCTGGCATTTTATATATTTTGTTTTAGAATGTGAACTGGATAAGCCAGAAAGGATGAAGGTTATTATTAAATTGCCAGAGCAGTAAATCCTGACTCCCATGGCCTTACACGGGCTGCACAAAGCAGCATTGTTATGCTGCATGGGGAGAACTGAGGTTCCACACAGAGGTCAGAGTGACTCTGCTGGATGGGGAATGGTGTTTTGCACTCACAGATAAACAAGGTTAAACATCTCACCAGCCTGACAGAGGAACCCTCACACTAAAGGGCTGCAGCTGACGGTCCTGCAGTTGTTCTCACATGAAGCTCTGGTGCTATTTTGTGTTTTAGCAGTGGCTGTTATCCCAAGATTTAACCTTCTGATGTGGCAAAAAGATTGTTGGTGGAACTAATGCAGTATAAAGCAGGGATTGTTGTTCTGCTGTTGTTCTGACTTGCACTTGTAGTATGAGGTTCTCTTGAATACAAACTGTGCGAGTAGTGAGTAGAGTGTGGGATCTACAATGAGGAAGCTTGTTGTTAAACCTCTGAGCTCTGGTACTCATATAAATATGCTTTGCATGCATTCATTAAAATAAGAAAGTAGTGTCACTTAGTAAATTCAGCTTTCTTTGAGTGTAGGAGTTGAAGAGAGGGAGAATGGTATTAAGAGGAGAATATTTTAGTCTACACCAGCTCAGGGATATTGCCACCAGCAGAAAATCCACAAGGGGTAGAGTTGTAATGATGCAAAGCTGCTGCTATTTTCATTTTCTTATGTCTTGCTGATTCAGAGCATCCCAACATGAATTACTATTAATATGGTCTTCTCAGTCCCTTAAGGGCAACCATTAGCACAAGTAGATATTGCTACGTGTTGTGGTGTAGGGCAGCAAAACCTCCTTTTGGTGGGTACCTGTGTGAGCCTGGGCTTGTGCTGCCCCAGGGGTGCTCAGGGACAGATGGAGGTGGGCTTGAACACTAAGGAGGGAGATCTGCACACCCGTGTCATGCTGAGAAGGGAGAAGCCCTTTTGTCCTGCCACTGCTGTGCTCTCCCTCTGTAGGCAGGAGAGGATCAGGTGTGACTTCCCTGGAAGAGTGTTCCTGGCTCAGGACGCATTGGCCCAAACCTCTCCTCATGGGGAAGTAGAGCCACATGACACTGCATAAGTGTAAACCTGCTGTACTCTCAGTCTAAAAAGTGAAGGTTTTCCTCTTTTTTTTTTTTTTTCCTGCTTTCCTTTTGTATAGACAAAACTCCCTCAATTCTGTGCAAGGTTAACCCTAATAAATCAGCTTGAAATTGTTTCCAGATAAGTTTGCATATTCAGCCACTGCTGCACAGACCCAAGAGAGCTTCTTCTTTATGGCCTGGGCTACATGACCTTGAAAATTAAAAATGTTGGAATCATGGACGTCTCCTTTCCTATCCAAAACTGATGACAGATTAAAATGTTATTTGGGAAAAAAAAAAAAAGAGAAAAAAGAGTGGATTTGTGTGAGGATCTATATGCAGACTGAAACAGCAATCAGGGGAACCTTCCAAAACATTCTCTCAATTGGAAACAGCACTAATCCTCAGTTTTTGGGGACGTTGCATCACTTCATCACAAACCTACGAATTTTAAGGGAAGCTTACTAACGGGATGAGCACATGATGCTACTGAAGTGAAATGCTATTTCACTGTCACAAGATAGTGATAGTTTGGTGAACAAATATTAAGTTAAAATGGCAAAAGCTGCTTTTTTATTTTTATTTTTTTAAATTTGTTTAATTCCTAAAGTAGATATTGGAGAAATAGATCAGCAAAACACACATCTATAGAAAACTGAACTTACAGAGGAAGATAAATTTGAACTTGTTTTACTGGGGAGTTTTTCTACTTGAGAAATTTTAAGGATTTGTTTCCAGTGTTGTCCAAGCAAATTGTAAAGTATTGGGAAGGAGAGCTCCACCCCCTCCTCCAAGGGCATGGATCAGTTCCTCAGTGAGGGTGTATTAAATGATAACCTTGCCACGTCTAATGTCACGGCAGGAGGGGCTGCAGAGGCACTGTTCCTTCCTGCTGTATCTGTGCAAGAGAACGTGGATCTGAACTTCCATAAAGCTGCTGAGTGTCATCCTGCAAAACATGGCACTGTCACGTTTTTCTCTGCTGCTGTCCCCTGAGATGTCACCACCACAGTTAAGGACTACTTTTTTCCCCTAGATTTCGTCATCCCTGCTGATGTAGTTTGAGTAAATGATAGCTTTTTCTTCGCTTGGTTTGGGAGTGGACTTTCTTTATAAATGGAATAATGCAGGCTTTCTTTTATAAAGAAATAGTTTTTTGCTTCAGTAAAATAGACCATGCTACAGTGCTCTTGTTGAGATCATTTTAAATCAAACTTTCTCTGACTTCTATGGGAACAGGATTGATCCCTGTAAGGCTTATATTTCCTTGAGAAACTTGGCTTTGAGAAAAGCTGCTATTAAGCTCTGAAAGAGTTAAGCAAATTCAAGGCCCTGTGAGCCAAAACTCACTTTTCAATGCGCTTGTTGTACTTAAATGTCAATCTATTTGAAAAGGAGAGTGTCCCAATTATTTAGATGGCCAAAAGAAACAGCTTCAATTCTTTATCACATAAATACACTTAAAAGCATGATTTAAAACAGATGAAGAGAGAGCTGAATTAGTGTTTTGGTTACTCAGCAGAGCCAAGCGTAGGCCTCCTTGGCACCGGCTGCTCCGGAGCTCCGCTCCCGCAGCAGCACCGAGCTCTTTGAAGGCACTGAAGAGCCCTGGCAGCCGTTCAGCTCCTTGCTCTTCCCTCTGCTGCCCTTGGAAAAGGCTCCGTGCAGGGATGGAGCCCTGAGAGCCGGGTCAGGGCCACTGCACCCTCGCCGCAGCCGCCGCTAATCGGGGATGGCAAGCGCTGAAGTTCCTTTCCAGCTAATTTGTCCGTGTAATGAAGTTAGTGAAATCATATGTTTTATTAATTTAATAAAATGCGATTCGTGGTTTAGACTGTCTTTAATCCTTTGACCTTTGAAGTCAGTCTTTATAGTCTTCAGACTGCAGTAATTTATTTTGGTTGTTTCTGTTGGGAAAACAGTTTAACAATCTGCTTTCGTTCCAGTTTTACATTTTTTTCCCTTAAAGGTAAATGGGATTAGTAAACATCTGCTTCTTTTGAATATTTACAAACTTCACAATCAAGATTTAACAATGCCAACAACATTAGTAGTTTAAATGCTTATAAATATTCACAGACAAATAAATATAGCATTGAGGCACACTGGGCAGGTGTTTCTAATTTCCAAGAGTTTAAGAGTTAGCTGTTAGAACATGGCACATCTTTTATGCAACTCAGAATATATTTGGTGACATGCTACATGTGCCTTTCACATTGTAAGTAACTCAGTTAACCTACTCTGCCTCCCAGGGCACTTTCAGGGGGAAAACATTTGCTCAATTGTATTAAATGCTACAGAGAGTTTTGCCTGTCAGTATAATTTAACTAAAACACACTAGCTTGCTAACTCTATGTGTAATTAAGTATATGGAGTTAAAGATGAAGTGATGTGAGTTTATATTTGCCTGGCTTTTGACAAAGGTTTAGTCTGACGTCAGGCCTGGGAAAGCAGAAGTCAAGGCAGGAGCCTGTTACTTAAATGCTTTTCAGCCCCTTAAGACCACTGGATAATACTAGTGCAGCTGTTTCCAGTAGTCCTTGTTCCAGAGGTCAGTGTTAAACACAAGGGGATTTGCTCCTGATACCCTTCAAAGATTTTACTTTTAAAGTATCTTTCGTTTGCTAACCCAGTGTAAAACGCCTCCATGCCCAGGCTGTCCTCAGAAACAGCAGCTTTTCTCAAAATCTAAATCCTAATTTAAGATGGGAGGAATACAAAAACTGCACTGTTCCAAGAAGTGGGAATTGATGGTGACTCATCAGAGCAGTCATTTGGCTCCTGCTCCCCTGCCCTCAGCATGAGCTTCAGCTCCTACCAGAACAGGTGCCTTTGCTCTTTTTGGCCACACTTCGGGTGTTAGGAGAGACCTCAGCCCCCTCTGTAAATCCTTCCTGCTCTGTGTTCCCACTACTCCTCACACACACACGGGAGGGAAGCACTTCCCTCTGCGATACTTTGCACTCGTGTTGGGTGCCCAGACAAGGTGCTATGTGTCATCAGGGTTATGTGCTGCAAAGAGGGAAAATTCACAAAAATGAATGGAGTTTCATAGGGTGGCTCATTTGTGTGTGTGTGTGTAGCAGCAAAGAAAATGTTCTCCTGCTCTCTTAACTTTCAGAGTCTTTGTAAGACTTCAGGAATGAAATCCAATTGCATTTATTTACACTTCCAGGGCACAACTCTATCAGTCACAACCTTGCTTTGTCTCTTTGCCTTACAACGAGTTCTGCTGTGGTTCATCCTTTATCACTTTTTCACAGTGCTTCCAGCAGCAGCTGCATACGGTCTTAGCCCTGAAACTTGTGCCTTTAACAATCAGTTCTTGAAGTTATAATAATAATAATGAAATCATGCTTAAGAGGCAAACATTCCTCTCTCACCCCATTCAGCCATCTAGCTTTGCTGGGGAGAATTACTCCCAGCAGATCTATGCTGTTACCAGGCTTGAGGTACAGGATTCATTTAGCCTTTTCTTCATGTTGTTTAAACTGAAAAAGGTGTTTCCCCAACAAGTTTAAACCCTGCGAAGCTCCCAGTGGTGGGTGGGAAGGTGAGGATCCATGAAAGCCCTGCAGCAGGCAGAGGGGAGAGCCTGTGGGGCTGCCTTGCTGTTCTCTGAAGAAAAACAGCAAAACCACATTTAGCTTTGCACCTGGACAAACAAAGTTTATCACAGTCTCTCCCACCTGCCTCTGAGTGCCAGAAGTCTGTCACTGGTTAGCTGGAAGTGGCCTGGGAGCAGTGGCCAGACAGACACTTCAAGCCCAGATTTGTTTTTTATTCCATATTTGCTGCTTTGGGCGTGCTCCTCTGGCAGTGCTGGGACAGCACAGAGCAGAGATCAGAGCCTGGGGAAGAGAATGAGGATGGACAGACTCTACTCCTAGGGAGAGGGAGACAAACCCCTCCATCCTCCCATGGGGGAAAACCATGAGCTGGGGTGTCTGACACCATTCACAGCACTGGGGTGAGTCTGAGAGGATGCAAAACCGACCCTTGTTTTCCTCTGTGACATTAAGTGGTGCCCTTCAACCAGTTCCAAACATTTCCAGATGTTTTCTTTGCTCTCAGTGCCAAGGATGGTCTCCCACCTCAGTTAAATGGTTGGGTTTAGTTCCAGGTGCACGAGTTGCAGGTTAGATAGCCGAGGAGGTTCTCACCTGCTGTGGCAGGACTATACCAGCCTTTTGGGGATCTGTTCAGACCTGTTTTAAGAGGAAACGAAGGGCTGCTTGCTCTGTAAATGGAGAAATCAGTATTTTATGCTAAGAAAAGGAATCAAGTTGTTCATATAAAAACCACACATTAGTCAAACGTGGCAGCAGTGCTGTGGTGCTTCTCGTTAAAACCAATATGATTTCCAAAAAAAGATGCTGTCTTGCAAGTACTGAAGTTGAGCTCAGCAGCCATCTCTCCTTTTCTTTTCTTTACTACATAGCGTTGGGGGACTATGCCTGGCTTGAAACAAGATACATAGAATGAGAAAGGCAAATTTTGTAGACTTATGTATGTAAGCTAGAAAGGGTGAACAAAGCATTTTGTGGCAAAGCCAATGTAAAGAGAAAAAAATACAAATACAGTTAGAAAACTAACACTTCTGAAGTGAAATTGTTGTGTTTTCCCTTTTCAGTTATCTACTTATCACACAAAAATAGCAACAATTTTAGCTCCCATTCTGTTTTCTCAAGACAGCCTGCCCACAGATTTTCTAGAAAATGTGGTTACCAGCTGGTATAGCAGTTCACAGTGCAATTTCTGTTTTACTTCCAACAATCTGGCATCTCATATCTATATCAAGTCACAATTTACCAGGAAATATATATATATATGTATGTAAAAAGGAGTTCTAAATCATAGTAGCATTTTTGGTTTTTAAAAAAGAAATCCAAACAAGCCACAGACTTAAGCCTAAGTTTCAAGAGAATGACACTGTGGAGGAATAAATAATTGATTTTATTTCAACTTCAAATAAAGATTTTTGTGTGAACATGACCAAGAAAAGGAAAAAAATTCCCGTGCATTTTAAAGTTAAATATCTGCGTACTTAAACGTACCTGAAATCTTTCAATTCTTTGGGAACTTTCTGATTCTTTATGAGGTTTCTGTCTTTATCTCAGCCTGACACAATTGGCCTCTGACCCTACCCTGGAGCAGTACTGCAGAGTTCTTTATAAGGTGTTTGTTTGCAGTTTGAATGCTTATTTTGAACACCTCTGGCTCAAGGTTACCCTAATAGAAACAGGGTGTCAACACTGAGAAGGGCGAGGACGGAGTCTTCCACACCCCTCCTTGCCAGAAGATTTGAAGTTCAGGTTTTAATGGCTTCCAGGTGTACCTCGATGTTGCACATATTTGGCTGTAATCCTGTAGGGACTGGGGTTTTTGCCTTTAAAAACACAGCAGAAAACAAACTTTGAAGTTTTGAAGATTAAATTGGTAAAAATAAACTTTAAATAAGCCAGCTCTTCTTGCGTTCCAAGAAGGGGAAATGGTTTCGGCAGGCTGTTTCTGTGGACTCTGTATTAGTGTTGGAAAAGCATGAGTGCCACTAAATATTCTGCTGGAAAACTGAAGGCACATATTTCTCTCAACCTGATAAATTTTGCAGCAAGAAACACAACTTGAACGAATTCCTTAGCAGCACTATAAGCATCTTCAGATACTCCAGAATTGTTTTTCTTGGATGCCTCACATTTTAAAAGCCTTAGGTTGCTTTCAAAGAGTCAAAGTCTATAAAATTTGATTGCATAATGACTGTGGGCTCTATTCATAACGTGTGACCTGGGAGCTGCCAGGTATGTCTCTCACATTTTACAAGCCTACAAAGGTTTCCTGATTGCTCCTGAGCCCCACCTTTCCAACACATGAGGGGATTTTTCTCACCCCATGGTTATAAGCCCCGAAATGAATAGGGACATGAATTAGTGCTGTGAAGGGCAAGGAGGGTGGATGGCAATTGATCTGATTTTCTCCCTCTCAGTGAGTTCCTATGCTGTGGCTGTAAGTGGGAGATGTCTCGGGTAGATCTGAATTGGAAATAGGCAATGACTTCTCAATGTGGTGTTACAGTGAATAAAATATTGTCTGAACAGCTGTAAACAGCACTGTTGGACAGCACCGATACACAGGGAAGACAAATTATCACTGAATCACAAAATACCTTAGGCTGGAAGGATGTGGAGTTGCTAGCTGAGGGCTCATTTGCCTTTTTGGGTCTCTGCATGTGTTCCCTAATGGCTCTGCTGCCCTTTCCTGGTTGTCAGCTGCATCGGTGACCTGCAGCCTCACACACACAGACTCCCTCATCCTTTGACCTCCTCCTGTTAGGAGTGTGACCGCTAAGACAACATTTCCAAGAAATGTCTTGTATCTCTTCTAATCTTCCACTGATCAGGTGGATATTGTGTTCCTAAGTTTCTGTCTGCTGTACCTCCTGTCTCATGTTCCTGCTTGCTGTCTTTGTAAACAGCATGAGGACACAAGGGTCCAGATCAATGCACCTGATCTGCTTTGCACCACTCTGCTGGAGGAGAAGAGGTGCAAATCCACCTCAGCTGGCTTTTGCACTGGTTCTTGTCTTCAGAGGAGTGCAGAAAGGCTGTGGCATGTTGATATGGCCAGTCTGAGAATGGGCTTTGTGAGCAGCAGAGCTGAATGCTGCTGCAAGCAGCTGGATTCAGCCTGGTTTGGAGGAGGACCAAAGAGTCCTGCCAGGCCAAGCCTTGCTGCCACACTGGCAGAGCTGGTGGGACAGGACAGGATGCCCTGGGTTCCTATCACTCTTCCAATGCCAAATCCATGCCCACATATTATTGCTTGTTCCTTGACTGCGGAGTGAGAGCCAGGTTTCTACATTTACTGCTTGCATCTTCATTTTGAGGCTGCCAAAGTGCCTTTGTCTCTTCTTTGCTGTCCCACTCATAGCCCTGCTCTAGTTAATCTCAAATTACCAGCTCCTGTACCAGAACTGGTGTAAGGAAGACTAAGAAGGTCCACTCTAATGACAGGATGAAAAAAAACATATATTCACTAACAGAAGTGAGAACTATCTGTATTTCCATGTTTTGACCAAAAATCCCCACTGTTGGCATCCCAGCTGGTGACAGCTCTTTTGTTCCTGAGGAATTGCAGTCAGATGACATAGGGGAGAAGGCAAGAGGGTCAAGTAACAAACGATGAGCCAGAGGAAAAGTTTCTGGCAGAGGCAGAGCTGTGAGTGCCACTGAAATGGGGAGCACCCGACAGTCAGGAGGGAGATAAAGCCAGTGGACAGTTTCACTGCTGGATGATGAGCACTGAGTTTTCCTCTTTACTTCCCCCGATTAAAAATTTGTGGCCAGCTTTTAATGCTGAGTGGAACTGCCTAGGATTTTATTTGCTTTCCATCAGTCAACATCGGGCTTGCTTCTTTAGACTTCTCAATGGGAAAAAAACCCAAAACCTGCTTGGTTTCCAATTGCAGTTTTTTATTATCACAGGCCAAGAGGGGAAATGAAAAATCATCTTAATTAAAAAACACTAAAGTCTCATGAAGTACATCGTTCTTGTTTTTGAACTGCTTTGTCAGGAACTGTCCACAGCCATTATTTTTAATTAGCTTATCTTTTAAATTAAAAATGGGTTATTTGCATTTTTTTAATGGGGAGTTTCTTGATCATTCAGTTCCCCTGTATTTTCATGTTCTAAGACAGCAAGTTATGTAAAAAAAAAGAATCCAGGCAATTTGATTAAAAATACATAGTATCTTTTTATTCTTCTTTTTTACTTCTTTATAAAAATTATGCTAACTTATACAACTCTAATTCTCCAAAAGAGTCTCTAAGCATTTTAGAGACACTGAGAGAAGACAGAAAAAAAAAAAAAATTAGGTCCTTTAAGTAATGTGGTCATTTAAAAAATAGTTTCTCTTTCAAATCATAATTAGCGGTCAAAAGGCTAGAAAAGAAGAAAAAAAATTTAAAAGCTTGAAATTGAAAAATTTTGAAAGACCCTAATTTTCACTCCAAGCTATATAAAATAATACCCCTTCTCAGTAACAAAATTAATATTTCTTAGAGAAAATGAATATTAAAGTCAAAATTAAAAAATTAATACTTTCTAAAGCATTAATTAAAAAAGGGCTTGGCTTTCACTAAATTGTGCTTTGTAATAGAGAAACCTTCCTTTTTGTTTCAAGAAGTTCCCTTAAATAATTTGGTATTCAGAGGTGCTGAGCCCCAGAAAACCCCACTGGTTTCAGCTTGGACTCTAAAATCGAGTCAGCACCATGACAGCCCAAGCTCCCTATGAATGCACTGGGATAAAGTCACTCTCACCAACAATGAAAAACATCCACATTTACTCTGAAAAGAGTCAGTTAACAGTGCATAACAGCTCTCCCGAGCTTTTGAAAGGTGGTGAGAGCAGAACCGTATGCAGTGGAAACATCCAGACCTGGGGGGGTTTTCTGAGCTGGACTTTCCCCAGGACAAAAATGTTTGCACCCTTTTGCTTAAGAAATTTACCTTGAGACTCTTAACAACCACCAGGGATTATTACTCACTGTTTGTCTTGAGAGGATGGGTACTTCCAGCTGTACTTTGCTTCTTGGAATGAGTGGCCTATCAAATTCTTCTTTCTTTCCTGAATTCTACATGATTATTTATACTGAGTAAGAAAACATCATTCCCAACTTACTACAGTATGTACTGAGGTCTGACTTTAAGACCAAAGTAAAGCCATAATGTGAAAGTGGATCATAGCATTTATTTACATTGTCTTGTCTTTCTTTCCTTTTTATAATAGCACATGATCATACCAACAGCTTTTTGTGGATTTGCAGCCTTTCTGCCACATTTCCTTATAATTATGTTTTTGAAATTTAGTTCATAATTCATTGCATCTATGTGCTCTGTTTACACTGAACTCAATTTGGGTTAAATTAAAACCCTCACATCTTTCTCAACTATGACCCTTCATTTAGAAATCTACAAGTGACAGAAAACACTTCTTGGATTCTGCTTATGTCAGTGTAGTAAAAAAAGGAGGTAGGAATATAATTTGAATTACAAGGTGAAAAGAAGACACTGGTGAACAAGTATAGAAATATGTAACAAATGTTGTCAAATGCAGTGTTGCATTCCAGTAGTTCCAGGCTGTGTCTGCTCACCTTCATGACAGCAGAGCCAGGGCTCACCTCAAAGGGACATTTAGATCAAATTCAGGCTCCTAATTACATGGTTTGGGTGAGAATGATTTAGAGGAAAAAGAAAAAAAAAAAAGTGAATATAGATAACACAAGTATTTTATAGTTGTTTTAAGTGATAAAACAAATGCTCAAACAAGCTTTAGCTCCGTAATAGCCTTGAGCCAACCTTCCTGTTTCTTGCTTTTTGCTGACAAGTTGCATCACGAGGTAACATGTCATGAACTCACCATTCATTATTGTTATTGTTTTTGGAGAGACAGAGACCGGAGTTGTGGTTGTGGTAGGAGGAGAAGTACATTATTGAAATCACTTACAGTAAAACCCCAGTTCTGAATATCATTTCACTTCCTAAACAGGAAGTGTCCTACAAAAAACAACAACAAAAGAAAACACAAGTGGAAGACGATCTCAACCCATCAACTTTTGAATAAGGGCCATTGCAGAGAACTAGATGTGGTTTCTATACAAGATTGTTTTTCAGCCTGAACTGTGAAGACCTATTTAAACTTCTTTCCAGCAGCTTTATAAGGATGTCTCCTACTTAGCTATCAATGGAATATCAGCTGCATTCAGCAGCACTTCGCTTGCTCCTGCCTTGGCAATAAAAACCCTCCAGTCCTGAGCACGTCTTATGACTTTGAACTCAATTTTCTAGCGTGAAGTTAATCAGTTCCTGCCTTTTCACCCTTCATATATAAGTCTTTGTGGCCACCCAACTATTTCTATTCAGGGTTCTGATAGTAATTTTGGTAATTGTATTATTGATGATTTTTCAAATGTAGGGTCAGCCCATAATCTGACCAGCAACTTTCCACATTGCAGTGATCCAGATTCAATTCTAACTGACTGCTGGACTATTGTAATTTGTAACTCAGAATGGATTAAGCCTACAGGGTTAGGCAAACATCCCAAAGATTCAAATCTCTTCTTGATGACTAAGAATAACCAGCTTCTGGCTCTTAGAAGGTTTTACATATCAACAAAGCTGTGCATTTGCATTAACGGCTATCACACCACAGGGGCCCGCTCGTGTTTATCTTGGGAACAACCAGAAGCTGAACATTTAGTTTAAATTTGTTTAAATGTGGCTCCTGTTGAAATCAGTGGCAAGCTGTGTGCACATATGCGAGCTAGAACGGTGCCTAAGGACTGCATTTCCACCAGTTTTTCATATCAAAAGCTATGTCTTAGAGAAATATCACGTGATAGATCAGAAAATTGCACATATTAGTATCAAAAATTCAGTTGGAAGATAGATTTGCTGGGTCTCTGCTATCCCGTATGAGTGACAGGCACAGTTACCATTTTGCTGTCAAATTGTGGCAATGTCTAAAGGCTGTTTTCCAATAGACATCAGTGGCCTAAAAAGTGTGCTCATGAGAACAATAGTTTTTGCCCCTTATACAACCCACAACTCAAACCTGGGAAAATGGTTAAGTGGGAATGGCTCAGTTTTTGAAATGGTCAAAATAGTTTAGACTTTGACATTTAAGTCTTGAATTTAGTTTTTGCTGCATTCTTGTGTTGGGAGATTCTCTTTTGGCTTCACCTTAATTTTTACATTTGCATTCCATGGGTGAACAAGTTGCCAGTTGCTTTTGAAAAACAAATCTCTCTTAACAAGCTGAAAAGCAAAGTTGTTAAGACATAGAATTACCAAAATTGTGGGGCTTCCAGAAGAAGTTTCTTCTTAAAACAGTTTTTGAGAGTGCAGTAGCATTTTGGACCAGCTGCACCAACACCAGGTTGTCCATTTACCTTGTCCTGTAGTTGAGGTTCAATTTTATCTGCTCAGGAAGTTATTCTGTAAAATCACACCCCTCCCTTTCACTACCACCTATCACTACCATGAGTCTTTTGGGGACACGAGGGGAATGGCTCTAAAGTAAAAGAGTAAATTTAGGTTAGATATTAGAAAGAAATTCTTTACTGTGAGGGTGGGGAGGGCCTGGCACAGGTTGCCCAGAGAAGCTGTGGCTGCCCCATCCCTGGAAGTGTCCAAGGCCAGGTTGGATGGGGCTTGGAGCAACCTGGGACAGTGGAAGTTGTCCCTGCCCATGGCAGGGGCTTGGAACTTCATGATCTTTAAGATCCCTTCCGACCCAAACCATTCTGTGATTCCTGCAAACACATCACTCACTGTAATACGTGATGCACAATGTTTATTCTGTTTTTATTGTGCTCAGTTTCTCTTCGATGCAAAGGAATTTCCACATCTTACCTTCTGTTTACAGAAATGATGCTGAACCCCACAAGCAAAAACATACGAGTGAATGTGTATATTTTTCCACTATGTTAGTAACTGGAGGAAGTGGGAAGGTGTTTTGAATTTCCTCTAAATACCTGGTTTAGTTTTTCAGTAAAAACATTGACAGCTAAAGCAGAAACAGTCTTTGCTTCATTTGTTTGTGAGTCTTGGGATTTCTTCCATTCAGAAGAATTCTTTCAAAATATTGAGAGTTCATTGTCCCAGAGATAAATAAGAAATATTGAGGCATGAAAATATGTTTAGCTTAGCTATTCTCGTACTGAAACTTCTCTGAATGAGGAACAATGCCTTTATTTTGAAGAGTACTGTTATTATAAGTACAAAAGCCTGTTTTGGCCAACTTTCTCTTGAGTTGCCCCCAGGTCTATTTGAAAATCCTGCTCGAGATACACAGACCAAGAGTTTGGCCTGTCTTTAACTCTCATGTATTTCTTACCTAACCCCTTCTACCTTTAAGTCAGGCATCAATATTTTTTACTGTTTTGCCTCAGCAAGTGGAGGAATCAGCTCCCCCTGTGGAGCTGTCAGCTTTGGTCCAGTGTGTCTGCAGTCCCCTTTTGTCTGTTTAGGCTGTGTCTCCGTTTGCCTTTGTTGTTGGTTTTGGTTTGTTGGGGTTTTTTTAACCATTAAATATTGAGATAAAATGACTGAATCAAGGCAGGAGTCTTTAAGGGCAAAACCTAAAAAAAATGCCTACATTATAGGAAAGCCCTTGAAGGACCTGACGACTTATTAATCATAAAGGGGAAGACTCAGAGTGCAGCTTCTCCTCATTTACGGAGCTTTGCTCTCTAATAGCATTTAGAAGTTTGTTTTACCCTGTCTCGGTGAGAAGAAAAGGCAGCTTTAACAATTCTGTCTCCCTCAGCAGTGCATTTGAATTTTTGTAGCCTCCCTTCGGCGTGCTGGTCAGAGGTCAGGGAGAGCAGGATTAGTTGACCTGTGTTGACAGAGCGGGTGATGGATGAGCAGAGCACAATGCACAGCCTGTTTGCTCCGCGGTGGCTGCAGCGCGCACGCAGACTTTACACCTGCGCTGAGCCGGGGGACGGCATCTCCCGCTGCCCTGCTCTGCTCAGCCGCCCCTGGCTCGCTAAAGACTTGCACATTGCATTCCCTCCCGTGGCCCTGTGCTTGTTCCAGAGAGTGAGTAAGAGACTGGCCATTTGCTTTTTATTAACAGGATTTGGAAAACACCGAGGCTTAATGTGGTAAGGTCAAATGGTTCAAATTCTGAGTAATTGCAGCGGATCGCACTAAACAATGCTAAAGCTGTATTAAGGAGCACATCTTGTGTGAAGAATTGGACTTTACACCTGCCAAAGCTCACACCCTTGATTATTCCTCTTTTGCTTATGATTTCCTTCATTCTGGTGACACTTTATTCATGGGTAGCAGAGGGAGCCCTGCAGATCCACTTCTGTGACTGATGAAGTAAATGCACCATCCTGCACACAGTTCCTTGTCAACTGCAAAAAAAAAAAAAAAAAAAACAACCCAAAAAAATCAGTTTGATGCTTAAAAGGGACCCAGAGGCAGAGAGTCAGGGCTTGTGAAAGCCCATGTTTTGGAGAGCCTACGTGACCACTAATCCATCTCCAGTTCAGCCCTCTTTTCAAGTGCATAGGCGCCGGCTGAACTGTCAGTCAGGACAGGCTCTTGGAAGGGAACCAACACACACTCAGTTTCTCTTTCTCTTCCTCATTAGCAGTGAAAATCACCCGTCATAACCAGGAGCGTGGAACCAGCGGTGGTGGCAGATCTTGTGGGAGTATCTGTGTGCTCTGAGTGGTGCAGCCGGGTTACACACCGAGTCAGGAGGTGGGCTGAGCTTGAGCCAGCAGAGGCATCCAGTGTAGAAATGTGGGTTTGTGCAGGTCCACTGGCCACGGAGCGCTGAGCTGGGGCTTCCCAGCAGCTGCAGCCTTGACTGGAGCCCGTTAGTGAGAGTAGAGTCATAGCCCTGAAAGTTATGTCAGGCTTGGGTAAAGTCAGTCCTGGCAGAGCTCAGTGCAATCAGGCTTGCTCGGTTGATCCCAGTGGTTACAAGGCAGGGATTTGACACTGATGGCACAAAAAGTAATTTGTGAATCAATATTCCAATTGAAATTAAACAACCTCAAAAATTAAGGCAGCTAAATTCATGTGACTGTGAGCTATGTGATTTGCTGGGGTTCCCTGAACATGGTTTGTTTACTTTTAATAGCATTGTTCATACCATGTATCCAACAGTTTTCCTGAGACAGCCATTCCTGATGCACTCTTTAGGGGACGGGGAAGTAGCAGTGAGACCTACATGGGTAGAGTGAGCCTGGCATTCACTTTATGGACACAAAAAATAGTGTGTAAAAATATCCTGCAACATGTCTTCATGAGCAGTAGGGCTGGGACATCAAGACTGCTCCTGTGATTGAGTGAGAATCAGTTCAGCCAACACATGGATTCCTCCCAGAACTTTGGGAATGTCCAGAGACAGCAGCAGACAGCCATGCAGAGCTGCCAATCTGCTGTGGACACCACCAACTGACTCAGAACCATATTTAGGGCTGCTTTGTGCTTGTCATAGTTGTGTCTGTTGTATTGACTTTTGCTAAATTTGTCCCGTGTTCAACAGCCAGAATGTCAGACCATGTACATCATGAATCTGACGTCTCTGAGCTGCTAAATCATCTCTAGGAATGGAACTCAAGGTTTTCAATCCAACTGCTGACAATACTTTCCTTTGCCACCTCTTGGTAACTGCGATATCACCAAGCTTTTTTGAGTGTGAAAAATAACAGCTGCTTTGTCACTACCAGTTAAATACTGATGGAGATGGAGCAATATAGGGATTACTTTTCAAAAATACCATTTCTGCTTCCATATACATGTTATTTTGTGTGAGAACATGGAATTAAATTAGAAGATGATGTTGTTAGGAAACAGGAAAAGTGTTGTGGTGGAGTCTGTGGGAAGGGTACACTGGCCTGGCTGTAACTGGGGAAGAGCCATTTCCAAACTCCAACACAATTAACACAGCTATTTTTCCAAGTCAAGGGTCTATAATCAAAACTTCCTTGAGGGTGATACTCGCACTGTATAATTTAGACAACTACTCTACATATCTAATTTACATGCAGTTCAGAAGACCTAAGTGAGTTTAAAGTCAGGTTAATCTGCCTTGCTGTTGGTTTGGTTGATTTCTCTGGATGTTGTCCTGAATCAGTTCTGTCAGCCAAAGCTCTACGAGAGCTGATTATTTTCTGTTATGTGTCACAGTAGCACGGCTGCTGCCCTGAGAGAGTCTGCATGTGCTGGGGCTGGGTGGCTCATCTGGAGTCAAGACAACAGATGTGCAAAGCCGTCCTACAGCCATGAAACCTGTGTAGCAATTGATCTGTTGCTGACAATGGAGAATTAATGTGGCTTTAACAGTTTTCAGAAGAAAATTAGTTCCCACTAATGCTTTTGTTCTTCTCCTGGGAACCTGATATGACTGTGACCCCCATAATTCTTGCCCCTCATGATGCCAGAGTCTAATCACTATGGGTATACTCATTTTGGATATGTAATGATTTTAAGAAAGGTGGTTGCCATCCAGCTCATATGTAGACCTGTCATACCCCATTTGAGTATTTTAAAGGCTCTATTTTCTAGCTGGCAGTAAGGAATATGTGATCCTAGGCTAGAGAGCCTTGGGTGTATGTACAGGTAGGTGCCTACACAGCTGCACGTTCACCTTGGGTGAAATTGTAGCTTCACACAAGCAAATTCGTATTGCCTTTACTGAAACCCAGATTTCACCTTTTATAGGAGGTAATTAAAACCAAAGGCTACTTACTGAAACACGAGCGTGACCTTACACAGTTTCCCAGTGTGGATGATAAGGAACAATGACCACAGTTCCACTTCAGTGCACATTATTAGAGCTCACAGGGGTAGCCTTGGAGGTGTGTTTAAGTTAAAACTGAATATGGATGCCAATGCAAAAGTGGACACTGCATAAGTAGCAGTGGACAAAACTACTCATGTTTAAAAGATCTCAATGCTTATTCTAATAATGACTATTTTCACTCCTGAAGATTTAGTACTGTCATATCCTCAAGAGATGTCACTTTTTTACCAGAAATGGAAAAAAAAAAAAAAAAGTTAAAATAATAAATAAATCTATATACTCAAATTTGTTAATTTTTTTTGTAGACCAAATTGCTTATTAATTGGAGTTCTGTAAGCCGTTTTGTTAAGTCTTATGTATTTCTTGCAACAGGTTCTTTGTTGTTTTTTTGGTTTTATGGGGTTTTTTTTTTTATAGGTTGCTTCTCTTTTAATAAAACCTGTAGTGGATCTCATCTGAAGGAATATGATTCATTATTTAGGGAGACACTAGGAAACATAAGTTCCTGGAAAAATTGGATGGGTTTTTCTGCTTCTCACGGTTGTGAGTGGATAATGGCTATTTAAGTTCTGCCTTGTCTGTAGTTGCCAGCATAAATAATCTGTTTCCAAGAAGTAAATTTCACATTACACTTTTGTCTTCAGCGAGCCCAGTGTACAAGTTGCATTTTTTAGAGGCAGAGCTCCTGTTATCCATATATCACTGTTTTTAGAGAAAACAGTATTCCCTCTGACACTTGTAAGATATCATCATGTCATGTCATCAACTCATCAGCTTCATATATTATCTTCCCTGGCAAAAATAATGTATCCATCCAAATGCCAGTGACCACTCCTGTAAGAAAAATAAATAAAAAGAAATGCCAGAACTGCCCATTCCTGGGAAAGTGTGGAGTATAAGAACCAGTTTCCAGGGGACTTCCTAAGTCAAAGCTGCTAAATCTGTGAATACACTGAATATCATGCATTTGTCACAGGGACATTTTAGCAGCTTTACATCCTACACAAAGTTCAAGAGAAAGCTTAGTTCTGGAGGCCTCAGAGTGGATTTATTATTTTTTTAGTACTTCTTAAGAACGTCCATCTTAGTGGCAGGACTTTTTTCATAAAATTATTGGGTTTTGCTTTTGCTTGTAGTCCGAGGAGAGACAGTGGCACGTCTGCACCACAGCTTATCTCACCTTGGGGTAAATGGCTAAATTAGGTCAGATGAAGAGTGCTCTCAAAAAGTGCCTTTTTCTTCAATGATGGTAAAGGAAGTTTAGGAATTAAGGTGAGTTATACACACCTACATTGGTCTCATCTAATAATAGGGAGGATGATGCTTACCACACATTACTGGTCCCTCAGGACCATGAGCAGGGCTTTTGCTGCCCCGAGGGCCAGAAAATAGCTCCACTTTTTTGGGTGGAAATAGGGTCCCTCTGGAGCCAGGTGGATTTTAGCCATTGAGTCCAAATAATGGAATTTATTCCAACATATCGAGACTCTTGATGTTCCTCTGCATCCTGTTGATGATTCTTCACATCTGTGGTGATGGTGTGGTTTGGAAATCCAGAAATAATTTTCCCTTCCAATTATCACAGCAAATAGCTGTTATAATTATCACCTATAATTTGTTTGGCCTTTTCTTTTGCCTTCAAGATGAAATTGTTGCTGTGGTTGCTATATTTAATGCATTTACTGATAATAGTTTGTTTCTCCCACATGTTGGGCCCATCTGTATCAGAATTTTATTTTACCAGAGTGAGTGAGCAAAACCCTGACTTCCTGATGTCAGATCCCATTTCCAGTGCATCGTTTCACCTCAGCCACCATGGATTTTATAGCCATATTATATGAATAGTCTATCAAGTATTTTATCCCTTTCCTGAGTGATCAGGACTTCAGGAAAAAGTCAACCCTGTTCTGAATTCTTTTCAAACATACTTTCTGAAATGATGTACTGTGTGATTCAGAGAGGAATCAGTTCTCAGTAATGATACGCATTTTAATTCCTTTATTTTCTACATTATAAACACACATCTGTTCAAAAGGGAAACACATTAAACATCTCTCCTAGCATTAGACATACCGATTGAAAATTTGTTCTGAGTTAGCTTAAGTGTCAGTAATCTTGACAAGTTTTCCAAGAACTGATAAAATGAGTCCTTGTACTGCTGAAATGAATTTTGTGTGGATAGTTGTTTATGCTTTTAACATTAAGATAGCTTCAAGCCGTGCCTGAATAAACAAAGGTTATTTCTTGCAGGGATTTTGGTTTTATTTGGCTATTGGAACTGCCTGAGTACTAACCTTCTGACCTGTGCTGGCTACCTGAAGACACAGTGTCCATAATTGTTATATGGAAAAGAAATTGGAGGAGTTAATCACAACAAAACTGTGAATAGTTTTTCTTTCTTTGGTGCGATCTACCAAATTGGGACATGCCACACAGCAGCAGCAACCTCTAACTCGGACCATGAGCTGGGTGAAACCAGAGTGCTGTCACTTCCCTCAGGGTCCCCTCCTGCTCCTCGGAGGCTGAGTCTAAGCACTGATCACACAGATAGATAATTACATAGCAAATTGTGATGCTTCAAATATACGGGGTCATTTTGTCTAAAGTTGTGTGTGAGGATGAAGGAACAAAAAGTGGGGGGATTTGCGTAACACAGACGTAGCCCCTGTTCACAGCTGACTACAGCCACAGCATCCTGATTGTGCAGCTGACTGTGCTGGAACAGAGAGAGTCACCATTGAACTCCAACTCCCGAGGTAGTTTCCAGATAAAGCTCCAGTAAACGTGTACAAATACACAGGTATATTGAGGTTACGGCTTTTTTTGTATGCACCAGCCCCCCTACTCCAATCCCATCATTGTGATGCTGGATGTATTTGAGTTTGCAGCATTTGGGGGTGTTATTTTTGGTTTTGGTAATAAATAAAGGGAGTTTGTTTCAGAGCGTGCTGTGGTGGTACTCAGCTGCCAAATTAAAGCAGGAATTCATAATAGGGTGCAAAATAAGGATAAAAGAACAAAAAGAGAATGAACACTTCTTAGCTTGGTGTTTCTTTAATTTCACGTAGATTTCACTGAGTAAATATGCCTTAAAAGTGAATAAAATTTTATTTCACTTTAACAAGAGAGTATAAAAGTTAAAAAGGTCACTGTGGTAATAGACTAATCTCAATTACCAGGGCAGCCGGTGAAACCCACAACTCCCACCTAATCTCATTCGGTGCACACGCAGTGCACCGTTTGATTTCCAACACGGCTAAATGAAATTATAAAGCAGTGTTAAATTTATTAATCATTTAATTAGCTAAATGTTCCTGCAACTACTCGTGAGATGAATGGCATGTCATTTTCTAATGCAATTTGCCTCTCAGCCAGGCAGGGTCAGAAGGGAAGCTACTGGCATCTTAAATGATCTTTTTTATATTGCACCTTCTATTAAGGGACAGTGTGATATCGCTGATTATATTTGAGTCTTGTACACAAGGCCAGGGAGTTTTCTTGTTATAATAACAGGTTATATTTAAACCAAAATAAAAATGGTAAGATTCGAGGAGCAAACAATTAACCCATCTGTGACTGTATTTCTCACTGTGGCTTTGGAAGGCAAATCTTTTTCATATTTAACAAGCCAGTGAACAGTGTGGGAAACTACACCAGCAGGTATTAAAGCAATGCTCAATCTAGTTTTATTTCTTTAAATTTACTCAGTTGTGAAGGAATTTGTGGACTGAAAATTCTCCCAATGCCAGGTTAGTGTAAGCTGTCTCATTGACTCAGAATTTATTTGCACTTTCCCTATTATTGTAGGGGAATCAAAGCCTTTCCTGGTCTGTGCATTCAACAATTGCTCATTTTTGTGAGTTGCTCAGCTGGGATTTTTGGCATGTTTATGTGTGAATGTCACACCAGCTTGATAGGATTATTTTTTTTTTTTTCCTGATGTTTTGTTCTATAATTATTTTTCCACTGCAAAAATTAGTGACAAGTAGGATTCAGTAAATATGTTTGGATTGACACCAGGAGGTGAACCATGCTGCTTGGAGGGAAGTATTCCTCAGAAACCTGCAAGTGGATTGTGCTGGTGTGAACCTGAAGCTGCCCAGTTAAAACACATAGAAAGCAATGATGTTTTAAGGCACTCATTTCCCCAGTCTATAATAGAATAGGAATACATTTACTTTATGCATTAGGGGTTTCATTTCAGATCCTGGAACATGTCCTCTGCATGCTCAGCATCTGTGGTGAGTTCCAAGCCAACGAGAAGATGCATTCAGCTTTGTACATGCTGAGATCAAAATGCCAGCAATGTGTCAAAATATTTGCCTCTACCACAGTTAAATGACACAGCCAAAAATAAAGCAAGAGGACCTAAAGCAGGAAGCAGCGGGAGATAATCTTAGCATAAGTGGTAAAAAAAGGCTGTCAGTTATTATTTATAGTACAGAAACATGTGTAGACCTCTTGAAAGCCAGGCCCTGTTGGCTTTGTACTGCGTGTGCAGCTGATAAATAACTGTCCAAAGCCAGATCCACACAGCTCCATCAAGGCTCCTAAGATACAAATTGTCACCCTGGGTGTTGTACACAAACCCAAAGGGTGGTTCTACTCAACTTCCAGCTCAGGCTCTGAAAGTGTTGACTGATTCCACTGGCAAAAGGAGGACAAGAGCAACCACATATATTCAAAGGTTGTTTCTAGGTGCCTAACACTGCATGGGGTAACCCTGATGTATGTTGTTAAAAATTTAGGTGTGTATAAGACAAACATGTGATTCAGAAGGAAACATTTAATTTTTGGTGGGAAGTTCTGATGTCCCGTTGAAAACTGCCAATGTGTGAGATATTTAATATTTTATTCATAGAAATAGAGAGTTTTTTAATACTAAGTCCCATAGCACAGCCCAGCAGGTTTGGGAAAACTGTGAAACTTGGCTGAACTCTGAGCCTTTTTCAGAGCCCTATGCACTTTTTTTTCTGCTGGCTTTGTGGATAGTGATTCATCTGTGCATTATTTGGGAGATACAAAGTGCACCCCCTTGCAGGGAAGGAGCAAAACACCAAATGCTGAGGCACAACTTGGGCAGGAGAACCTGCTGGAGAGCTGCTCTGCACAGCATTTCCCCTGGTACCCTGCACCTGCTCTTCATTAGTGCTAATGAATCCAGAAAGTAAAGCATTTTGTGCTAGTGAGTCATATTGTTCTCTCTTGGCTGTGACTTCACTGTGGATCAAATTAAGGGAAAGAAAAAAACCAACATTTTTACTAAAGCTTTAATTTCTTTTCCTGGGACGCTTTGTGTCTTGGGATAGGTCACTTAGCACCTATGGGATGTCGGATGGTATCCCATTAGCTTGTCTCTCATTAGCAAATCTTCTTTTGATTTAAGCTGGGAGATGTGGGGCTTCCCCGAGAGCTTTAATTCCCAGCCCACATGCAATTTATGTGTTTTTCACTTCCCCATTTGTAGAAGATGTATAATCATACTGGGGAAAATCTTGTGTAGCTAAATCTCCAGTGCTTGTGTAGCACCATAGGAACCCAGGGAAGGAATAGAGCTTGTAAGTCAAAGTCGTTGTTAACATTACTTAGAAATTAGACATGTTGTCACACAGAAACAAGAATATTTGAAATATTTGTAGGTTACTTTTTTTTCCTTGTTTTTCTGCTGATTTAGGTCAACTGCACTCCTGCTCACAAATTTTTGGGCCATCCGTGACAAACTTGTATCTGTTTTCTCACAGCTACACACTACAGAAATCAAAAGTTTTGAAAGCAGGGATATGGAGGTGTGAATATTTAATTGAGAGTTACCCACATATTTTAAAATAGTTTTTGTTTTCATGGAGGCAAGATTCTTTATGGCCAGAACTTTAGTACAAAGGTTGTTTCACATGCTATATGTGTGTGTGTGTGAGAGAGAGCTGTGAATACACACAACAGCTTTGCATTTGAGCATCTTAGAAAGCACCTCTGATCCATACACTGTGCAGGTTGCAGAATGTGGACACTGCCTATTACACACTATGTGCTTATAGTGCGTTTTGTTTTCTAATATTTGGCAAAAAGATCTAGTTAGATAATTTGCTGGCAGGAAAACACAAAGCAATATTCCTCTCCTTGTCAGAGTTCAGTGAAATATATACAGACTGCTGGGGCTTCACCCACTGGGTTTCCATTCACATTTTTTAACATGTTAAATATTTCTGGTTAACCAGTTAAAACAGTGAGATGAACATGATTGCTTTTAGATTGCAGCTATAACATCGAGTGAATTTTATAATAAGAAGCCATTTTTTTTTTTCCCCTGCCGAGCTGCCCTTGTGGCTGCCAGCCTGACTTTGAGGTCCTCATTATTGTGGGTTTAAATGAAGGATGTTCATCCAGGCAGGGCGGGGGAGGCCAATAGACATCGGTGCCGTTATCTGGTCCTTCTATCAGGCCAAGTGACAGGCTTCTCAGGGAAGAATGCGAAGCTCATGGTGGAGACCTCAGCCTGACACAGAAGGTGACTCCCCTGACTCTAACCTTGAAAGGAAAAAGTTCCCACTTTATTAAAATGAATTTCGAAAGGGCCGCTCTGACAGCTGCATAATTAAATATTGGAGTGTCAGCGATAATTTATTCTGCTCGCATTTGGTGGTCAGAGCCTGCTCACTGTAGGGTCAGCAGGCACAGTGACAGAGCCAAGGATACACTGGATTACGGGGCCCTTTAGCCGTGCGAGTGAAAGGAGAGACTGTAATTTTTATTTAAATAGAGAAAACAAAGCAGCACGGAGGTGAGCAGGCTGTGAAGTGCTCTCAGTAGCTGCCTGACAAAAATTGTGAGGGATAACGTTGGAACTCGTGCTGAAACTGCTTTGTCTGGCTGCAGGCACTGAGAATTTTTCCAGCCTTGCCTCATTTGGGATCCAGCTCGCCTGCTAGGACCAGTTCCTGCCTTCTTCTGTAGCACACATGCTAGGAATTAACCCAGCAACAGCCCATCCAGTGTGCATCCCCACTCATAAACAGTTTTCTGTAAAATGATGTAAATGGCCTTGAATATGTATGAAACAAGTCAGAGACAGAGAGTGTAGAGAGTTCAAATTGATCCTGTTAGCATCCCAAGTGAAACTCCAGCCATGAATATTCTTTTCAGAGGGCAGTGGCTGCTGGAAATCAACATCTAACAAGCAGTTTTCCCAGAAGAAGTTTAAATGAAATGGCTACGTGCCCTTATGCCCAGTCAGAAAGCAGGAAAGGTCACGCTGGGAGCAGGGCTTCCGCCTGATGGGCATCTCCTTTGGAGGAGGTTGTTGGGACAAGGCTGTCGCTTTTCACTCTTAGATTCCTGGTAATTGAAGCTGACATACCAAAAATATACCCTTTTTGCACACACCAGTCTTTCAGCAAAAGCACATTGCTCACACAAACAAAATAATTTGCAAAGGCATTTTGTTTTTCTCTTTCTTACCTCACCTATGAAACACCTATTTTCCACATTTTCTTTGGAGCATGCTTGAGTGGATATGTTGCTAGAGCTCAGGTTTACTAGTTTTCATTTTAATATCATGTAGCTTTTACAGAAGAATTTATTTAATTCCTTCAGCACCTTCACAGATACTGAATGAAAAGCTGACCTTATTATGAAGGATGAGTTCTGGTTTTGTGGCTCAAACACTGGATATGAACAGTGTCCTCAGCTCAGCTTTTAAACCACCTTTAAACTATGAGTCAGAAGGTCTCTCTGTGACTCAGTTCCCCATCTGTAAAATGGGAATAACAATGCATTTCATGGGATTGCTGTGAGAATAAATACTTTGGTATTTATACTAAGCTTTTATCTTGCTGAGCATAAAACAAAATCCCTACTTGTGTTTCTGCCTTCTTGCTTGAAGAAAGACCATGAAAGCATCTTTGTCTGCTTGATGTCGAGATACAGACTCTTAAAATGACACTTGAGCGTCTTTAATGTAATTCTTTGGACTCCAGACAGGCTTGTTTCCGTTGCTTAGATCTCCGTACCCACCTATGCCTCCTCTGGTTACATTTGCTGTGTGTTTGTAGTGCAGAATGTTCTTTCTCCACATGGGAAAGATGTGTTGGTTGTATGACATTTTTCTCCTTTTAAGCAGGCATATTCAAATATGTTCTGAAATTGTTTATTTATTTATTTATTTTAATTTGATGGTCAGGTGGAGAGGGAGAAGGAGAATTTAATGTTCATATTTATAAGCAGCAAACAAATATCCCTGCTGGCCTGCAAGGACACACACATACTCATGCCTGGTGTTAGATTTCTGTTTTCCTATTTTTTTGCAAGCCTGGTTTCTCTGGAAATCTCTAACTCTGCCATAGTGGCTGCAGTCCATCCTGCAATAGCACAGAGCTTGTTTTCTAAAACCAGATTTTAAAAATTTTCTCTTTTTTTTTTTAAAGTAATTGCAGCTGTGCAGGGTTTTGCACCAATACAGCTGGAGCCAGTTGTGGATGGGTGTCAGAGTGCCCAGCTGATCCTCCTGTGGGGGTTTGGGGTGTAGCTGGTCCCAGCATGGGGAAGAGCTGCAGCAGGGATGAGAAATCAGCCTGAGAGGCCTGACGAACACGTTGGGCATATGTCATTGTCAGTCGAGTCAGGCTGGGGACAGGGCTGTGGTTTAAAAATGATAACCAAGCTTCATAAATCAGAATGCTCCCGCTGCAGTCAAACTTCCTTGGAAAGTCTTTGAATTTGGGCAGTGCATACTAATAAATGAGCACTGGCTGCCTGCACCAGGCGAGGCCACAGCTCCCCCAAGGATGGAGGAGCAGCTTCCATTGGCAGCAGGGACACGGTGCTGATGACTAAAACAAGCTGTCCCTCCAGAAAGGGAAAAGGCAGAGTCATTACAAGTTGACCTAATATATTTTGGCTTTCAAGATAAACTTTATGGGTCTGATTATGCAGAAAGTATTAGGCCATGGCACGGAGCCTGAGGCAGGGGGTAAAGTCCTGGTGCGGCCGGAGTCAGTGGCAAAACTCCCATCAGTTCAGCAGGATGAGGATTTCATCCAAAGTTCACAGGGGGATAATTAGTGTCAGCTCAATGCTGGTAAAACACAAGTAAATCTGTCCTGCTTGTAGCTTGCAAACTTTTACACACAGCTAAAGGCTTAGCTGAGTTGTTCTTATTTTACTTTGTGATATAAACTCTCAGCAGCAGAACTTTAAAATGAAAGCCCATTATTACTTTCATACCATGCTCATTGCTCTGAGAGTGGGAAATTTCCTCTGGATCCACTGACCTTCAAAACAACAGGAGGAATGATATTAAAAACGTGGTGTTAAAGATAGTAACTGTGAATTAACATCCCAAACTCCATTTCAGCATTGCTGTTTTGAGCTTTGTGTCACAGGCAGGCGGCTGCTCGGCTCACACAATATCCCAGGGATTTCACTGGGACTCTGCATGTCAACAGTAATCTATCTTCATGCTACATGATTCAGGATCAGGTCATTAGTTTATACTTAGAATTAAATATTCGGTTTGATTTTAGCTCTGTGAAATGAGAGCCGAATATATAACACCTGATTTCAGAGAGCCTTGTAGTTTTGCGAGCCTCTAAAATCCATGGACACAGAGAAACTGCTTTTACTCCTCTGTCCCTGAAATGATTATAGTTGGAATGCTATTGAGATTACAGTTTTCTTTAGATGTCTTGGATTATTTTCTAAATCCATTTCTAACCCCATTTCTCTGTGGCACTTAAATAAATGAGAAGAAATGAAAGATTTTTAATTTCTAAGAGAAAATGCAAAATTATTTCCTAAGCGCCTCCTTTCATCCTCTCAGATTTCCTCAGAAAAAGAATATGATGACATCCTGATAGCTATGAAACCAAAAGAGAGCTGATTTGTACTTTGTAGGGAAATATGGCCTGAAATTACATGTCTAATGTGTGGCAATTTTTAGCTGAATATCTATGCCTGGTTTCCTAGTAAAGCAGACTTTGTGTTGGACCCACACAGACTGAACTGAGTCATTTTAATTTAATTGAATCTTTTATGTAGGCATTTTCCTTCTAGGGAACCTTGGCTAGTTATTCGTTTGTGAAACTTGCAATAAAATAGGAAGACAGCTCGTCAGGGATGGAAGGAAAGGGGTAATATTTAAATTACGCTGACTTTGAAGACATTGCTTTTGATCCATTCCTCGATTTAGAAAAAATAGATATATATTTTGGTGTTTAGTATTTAAGGATTCCTTTCTGTCACTACTTTTTTTCTCAAAATACTTATTCTATAGATGCGTGTTAGATTATTATGTCTCACCCAGGTTACTGGTGGGGACAAGAATGCAAAGTGTAGCATTTAAAATTGTATTTCCTCACCCTCTTTGTCTAATTTGTCTAATTGATTTGGATGCCTGTTTTCCCTGTAAAGGGAGGCCACCTAAAATACCTTTAAATAATCACAGTTAATCTAGTGAAAGAAAGGCAATCACAGCACTTGTGCATCCAGGCCTTTAGCTGAATCAGTTCCTGAACAAATAAAGCCCCATTCTGCAAGACAAACCTTGACTTTTTAAAGCCTTTCTGGAGTTATCATAGAATGGAAATATGATGAGTTAAAAAGCAACACGAGAACTATGCAGTTGGGTGAGTAGGTAAATCAAGATAGGTTTTGTCTGGAGTTTAATCCCAAGGGATGTAGATTCTCTGCTCTGAAACTCGAAAGTTCCCATTCTTAAAGTTTTGGTGAATTACTTTTAATTTTCCTAATTTTAGAAGAAACCTCTAACAGAAAGTGTCTGCCAGCAGAAAATTACCATATCGAGCTGGGGTAAGCACACAGTTCATCATCCCTGGCCTGACCCTGCTCTGTTTACTCTGCTGGGGTGGGAGCAGTGGCCGGCCAAGCTCTGCTGGGCAGAGTGTATTACCCTGTCAGGGAGAGGCCAGGCTGCTGGATTCACCCTGAACAAATTACATACCTCACTACATCTCCGAGCAAGGTAGCAGGGTTATAACTCAGTCTAAGCACCATTCACTCTTCTATTACCTTCATCACCAAGGTCATACTAATCAACTCAATTACCAGTCCTCTTGGACATTTTCATAATGTTTTCTGCTAGTTGCTCTGCTGTGAAAATCTCCCGGTCTAAGCAAATTAATGCCATTTTTATAACTATCTGCATTTCAGGTACAGTGATCATCTTTCAGGAGGCTGCTTCATGGCAACAAATACCAACCAAACACTAGAACAACAAGGATGGTCAGCTGTAGTCTTATCTTGACCTCCTTTATTGTGAAAACAAGTTTAAATATACCTTAAAACAAAGCTGTATGTGTCAGAAATGAAGGATGCATGCTACTGTAACTTTTAAGAATGTTCAGGTCGTACAGGAGGACCGATCAGGAAGCCTGGTTTTATGTGTTGTTTAATTTTTGGAAAATCCTTTAAATATCACATTTGGTGTTTCAAATGCCAACGTAGCCTTAGACTATTTTTCTTCAAAAGTTTTCTCAACATAAGCCTTTCTCCCAGATTTTTATGTTTCTCTGAATGCTATTCTCAAAACTTCTCCCTATACAGTATTTTAATATAAATACTAATGCTTGAATATTTAATTTGAATATTTCTAATTGCACAGCCACATCTTTTAAAATCTCCACAAAGTATTATGGCACCAGGCAAAACAATCAGAGGGCACTAATTTCTTGTTAATTTATATTTCTTTAGGGCTAAATTGTTCCCTAAGGCAGATTTTCCCAGCGGAGAAATTAATTTGGTCCCTCTTTGGGACTTTAGTGCTCAGTGGAATAAGCAGGACACTTTTTATTCCTCCTAATTCTCTGTGGGAGCTGTTGAGACACAGCACTGAAGTCTTGTCCTTGTGTGATTCCTTTGGGTACAGATATTTCATTTCCCATAGGCTCAAGTCCCCTGTAACCCCTCACAAAAAATGCTTGCAGTTGAGTCTAGTTCCTACTAACTTATTTTAAAATAGGCTCAGTGAATTTCGAGGTGGTGTATATTATTTCTAGCCATGCCCTTTCTTGCTTGCACCACCTCAGAAGCACCTGTGATCCCCTGAGCTTCCTTGATGCATCCTGGGCTAAAAAAGGAGGGCAAATATGACCCAGCTGATGGCCCTGACCATGGAAAGGGTCTTGTCCACCCTTGTCTGGCTGAACCCATTTTTGTGTAAAGAGGTTTGGCTATTTCCTACACCCTGAAAATTCAAGGCTGCAAGCTAACTTTGCTCTGCTCCATCATCTCAAAAATTTGTCACCTCTATAAAACAAGACCTGCCTTAAAAATTAAAGTGTTTAAAAGCAGCATTTTTGAGCCCCTACTGAAAGCAGCCCTTCTGCAGAAGCTTGAAAAAATGCATCATTTTTGCAATAAAGACTCGGTGAGAGACTGCCAGGCAGTTTGTGTAACGTGGCCACCCTGGCCCAACAGCCAGGAGAGTTTGAGCTACTTAAAATTTTCATATATGTATATATGATGTCCCATACAGTGAACTATGAAGCCCAGTGGTTCCTGGAATATTAAATTGATATTGTAGCAGCTTGAAAACTGGCCTGCAGTAAATACATTGTTGTTCTGCATTTGTGCTGTTGCTGTCAGCATTTAGCAAGGTGACTGGCTCCGGGAAAATGAAAAACTTCTTTCCTGGAAAGCAGGGTGGAACTAGAAATGTTGTCAAGAAGTGTTTAAAAGATGAACTCCTGGGTGCCTGAATTAATCAAAGCTCCTCTGTACACAGGTACCTTTCAATCACATAGCTCTGGATGCTCAAGGGTTTGCTGGGTGCTTTATTGAAGGGGCTGGGCCTGGGTCCAGGATTTACTGGGTGTTTTACTGAAAGTTTTGTATAAAGAAATAACATTAAACCAAAACTTGTTCCATGCTGGATCTTGAGGTGTGATAATCATATGGACAAAAATAAGGATGTTGCAAACCCCTGATTTCCTCTTTCACATTATTTGTGATGTATTTGTCCCCCATAAATGGACTCTGTGTTTTTCTGCCTTACTTTTTTGTCTCTGTTCAGCAGCATCCGTGCTTTAATTCAAATGTGAACTTTCATTACTATCCATGCCCCAAAGGAGGTGTTCGCTGTTGTTAATAATGCAGAAGATTTTAATTTATGCTGCATCCAATGTAAAAATCACAGTACCCCTGCTGCTAAGAGCACATTTCTGTCCCCTTGTACAAACTGGTTGTTCTGTGTTTAATACTGCTAATACTCTGCTAGCTTTTCTTAGTATTTTGATAAAGTTGACCAGAAGTCATTTTACCTTTATAGCCATTATACTCATGTATAATTCTCTTTTATTGATCAGTCCTCAACATATGACTATAATCATTTTGAGTGCAATAAGCAATGTTATGAAGGATTTTGCTTCTTCATCCTGTTTGTTTGAAGTCTCAACTGTAGGGCCAATTTTCACATTCCTTAAAGAAAGAATTGCTAAAATAAATTCAATCACAGAAGCTTTTAAAATTTGAAATCCCAGGAAGCTAATTAGCATTTCCTTTTAAGACTGCTTCCTGCTTTTTTATGTACATATAGATTTGGACCTCAGATGGGCTTGGCACCTTTCCAACATCATGATCAGGTGATTTTTTAATTTTTTTTTTTTTTTATTTTGCCCTGCAGATCATTAAGTTTTTGCAGAGCACTATGGTAGTTTAAAAAAAAACAAAACCAAAAAAAAGGCAAAAAGTCCATAATCATTGCCATTTCCCCCCCTAATACACAGTGATCATTTATAAACATAGTACTTTAAAATTTGTGGTTGTGTTGTTTTGCTTCACAGTCAGGTGATAAAGCCATACAAAAGTGCAATGATATTGTGCAGTCTTCCTGTTTTCCAGCAATAATTGCAGCATTTGGAAATGAAATACCTTTATAATCCATGCAGACTATAGTGCAGCAAGCTGCTCATTTGTTCGTGGGCTGGCTGGCAAACATTGCAATTGTGTGAGATACAGCACAAAATGCTGTACACAACTGCTACACGGCTAAATCTACACAGGAGCAGTATGATCCCTTAATAAATCATTGCACATCACATCCACTTTAGAACCTTAAAGAGGTGCCAAGTAAAATGGAGACTTTGGTCACATACGTAATGAGAGATCCACGTTTCCTTCTCAAATCTGTGTACTCAAACAAAGGCCTAGGTGGAGTATTAATACCAGATTCTGCTTTTTTTTGGTCACACACTCCCAGTGTAAAGTCAGTTTGCACAGTGTTTTTTGCTTCCTTTAGGGTATGATCCACGTTAGGCTCTGCATCAAGCTTTTGCACCCATGTGCACACTTCTATTTTTAAAGGAAACATAGAGCCCTGTGAGCTGATGCAGAGCAGGGGGAGATAAGGGAATAATGATGCAGGTTTTAATAAAGAAATCCTTCCCATGAGGGAGGATAGGAGAGGACTGTGGCTTTAATAAAAGAGAGAAAAAAATCTATTAGCATCAAAAAAATAAAAAAAATAATTTGAAGTTCAACATGTATGCTTGAGATGCTTCCAAAGAGAAGTGTTTATAACCTTTGAAGAAAATCTGGATTTTTGGTATTTACTAAAGGTCCTTGGAGTAAAGACAGGGGGGCTCCATGTAGTAGGATTCCCTGGAGTTTCTCTGTGGGACAGGAATGTAAAACAGCAAATTCCTGCATTGTGTCATAGCCCAAAGTTTAAATAGGATAAACTTCAATACCAGCAGCCAGGCATAGGATCCATGCTGCACACAATTTAAAGTCATTTTTTAAGAGTATCTATGACAGGATGCTGATAAATATCTGTATTATTAATGAGTCATGGTTCACGTTAGCCAGATCTTCAGAGATATTTTCGCTTCATAGATATTCAAGCATTGGTGGGAAAATAGCTGATGATTGTCAGGTTTAGGTACACTTTCCATTTGCTTCGCTGCTCTAAATCATTAGTCAAGTAGTATTTATAAACCTATGCTCAGTAATTATAGTACTTTTCTTGTGATGGAACTTTCATCTGATACTCCCCAAGTCAGGGCACTCTCCTGACTCTGTGTTTTTTCATTTCTCACTCTTGCTGAAGGCAAGGCAAAAGAACTTGGATGATATAAAAACTGTAGCACCGAGTTACCAGTATCTCCATATGTGAACATTACCCAGCTCAGAGAAAATTCCTGTGGTGGATTCACATGTGCGATGCCATAACAGTAAATCACACTGTGGCTACGTTAGAGAGGAGGAATTATTTTAAGGACTTAAGAATTTTTAATCTCAGCTCGTTTTTCCTTTCAATAGCAAGTTGTGGTAGCTGCTATCCATGTCAGTACCAAAGTTGGGGTAGCTGCTGTATGTGACAGCTACTGATGCTTCTTTTTCTGCCTTCACCCAAAGGAAAATAAAGTACCTGTAACATAAACCAGACATTGCTCTGCCGTCCCAGAAAAAATGTTTCATTCTACTTTTCCACAGCTGGACAAACAACATCACTGGGCTATGGTGATAGGCTTCAGCAAACTTGTACCTGACTTGGGACTCTGTAGGAGAGCAAAAAAAATGCACATTTTAATATATTTTTTACCTTCTTGTTCCCTATGCCCTTTCTTTTGCCTTTTGTTTTCACTCCTAATGGATTTTCACAGTATTTTGCACATGAATTTAGAGAGTAGTGACAGGTTGATAATTCTGCACTGGAATTTTGGGTGCTGTAAATGCTCTGCAGTTGGTCACTTTGACTTGTTTCCCTTGTTTTAGGATTTTTAAGAACTGCAAAAATTCCTTCTGCAGATGTGGCATTTTTGTTTGCAGTTTATCTTTCAGGTAAAACCTTGCACAGGGGCTATCTTCTGACACTGCCTGTTTGGCAAGGGAAAACAGGGAGAGGTTCTGAATGATTCTCACGTGCAGTGTCTGCCTTTGGCACTCCTGGCCACGTGGGGCTGGTCTGGATGAACCCCCCCACAACTGTTTGCTGTGTAGATCAGGTTTTTTAGGTGACACATTATCAGTAATGCATGAAGTGATGGATTCCTGCTCAATTCTGCTGGCTCCCAGCAGCAGAGTCCCTTGGTGCCCTTCATTTGCCTCGACGAGGGGAGTCACTGCGGTCATATGCAAATCTTGCCATAATTACCCACGACTGACTGACATCCATCCATCCATCCATCCATCCATCCATCCATCCATCCATCCATCCATCCATCCATCCATCCACACTGAGTGGCTGCTCCAGAGCTTCCACACCAGGTCTGCCAGGAATCTTCACCCATGAGCTTCTCCCTGACCCAGAAGTGTTTCTTTTGTTCCCCAAAATTAGCACTGATTTTGCTCTGAAGCACTTCTGAGCTCTGGTGAGGTCTGACAGCACAAAATCTTCTTCACTTTGCAAACTACAGGCCAGCCCAGCTGGTTTTCTAAATTTTGTTTTCAATAACACAAGTCTAGAGAAACTCAGGTTGTTGGCCACCAGGACAATGGCACATCTCTACCCAAAGCAGAGGAGTTAATTTGTGATGGGGTAACCTTTATGTCTTGGTGAGGGGGTGAGTGTGTTAGGTTTGTGTCAGCCTGGGAATATGCCTGCAAAAAGACATTTCTGATGGGTAATAAAGTCACTTAAATGTACCCTCACCCAAACTGGACACTGTAAGTCAAAAGTTAGGCTGTTTTAATGAGAGCTTTATAATTAGGTTGTTCATTTGCTGGGTGAAATTGTCATTAGTAAAGGAAGGTTTTATTAATTCACTTTTTAGTATAAAGAATATAATGAATTGCTAATATTCTTATAGATACAGACCACAATTATTTCTGCTTCCTGCCTTGCAAACATCTTGTTTCAAATTAGGTTTATCTGCTGTCTAAAACTAAATACAATAAATAGATGTATAATAAAATCTTTTAATTGTCTTAGCATATGTTGCTTTTATTAGGTGAGAATAATTGCATTCATGGGATCACCTACAAAGTCCTTTAGAATATAAAATTGAAATGGCTTCACACTGAGTGCACAAGTCCTTCTGAGCCGTGCCATTTTCCCCTTCACTGCCTCTTGTCCCCCTTTCGCTGTAAAGTTCACATTGAAGTGTGACAAGAGACACTTGACAACTGACACATGCTGGATCTTATCAGCAGTGAGTGCAGTCATGGGCCCTGACTGAAGAGCGATTGTCATTTCTACACCATTTATTCTTCTCCTAGCCTCATTGCTTGCTTCCTTTCTGAGGAAATTTTCCCTGTTAAAGTACTGTACTTGTCGTTCTTTTTTGGTGCGTGTCTGTGGGGGTTTTTATTTTTTTTTTCCCCTCACGAAAGGATTTTGTTATGCATTCATCCCATAGGCAAGCCTCTAACAGACTTCCTCTAACCTCTTAGTGTCAGGACTGCTCTAAGCTGATTCAGGCTAATAAAAGCAACCCAACAAAGCTTTGATGGTGTCATTACATCTTCCTTAAATCCCTTTCCTTGCTAACATCCAATAATTCTATTACCTCTAATCAATTCACTGGCTATTTTATTTGAAAGGAAGAGAAATCAACTTCAAACCATGCCGGTGCAGTTTGCCCAGCATTCACAGAAGGTGATGATGTTTCTGCCATGGCTTCAATTGAGTGTTTAAGTGAGTTCTGGGCTGTTGAGCAGTCTGAACTTTTATCTGTGCTCTGCCAGCCCAAGCCAACAACAGCAGAAAATAGACTGTTGTTGCCTCTTAGAAGTTCCTCCACTTCTACATAACACTGTGTGTCATTTCTGTAGTTTAGATAGTATAAGCAATAGATAATTTGAAAATATTGAGGATAAAGCGAGGAGATCCCAAATGCAGGAGTTTAACCATTCTATTTTAAATTAATTGTCCCTACAATGCTTTGTGTTGTAGCTCCCTTATTTTTCCTTTTTTGAACAAGAATTTTCTCCCTATTGTTTTAACTTACTAGAGCTTTCACACGTGCTCAGTCCCACCGGGGTGATTGCTGGGTTTTGTCATTAATACTGCAGAGATGTCTGAGCAAGCTCTAAGGCTATGTTCATGCATCGTTGTCTGACGGGGGCTGTGTCTGCCAAAAATCTGATTGCCCCCGGCTCACGTCAAGCGGCGCGTCACGATCGCGCTGACAGAACTGCTGCCACTGCTGCCCTAACACAGCTCTGGCAAAATAAGCTGGGTATCTTCAGCAGCTTAAATAATAGGTCTCTGCTAAGGCAGCCTCCAACTGAATCATCTGAGTGATTAGGGGAGCAGCTGGGGCTGCAGGTAGTGCAGGGTGGTACCTGCTGGCAGGCAGGGCGTGATGAGCAGCAGGATGTGGGGCAGAGGTCCTAACATCTCAGATTGACATGGAAGGAGCCAGTAAAGGACTTCAGAACATACTCTACATAACCAGACTTGGCTCCCCAAAGAAATTTCACCCACATCATCTAGCCACAGAAATGCTGGTAATTATTCCTGGTCCTGTGGCAGCATGAAAAATAAAAGTACATTAGGCATCAGGAGGCCCCAGGAGCTTGGCACTGAGCAGATGGGTGACAACCAGGCCCTTACCCAATGAAACCAGGGTTTAGTTAGGAAACTACACTGTCCATAACTTGCTGCTGAGGAGAGTCTTCATGTTTAGAACGAGCGAAATTTTATCTGGGTTAAGGCTCTGTCTTCTTTCTGATAGATCTTTTAAGAGTCTGCTGCTATTGTCCCTTTTTTCTTAATGAAAAACATGCATCATCTCATCGCGCATTGGTTTCCTCCTTTATCTCTTCTGCTATATGAAAGGCAGAGTGGTGGGCATCCTGTTTTCTCCCACGCCGTCGTAGCTGTTGCTTTCAGAATAAGTTGTGCTTAAGCTCTGAGCTGAGGAGGAATTCATTGCTGCCCTGGTGTTGGTTAACAGTTACTCACGCAGAGCCCCTGGGATGACTCAGCTGAGCGTGGGCGGCAAACCAACACAAGTTAGGATTGCCTGTGCTCTGTCCCCAGCATCAATTCTGCTGTTAAACCACGGCATGGACTGTTTGGAAGTACGAGGACTTTGTTTTCTACCTTGTAGGTTCATATCCTAAGCATAAAGCACATCTTTTCTGTAAACATCTGTCAATCAGGTAAAAATTACAGAAGCTTCTCAGAGCACGGCTTGGCGATGCCGCTTGTAATTTCAGTTGTCGGGCGCAGTACACCTCGTGCAGCAGGATTTCATTGCTCTCAACTGCCACGGGAGACTTCTCAGTGTATGTGACACGTCAATGACACTGGTGTCACTGCACAGAAGCCTGTGGTTGTGCTCGTGTCTGTTCCCACGCGTGCTGCCTCTGAACCCGCAGGTCGCGGGCTCCCCCAGCCCCGCCTGGGGCCGTGGCCGTGGCATCAGAGGCTGAGTGGTTCCCCTGCAGCAGGCTCTGATGGAGGGGTGCTGGCAGAGCCCGTGGGGCCCCACAGCAGCAGCGTCCCCGGCTGGTGTTCCTTCCCCAGCGCCGAGGGAGAGGCCAGGGATGGCAAGTGGAATAATTGATTCTGATTGAAGTGAAATTAAAATTTAGAACCTGGGCAGCAGTGGTGATTTAAGGTACTGTAACTGAACTATAGGTTTAAATAATGTATTTTAGCTCCTACAAAGATGGAAGAAATGTATCAACTTCTATTAGCCTAAAAAAGAGAGGGAGCTTTGCATGGAGGTGCTTGTTCCAAAAGGCAAAGTTCATCTGAATTTCTTTGTCTGATCATCTCAGGAAACCAGAAAGTTTTAAATGTACTTTTTGTGCATATGAATGACCATCCTGATTCTGGTCATAAGAATCTTAAGTTCAGTTTCGCGCATTACCATTTTTTTTAACTCCTCCACTGCACCAGCAGGCAAAAAGTACCCAGAGAAGGTATTTAAAGTCATTCAGAATATAAATTTCTAGTCTGTCAAATTAAACTCCTTGTATCAGAATCCCTGGGCTTCCAGTCAAATATTCTTTTTATATTATGATTGATGACCTAAGTTATAACAAAATTCTACCCTACTGTGTCAACACTCAAGGAGAGAAGTGGTAGACAGGTAATTTACAGGTTAGTATTTTCTTTAGGTCTACCTACCACTTGTTTATTTAGAGGTAATTTGATTGAACAGCCAAAGATATGTGAGAAGGGGTTTTGTTAGTAGTGTGTTTCTAGATCAATCATAGTTTGATTACTGGAAGTCCACCCTGTTATCAAATATATTTCTCATCAAATATTAATTAGACATGTGGACAGTACTATGGAACTTCATCACTGTCACAATGTTCGTCAAGCAAATGTCATTTACTTCGCATTTTAACATAGATTTTTGGTTTATTGAATTGAAGTGTTGGAGTTTGCTTTCTTTAAAATGAATTCTAAAAGTTTTTCTAGTAGCAAGACATTGAAAACAGACCTCAACTTCTCCATTTCATAGTCAAAATCTGGGCAAATACAAGTAATGAATCCAGTTCTGGAGTTAGGCCTGATGGGTTCATGGGAGAAGGGAAACTTAGGAAGACTGTAAAAAATGGAAACAGAAAAGAAAATTACGAGGCAAGCTTGACAAAGTGGATTTCTTAATTAGTTAAATCACCTGTGGGATTATAAACTGGAGCTGCCCATGATCTGCAGTCAATAAATGGGTTCTCTCACCTTTCTTAGTCTCTGATGTCAATATCAGGTATAAAAGAAAAACATTTTGGTATAAGATTCAAAAATCCTGCCTAGCCAGGATGAGGTGGATTCACCATGGTAATTCCTAAACCAATTTGATTTCCAGATTCTTTGTGTTGTGATACCAGGGAATCCCAAGCAGAGAAGTGCTTGGTTTGGAACAGATGAACTGGAAGGAAAGGAGACCTCTATCAGCAAGGGAGTACAAGAGAAGAGAAAAACAGTGAAGATCAGGAGGAAAGAGTTATGAGAAACTTCTGTATTAGGATGTAAGAGGGATGATAAATTTTGTTCCTGGCACAATGAAACTGCTTAGAGGGAGAAGTTATTAGCTCTCCTTGATCATTAAACCAAATGGAGAATTTGGAATGCAGACAGCAGGGAAAACAGAGGTTTTGAGGAAGAAGATGACTTACTCTTTTATTAGAACTATCTGCACCCAATGTAATTGCCATCCCAGTTCTGGAATAGCAAGTTATGGCTTTTCAGAAGCAAAGAATGTAAAATGGGTAGCTGGCCTTCGGAGTGGTGAGGTGTAAATAAGTGCAGTGTAAGCAGCAGTTGTGGTTGTGTTTGCTGTGGAGCATCTGAGGAGGATGTTGTGCAGACTGACACCGACAGCGTGGCAGTTTCAAGGGCCAGCTTTGAGACTGCTGTGGCTCTCGCTGCTGGAATTGTGTGGGGTCTGGTTGCTCACCAGCAAAAGCAGAAGAAAAAATTGTCACTCTTTTGGGAAATGTTGAGGACAGATTGTTTTGACATTCAGTAAATCAGGATAAAACCCTGTACCCATCATCAGCCTCCTGTTTTGCCTGTTATTTCTTTGCAAAATGATAGCAAACATTCATCTGAGACACATGTCTAAGCATTAATCAGGCTAAACCCATCAATTCAACAGTGATGCTCTTATTTTATCCAGACTGTACTCTGTAGCAAGAAGCCACATTATTTCTGCATAAATTCTTCTCCCTTTTCCTGTATATTTTTGCCTTTCCGCCTTCTGACTGGTATTTGTTGAAGATAGCTGTGCACAAAGAGCCTTTTTCTCTTGTGCCCTTCCTGCCCACATATTACAATTGAGCCCAAGTAACATGACAAGCGGTTGCTGTAGAAGTTACTGAGATATAAACAGAGAGACACAGCCTTTGTTATCTAGACTTGAAGGAGGAAATGGAGAGTGGGGAGGGGCGGGGAGATTTTTTATTAACTTGCAGTTAGAATGGATTCAAGCTGCAACATCAGTGGAAAGGTATATATTTACCTTTAAGTGCCTGGCTTGGTTCTGTGTGTTCATACGAGCTCCCTTTTACAGTGTGCAGTTTCTATCAGATTCCAGAACCTCCCTCTTCAATGGACTCTTGCAAGGCAGCAGAGCTAGGCCATCTTAGCAGAGAAAATTACAAATTGCTAATTTAAGTGCTTCTTAGAATCATTTTCTTTTTGTTTTGTGTAATTTCCACACTTATAAAATCAAACTCTCAGTTAAATGTTTATACAGTAATTCAGCCGGCTTAAGCCATCTGCTAGCGTGGCATCTGCAGAGCTGTTTTGTTGCGTCCTCAGTATTGTTTCCTCTACACATCTTTGTAGCCTGGTATTTTGGTTGCAAAAGGATCATTTTATTTTTCAACACAAAAGAAGTGCTGTTTATATCTCTGGATCTAATTGTCAGCTTTATTTCCAGACTCTACCTCAAATCAAGTCCTTATGCCTCTAAAAACCTTATTCTGATTGACATTTACTTTTCAAAACCTATATTCAGTCTTATCTTGCTCTTTTATTATACATGCCTCTGTATCAGTATTTGAAAAAATCCTTATCGTTTGTGAAGAGTATAGGTGGGCTTGGAGCATTAGCATTCATACTTGCATGTTAACAACTGTTATAACGTGTACCAGAGGGAAAATATTATTTCTTGTAAATGCTCAATAATTACAGTCTTTATTGCATCAAAACCTGTGTTTTGACAGATAGTGGAAAGCTTTCAAAGTTTGTGTGGGATGGATGACAGATAGCTGCAGGTGGAAAATATTTTTTTTAAGTATTGGGTTTTCAATCCCTGATACTGTAAATATTCTTCCAAAATAACATTAACCTTCCACACAGGGTTGGTAGTGTTCAATGATAATACATGTATTAGCAAAAGATACCTGGGAAATAATTCTTAATGATTCCATCTAATTAATCTGTGGTTGGGACATTAACGTCTCTTTTCATTAAGTTGGGAAGTATGAAAGACTAGAAAATTACTGCTGTGCTGGATTTAGTGCTTTAGGTATAATTTGGATGGATGTGCTAAATTCTTGGTCGTAACTTGCACTAACACCCAGTCTAAGACAAATTAAAAGGGGAGCCTATCTGCTATTGCACTTTCCAAGAACATCTGGATGCTTTTAAGCCATTTGCAGCATATGCCTTGCAGAAAGGATTTTTTTTTTTTTTAGCTATATATATACATCCTATGAGACATTCTCCAATAATTTCCAGCACATGTGATATCTTGGGTTTTGTGAACACCAACACAAAATGAGGCTAGGTGGTCACGTTTTCTGTTTTGCTTTTCTTTTGGTGTATTTTTTTAAGTGTGCTGTCTTACTGGATAAACATTTGCATTTGCAATGAAGTTGTATCAACCAAGCAAATCAACCACTCCGCTGCAAATGAGGTCATGAGAAGCCTGAGAAAGTTCATCTGAACTTGCAATTCTTTTGTTTGGGGTGTAGATGTTCTGATCAAGTTTGTGCTATAGTCAAATGGACCTAACACCATGATTTGTGCTGAAAGCTTAACTCACGTGTTTTAAGAGTTTAACGAGCACAGCAGCGATGCTGCCTCCTCATTTGGACACATCCTGGGTTTCGTGTGAAACGCCTGAGCCTCTGGTGTTTCAAGTTTCTCTTGAGTGTAAAGACACCTCGATAACCTAATGGGATTTTAGGTTTTCAATGAGTTTGAGACTTATCCAGTTGTGTTTATTCCATCTTGAACGCTATGTTTGCAGTGTTTGGTCTGCTGAAGTCAATGACAAGGCTCCCACTGACTTTAGTGGGATCACAATTGCCAACCTAGAGAGAAAAGGCAGCGGGATGTAAGATTTCTGTCAACTGCCTTTAATATTGCATCTAAATTGAGAAGGCCACTTCTCTTCCTTCGAGGTTGTGGGGATGCTAAAGTGTACTTGACAGATGTCTTGCCAAGGGTTCAAGCTGATTGCTGAGAAGGAGCTCTCAGCAGCCTCTCGCAGACCGATAGTGAATGCAAGTTGGGCTTGAGCATCACTCCATTCAGAGTGATTAAACAAGGCAGAGACAAACTATGTGACATCAAGGGCTGCCACATTTTATTAGCCCCTTGCATCACACAGAAGGCCAGAAGGCACCAGCCAGATATGTGGGCAGATATAAGATGTTCAGATTCCAGCTATGCTTAACTGATAATACTCCCAAGAAGCAAATTAACTGTGTCTAGCTGCTGCAAGGGTTCAAACCTTTTTTCAATGATTAGATGGACCAGCCAAAACTGTAGACCCCAGCACCATTTCAGATCACCAGGAGCTTTCTGAGGAAGAATTCTTTTCCAAGAAAAAGTCCAAGGAGCTGAGACTAAGGGTTTAATTTTGTACCTGAACCGTTTGTTTCACAGATGGGACTCCCTATGGAATGTCATTCCTTGAGAAGTCAGCAGGGGTCACTTAAGTTCATTATTTTGCAGCAAATTCACTTTTGGACTTGTCAGAAAGTAGTGCTAAATATTCTTTAGGTATTTATCATTTATGCCTCTGAGTGACTTTCTCTTCTGTAATCTAACTGGGCTGAAAAAAAAGTGTTGAAAAGTATGTAAGGAGGGTTAGATAGCACAGTTCCAATACAGCACTTGGACAGAACACATATTTCACATGTCGCCAACCGAAAAAGATTGTGCCACTTGAAAGCATATTGCACTTTAATAGAAATTTATTGTCAAAAGAGTATCCTCCTAGCAGGATATGGCATTGTGGCAAAACAGGGGATAGAGATCTCGTTAGAGACCATCATTTTTACTTGTAGGTAGCAAATGGAAAAATACTGAGAGAGGGTCAACTGACTGGCACCAATGGGAAAGGATCTTCTGTGTGTTTGCTGGGAAACCAGGCACACTTCCTTTCCTCCTATTGGAGGAAGGAGAGGTGTGTATCCCATCAAAAGCAAGCATTTCTCTCTTTGAGTGACAGCACGTGCACACTGTGGAGGTTCCTGCAGCTCCAGCTTCCCATCCCATGGAATGGAACATGTAGGACAAACAATTTATTGAAGTTGCAATGGAATTCCCCAGTTTTCAAGATGGGCTCATCAGAGTCCACCTTGAACATCAACCAGAGGAGTAGCTCAAAAAACCTGACTTTCACCTTTGCGGTGGGCAGGATGTTTCCTTGTTTATGTGGACATCATGCTATTGTCAAGAAAAATGAGGATGTAAAAAAAGCTGGGATGCGAAGAGCCTCAGAATTTTCTTTGAAGCATTGAGTGTCATGTGTGGTCTTGGAGCTGGAGCTCCTTTAATCCTGAGTTGGTGCCAGCTAAAACTGACTGCTTTATAAATATCATACAGAAATTAGAATTGCTTGGTGCATGATCCAGAAGACCTCTGCATCCATCTATTTTTTACCCAGAGCAGTTTGGACTTGTTTTAACTACCTGCCTAACTCGATCAGGACACGCTGTGCTCTTGGCAAGCCTTGGCATTGCAGGTTCCTGCTTTTCTGTGTGTGCCAGGACATGGAGCAGCAGGGCTCTCTGAGCTCCCACTCCTCAGCCTCCTCCTTCCTTGCACTGCAGTTTTTGTGGCTAGATTGAGTGAGAGCTACAATAAAAGGAAGCTAATGGCTCTCCCAAATTAGACTCTCTTTTGCCAGAGCAGTTTAAGAGGTGCATGGCTTAGTATAGCAGCTTTGGCATCGTTAGTACTGCAGCAGAGAGGGCTGTCCAAGAAGCTGGCTGAGGCTGGCAGGAGGTGCTACAGACAAATGAAGAGGACACCATAAAGCCTCTAATCCTCCCAGAGATAAAGCACTGAGGGAGCTAATCATGGGACACATAAATTATCAGCATAGCAGACGTGAGGAAAGGCATTGCACAGAGAGCAAAATTGAGTTCAGTGGAACATAGGTCTGACCAGATGTGCAAACACACACCTAGGCTGATAGAAATAGGAACAAGGAATACACAGTCTTCAGCAAAATTTAGGATGACCCAGTAATGTCATTCCTGACCTTATTTCTACTGTGGAACTTAGACCTGACTTTCTTCACTCTCTTTGTTCTCCTAATGATTAACCTGGGTATGAATGTTCTCTTTTTACGTTTCTTTTTTTCTTTGCTACTTGGTTTGTTGCAGTTTATTTATTGTGTGATTGTCCTAAAAGAGCAAAGAGACTTCGACATGGCAGCTGAAAGCACAGAGATGCAAGGTGCTACATAGTCTGACAAGGTCAAGAAGTATCAATAGGTCAATGCACAAAACTCTGCTAGTAAATGTGAGTATGATGTGTGTGTGTGAGGGTCTCCATGACCAGTACCAAACAGTTGCATGAAAAGTGGCTGTAGGAGCTCAGATACTTTATTAGTGTTCATTTGACATTTTAAATGAGCAATTTGTAATATAAGTATGTAAATATACACATGCACTTTTAAATTTCAGCATTGGAGAAAGATAACCTGCTACTGGGCAATATCAGTTCCTGCATCTGTAGAATTGCTGTTGGACATGTACTGATTCCCTAACAATAGTCAAAGTGATCATTCAACCTACATTTAGCATGCTGGGATTTAAAATGCAAAACAGCAACATACTTCATGCAAATGTCAACTCTGCCTATGTTCTAGGGTGCATGTCCAGAGGAGGAAACAATAAGTTTATTCTTCTCCCCAATTAGACTTTTGTGAAAGGCTCAGTTATGTCTCCAACTATCACATTGAACACGCACTAAAGCAGCACATTAATGTGCCTTTTAATGCTTCTTAGGAGTAGATCAAAAGAGATGTCAGGTGCACTTTACATTCCTGCCGTGATGTGTCTGGGGCTATTAGTGCATCACCTCTGCAAGGGCCGTTGTTCCCAGCCTGCCGTGCTCGGGCTGCAGGCACTCTGCTGGGACACTGCCCTCCAAAAATGCTCAGGGATTTACCTCCATCCTGCTACACCTCCTGTCTTGGCTCCACAGCTGGGAAGCCAGTAGAGTCATGCTGCTGTCACCAAAAGCAGGGTTTGGCCTTTGCTTTTCAATGGGAGAAAGAGTTGTTGAAATCAGTCCTGGAGAAAACATCTTAAAACTCAAGATGCTGGAAAATGGAACTTAATTAATGGGAGCAAACTTGCAAACCTCCACAGCAAACTGTTATTATTTTGCTTGCTTGCTTGAGGGAATATGTCAGAGTGGTGTTTACCTTTTTTTAGCACAAGCTTGGCTGTTCTTCCCATCATTTACTTTTACGTGAGTAGCAGGTGAACTTGTAGCTCTGTCACTCCAAACACAGGGTACTTAAAATGTGCAAGAGACAACTTTCCTTAACCAGGACAGCATTGTCATTGCACTGGCCCTGGGTCCCTTGGCTCCACAGCAGATGATGACTGATGCAGCTCACTGTTAGCACATGGCTCTTGTTGGAGTATGGGGCTAATATTGGCCAAAAGACTGCAGAGTCCATTTGGCATGTGAGACACAGCCAGGATATCACGGGCACCCTCTGCTGTACCAGACACTGAGGATAGAGCTGGGCCTCTGAGGTTTGCAGAGCTGAGTATAGCTTAAAAATGGAAGATAAACAGAAAAGAAAATGTACCCTGTGTCAGCTATAGGGGCAAAACTGCAAAGCAGGACACAACGTAAGGAAAGTATGTGAAGAGCAAGAAAATAGAAATGCTGCAGTGAGCAGGATGACATGAATGAGGACAAGAAGCTGGAATTAATGCAGAAGTGGGGAAGCAGTGAGAAGGGTTCAAGTTTTGTAACAAAGTTCATTTCTATATGTTTTCCTCTTTCAAATGGATGCTTTGAATAAACAGTACTTTCATTTCCCGTGAGGCAGAGGTGAATAATAAGTACCTCATCTGGGGACGCCGATCTCCCCAACATCAGTCATCTGCTTGCAGCCTTACACTCTGGCAGTGCTTTGGCTGAGCAAATTAGCCTGAAGTGTTGTGCCCTTGGCTGGCAAATCCTTTCAACCCGGTTGAACGGACAAAATGAATACCCAGATTGTTCCTACGTCTGTTATTCTCTCGTGTTTATCTGGCTGAGCTGTCAGTCAGGCCATTATAACTGTGGTGCACACTCAAATGACTTGTCCACTCACAAAAGCAGAGTCTGTTGATGATAAGCTAAACAAAACTGGAGAGCGACTGTTGACAGAGTTGGGGATCTTGCGAATGTCTCAGGTAAAAGCAGGAATGCAGTTTGGGAAGGTACAGACGGAGCTTTTTTTAGGTGTGTGTCGTTTTAAAGTGCTCACCGGGATTCATCGGCAGACGATAAACGGGCGTTTGTAATGACTTGGGTTCCTCTCTGCTTTAAACAAATTAAGCGGCACGAAGACGATTTCTGAAACTTGAATGTAAGGGTATATGGCACTTCCAAGAATTAATTAGCCCGAAAAGGCATAATTTACTCAGGCAGGCTTTGCCAGGGCAGAGCGTAGCTGCTGCGGCCATGTGCTGGGAGGAGGGACGAACACCCACAGTGCATCGGGTGGGCTGCGCGGGGCTGCGGGGAGCGCGGCCAAGCCTTCCCAAAGGGCTCTGCACGCCCAGCCCTGGGCTTTCATTGCCCTCTTTCTGCTTTGCAGGACCTGAGGGTTTGAATGTGGTGGTTGCTTGTTCCTTCCCAGGCGGGGAGGATGTTTGCATGATGGGAGCTTATCAGTTTTACTCATAAAAAAGAATTGGGCTTCTTAAATATCCAGCAAAGCAGTGAATGACACAAGTGGAGTGTTGTATGAAGATCTATTTTCTGAATTTTTCCATGAAGACCCTGAGCTAGAAGTAGGACTCTGAGACACTCCTGAAACTGATTTAATTGCACGATATTAAATAATGCAGTGGCTTTCTGCTGAATGTGGCTATAGCCAAAGCCTTTTGGTCCTTTAGTCTGATGTTTGTGGCAAAAATGAACAAGCTTAACGTTTTCAGATTGTGATTGTGAACAGTCTCAGGTGTTTGAGCAATGCTGAGCCATATCACAGAAAGTGTCTCCTCCAGATCCTTCCCAGAGAGAGAAACCCAGCATCTTACTTTCTGCAGTGGAGAGAAAAGACAGAGCTGAGGAACACTGCAATGGTTTAAATCCTCATAAATGTCATGAAGAGGCAGAGGAAAACTTAAGTAAAGAAAGAAGGTCCTGTGTCTTGCTGAGAGTTTGTTAAGATGCACAGTTAGGGAGGGAGATGCTGCTGAGAGTGTGGCACAGCACGGCAACAACTCTTTTATCAGCAGCTGGTGCCTTCAAAATCCCAACCCCAGTAGCCTTGTTGGCGGTGATGATAACTGTAACGGATGGAACAGCTATTTTTCATCAAATGCTTGTTAGTCAATTTATTAGACTCCTAATATACTAATGCACTCATTTGGCAGGCATCTCAGCAAACGAGGCTCGCAGTGGAGTGTACTCACTCAAAGTCACGGTAACTCACAGGTTGCTGATTTCTCATCAGCACTCAGAAGATAATTTGCAAATGTGCCATTTATCATTATATGCTTTGTAGAAGCAGATCTCATGAATGGGATAAACAGATAAGAGAGTCTAATAATGAACATTTCCTTCCCAAACAACACTAACAGCTTCTAGAGTATTATGTTTTATATACCTTGCCCATGCACACCTCTGTGTGCACCTGAGTTCGCCTGTGCTAGTGAAATAGCTGGGCACACAGCTTTTAAGGGTGGCTAATGTACTTATCCATCCCTCTGCTCAAGGAACACAGAGTTGAACCAGGTCAGACATTGTCTGCTGGAAGGCATAAGATTTCTATCTGTTGCAGTTTAAAAGCAATGGACATGTGTGGACTTCACCATAAGAAGCCACCACTTACCTTCCAGCTTTCCTTTTCTCGAAGAAGCACGAGCATCTGTGAAAAGCCGCTGTTAAAGCCAGTAAAAGGATTATTCAGAGGTGGGATGGTGAGGATTATATGGTGGAGGTTGCTGAAGGAGCATTTTTTTCCACACCAAAGACAACAGGCTTTATGGATGCTCTGACCTGCACTGCTGTTCACCGCTGTGTTTGACTTTGCATCGCTGGCTGCTTTTTATTTGCTTGTTCACTTTTTACTGGGAAGAAGTCGAAAGTAACAGAAGCCCAGTGATCAGTCTGCAAATGTGATTCCCATCTGCCCTTGTGACATTCAGGATGGAAGCCCTGCATACAAATCATTACTACTTATTTTTGCTTCTGCAGATGTGATTTTATTAAATGAAAGGTGTAACAAGAAGCCCAGCACAGGCAGGAGCCCTTTTGCCAAATGGCTCTGTGTGTTTAGCTCTGTGACTGCTCTCCAGCAGAGCTGGGAAACCATGCAAAGATATTGATAATTGATTCCATTTTATATAAGTTAAAAACTAGCTTTTCCCTCCTAGTGTGAAGGTAATGGGTTTTGTCTGTAGAAAGATAATAATTCTATGAACCATTTCTACGCCCTCTACTAAAGAATAGTACAGCTTGCACTTGAATGTAATGCCCGTGTCAGCTCAGCTTTTTAAACATTCATCTTAAAAGAGTCTTCAAGGACTGGAAAGAGATCTTCCCCAGATGCCAAGCTAAGTTTGAGGAAAAGTCATGAAGATCCTGTCAATTAATGTGTTTATTCTCATATGTCTACTCTGGAAAAAAAACATCTTCAGACATGAAAGCTGTTTTCTTTCAATTAAAAAGTTGTCATTGCATTTAGTTTTCATAGATAACGGAGAGGGGATTTTTTTTTTTCTCCCCTTTAGTGTACTGGGGGATAAATATATCTTTTTTTACTTCTTACCTTTTTCCTCGGAGTAATCTTCATTTATTGCATGAGCCAAAAAAAAAAAAAAAAAAAAAAAAAAAGAAGGAAGAAGAGAGCTAAATTGAAACCTTGTCTCCCAATCTGTATGCAGGAGGTGACGTGATTTAGAAGCTTTAGGTAATTTCTTTTTTGTTCACACTCCTTCAGTTGAAAGGCTTCCACAAACAGTGTTACAGCACAGAAGGGAGGAGATGGAGAAATTTATCAAGCTATTTATCAAATTATTTTCACAGTCTGTCAAAGTCATAAGCATGCTGGAAAAGAAACATAAAGAGCGTGTTGAAAGAGAGGAGCATGTCTGAGTGAGCAGCAGGGCTGCAGCACAACCAGAGACGTGGGCACTGCTCTCGGCTGTGCCTGCATCTGCCCCCAAACCCAGCCCCAGCACTTGTGGTATTACATCCTGGACTGAGAAAATGGAATAGAAAACATCAGAACTGGCCTAGTGGAATGTGTCCCTGCCCATGGCAGGGCGTTGGAGCTAGAGGATCTTTAAGGTCCCTTCCAAAACAAACCATCCTACAGCTCTGTGACTCCGTGATCATTAAGCAGAGGGAGAGGTCAGAGAGAAGGGGATAGACATCCCCTCTCCGAGTGTCTCCTGAGATTTACAGCTGGGGATGGTGCTGAATGTAAATGGTGCCCATCCTGGCGCAGGGAGTGAATCCCTGAGATGGGACCCTGTGCTTTGGACAAAACAGCCTTGGAATGTGCGTCCTTGGTGGTGTGTCTTGGGAGACAGCATTGGCAAAGCAGAGGGAAAAATAAACAAAAAACCAGCTGAGAGTGAAGGAACCAGTCTAGTAAGAAATCTTTAATTTCTAATGAGCTTTAAAGGATTTGAGAGAGTTGATTTTTTTTTTAACAAACCAGTTCAAGTACATGCCTTCGGATTATAAAAGTACCTGAAATTGCCTAGAATATCAGCATGCATAGCTTGTTAATATTTACATATATTTACATGGGAAAACAAGAGAAAGATCTACAGTTATTTACAGTCTACATAGGAGAAGAGAAAGGCAGCATAATTGTATTTCCTAAAATACAGTAGTTGAATAGTCAGCACATGCATATTAAGATATATTTGCATGATAGAATGCAAATGTTTTAAGACATACCTTTTTAACTCCCTATGCTAAGGTATAGCATAATAAAGGTAATTTTTTTTGTGTTTTGTTTCTAGTCTATTTGCATCAAGTGCTTTAAAATGTTCACTAACACAGCGGCGGCATTATTTACCCTGGCAATTAAAGCAACAGTACACACGATAATTTCCTACTAACTAGCAACAAGCTGCTGGTGAATGAAATATCTATTGTTTTTCATTATCCATCGACCAACATACAGGGATCTCTCCTTGTAAAGGCAGTGCCTAAGCTATCACCATTAATTATAGAAGTAATATAAATGAGACTCTACAGTATGTACTAAATGAAATATTAACAAGACCAGTGTCTTTGAGCCTGAAAGATGCACTAACAGGGCACACTTTACAGCAGGCTATCTATGAAAATCACACATACATAATACAGGAGTGCCTGGCTTACAGCTCTAAGCCTAGACTTTAGAGGCCTGTTTCCTAGATCTGTATTATTGCAAAATACATTCCCTTAATTAGTTTCTGGAAGACAGAGTTAGTAGTTATTTTCTTACCATGATGCTTCCCCATCATAACACCCTGTGGTTTTTCAATGCATTGTGGTATTGAACTGTGTATGTTTGTGTGTTTGTGTGTGCGTGTGTGTGTATCAACGGATGAAAAACAGTCTTTATCTTTAAAACCTAAACTAACAGCTCGTTAAATACCTGTCCCAAAAGGTCACTTCCTTAAAAAGCATTGCGTCGTGTGGCTTTTTTTTTCACCCATGTCTGAAATAAAATTCAGTCTAAAAAATTATCTGTGCAATGAAGGAAGAAGCCAGATGTCAGCATTGCAGTGATATTCTTTGCAATAATGCATATGAAAAAATCTAAATTTGGACTAGAATAGTATTAAAAAGCTATATAAATATATACAGCATATACAGTACTGTATGTATACATACATTTATATAAAGTATATATATAATTAAAGTACAGCAAAAACATAAAACATTTCAATCCAGCATAAATTAATAACAGAAGTGATTTCAATGAACTCTCATCTGTGTATGCCCGAACACCAGCCAGACCAGTTCTGATGATTTAGTTGCAGTGGTGTATCTAATCTTTCTTTTTTTGGCAGGATATGTTTAGTGTCAACAACCTGTTTGCTCAACTCTTTAAATTACCCTTGCCCGGAAGAATCCACGGTTTGCTGGCAGGTTATGTGTCTCAGGAGGATTTCCAGTCCTCCACAGGATTTCCATTTTGACCGTGGCCAACAAGCTGTGATAGTATTTGTGTTGGTGATCGTGTTTGTGCAAATGTGCATCACAGAAGGGGATGCTCGGGGGTGAGCAGCCCCCAGCCGTGCTGGGATGCTCAGGGACTGTCCCTGACGTGCTCTTTGCTTCTCACTGCACTGGTCAGTGCAACCTGATCTCACCCTTACCCTCTTAGACTCTGAAATGAAAATCGATTATTTTCCTCAGGGATTTTTCCCAAATCTGGAGATGAGCAGAAGAATGCTGCATTGCTCCGCTGCTCCACACCTGCCTGTGAGAAGAAAAGATCATAGTCATTTGCATGCAGTGTTCAAAGCTGCCATTTCAGTGGAGCAACGATGTCTTAAGAGTGTAAATCAGGTGTGAACAGGGGTTCAGTGGGCAGGAGAAGGAATTGCAGCACTGATGTGCCTGGAAATGTGGTGCTGATAAAGAGGCCTGTGAGGAGCTGCTGCTCCTGCCCTGAAATGCTGGTGGAGCAAGGTAAAGCCACAGGCTTCATTACAGTTTTTGGAGCTTGAGGTGGCTCTGTGTGAGCCTTGAAACATTTTTCAGAAGCTGACTGTGGACTTGAATAACATTCTGGAAAAGAAAGAAATACGGTGCTGCCTGTGGGAACCACTTCCCTTCCAGGTGCTGTGGCAAAAGTATTTAAGTTGCACAGTCTGGTGTTGTCTCAACCATTGTGTGATTTCAGCTGGGATAGCCACGAGGGGCTGGCACATACAATACCAGACCGATGGGAAATATGTGCCCCTGAGAGACAGCTGTGGAGCACGTGGGGTATCCTGGGGCAGCTCAGATGTCTCAGGATCCATGTTAGAGAACGGAATCCCAGCCCTGGTATGCCATGATGGCTCTGCCTAGCACATGCAAAGGGTGGGAGAGATGAATGCATGGATCGCCTTTTCAGGGACTGTTTCCTTTTAAAGCATCTAGTTTTTAGTAACTCACTGTTGTTTTGGCTAGTAAGAGTTTTACCAAGTTTTGAGCTGGGCAAAAAAACTGGATGAGAGAGGGAAGACTCTGGAACAGGACCCAGAGTAGAAGACAGCTTCACAGGTTAAAGAATTAAATTTATACAATAGAGAAAAATAGGCGTGATTTCAAAAGATAATTACATTTTTGTCAGCTATTTTCCCAACCTTGTTCTACATCTTCTACACATTTTAATAATGGTTTATAATATAACACTTTATACTTACACAGTGCTTTTCCAAATAAAGTGTGAAAGCACTCCATAAATCTGAACGACTCCTCACAACACCCCTGTGAGGTGGGTAAATAAGAGTACTCTCCCCATTTTATGGCTGGGAAAAGTGAGGTACATGGAGTTGAAGTGGCTTGTCCAAGCTCACTAGGGAAGGAAAAGTTGAAAAGAGGAAAACAACCCAGTTCTCCTGACTTGATGTCCTGTATTGTATTTTTTTTTCTCCTGTGGAATTATTGCAGACAATCTGTTTGATACAGGATGTTGGAGGTTGGAAGTTTTCAAGTGCTATCATTGCTGTAATTGAGAACATATGGGGGGTTGCATAACACAAACAACATGGTGCATTATCAAAATACATTTATTACAATGGACACGATTTCCTTTGCAAAGTTGAAACCCAGAATGTAAGTTAAATATAGCTGCATATACTGAATAGTTGGAATAATCACTAGGTCTTAATGCCTCAGCAGTTGAAAACAAATCCTCTTTCATGAACTACTGCAGTTTCCTTACTCAAAGAACATAGCACACTTATCTCCTATAATGTATGTAAAGAACACTGTAAATGTGTAAGGGTCTTAACGACACTAAGAAAAGTTACAGCTTGAAACCAACTATGCTTTGCAAGTAGAGAAGCTGATGGAGTTTTGAGTCTTTGTAGTTGGGAATTAGTTGAAAAAGGAATACATCAGAGGGAAAAAAGCAGACCTTATAGATTTTAGTTTATCCGTTGTATTATCTTCTAAGAGATGCTTTGCTGGTTTAATTGTGGTGATGGGGGAAGGGGAGGTGGTTGAGCACCTCTGGTTTAGATGTGATTCGGTGAGACCTTTGAAAAGACTGTAAATACAGTGTCAGTTCAGGTCACGTTTTCCTGCTGGCACTTTGGTGGAAATAGGACCCAAAGTCAACTGAGCCCAATTTGGGATTTAGATCATATTTGGCAGCTCCAAAGTTTTATTTTTTTAGCTGCAGATATGATTTCAGTTTCACACTCTCCCAGAATAGTAAAGGCAGGTCTCAATTTCATATTTCCTTGCTGAAAAAGCAATCAAGGAATCCTGTTTTCTTACAGGACATTAAAACATACATATTCTGAGCATTATTCATAAGATAACTGTGCATCTGGGATTGCTCTGAGTAAGAAGACTGCAGCAGGAACCGAACAGTTCTCCTGTCATCTCACAGGCGAGACTAAAACTTGTTCACTGCGTTGTTGGAAGAGTGGCTATTCCTCACAGCTCTGAGTTATCCCAGAAAGAAAAGGAGTAAAGCCTGACATTGAGAAGTAGCTCCCTCAGCTACCACTGGCCTCGGCCATGGGTGATAGCACCAAACAGCTCTGAAGATTGCTCCTAAATACATAAAGATTGCTCCTAAAAACTTCACATACTGAGGAGTCCTGGAGGCTGAATGAGGACATGAGGATTTCAGACATGCTAGTGTTTTTCAGAAGAGGTCATTGTGCTCCACATTGTTCACAAGGACTTGGGTTTGATAGGAAAAAACCTACCAATTCACATTACAGAGAAAGGAATAAGTATAGTTTGAGAAAGCTCTGCACCTCAGTTCCAGCTTGGGGGTTGTAGCAATACCAGGAGACAAGTCCATTCTGAGGGCAGTTTTCCCCCAGCTGTCCCCAGGCAGCACAAACCCCACAGTGCCCACCCCGAGCATCAGCATCAGGCTCACAACAAGCAGTGGGGCAGATCCTCAGCCACTGCTCCCATCTGCAGCCTCTGAGAAGGCAGAAAACCTGTGCTGATTCCCACCAGGTGGAGGTGAGGCTCGAGGAATGGAAAACTGCAGCTGTCGCTTTAGGGTTTGGTTTGGATAATTTGGAACCGATCACTGTGGAAACAGATTCTGGATCATTTAGTTTGTTACTCCAAGGAGATTTTGTATTTTACATCAAATCAGGAAAATGGCCACTGCTGAAGCCAGCTGCTGAGGAGTTCTTCCCTCTAACAGAATGAGCTCTTCAGGGTGCTCATCAGAGGCACAGAGAAGGTGTGGGACACCCCATTGGTTTCATACCTGGAATGTGTTCATACTGCCTCGGTTGCTACGTTAGGTCACTACTTGGATTCGAGGATCCTCCCCAACCTTAATGACTCTGTGATTCTACCTCACACTGCTGTGTAATGAGTTATTTGGCTGTAAATGGTATGCTCACAGTGCCTTTGTGTGGATCTGATATTTTACTGTTAGGGCTGTGTCGGCTTTGTCTAATAGATCTGATATGAGTAACAGGAACAGCATGAAGAGTTTTAAGGACTTGCCTTCTTATTTCACTTGAGCTGCTTGGTCAAATGTCACAAATACTCGCCTCTCATGTCATTTTGAATTCACCTCTTTCCACTGGCCATCTTTTGAAATGCTCTGTGCTGAACTTAACCTCAGGCTACCAAGATAACTGGCCTTTATCCTTAATTTTTCATAAGAAAATAAACCCCTCCTTTTCAAATAAGCAGATCCCATCTCCCTGGCAGACAATGTTGAGTGCTATGTGCTCTTAACAGAGTTTAAAGTAGATCCTATTCATTCATAGTTGATAAATATACAGATAAGTTATGGCTTTGTTTCTATTATTTATATGCTTGGAATGTAAACCTGCTTCAGAACAAAAGTCTAATTTTAGAAAATAAACATGCATTTGAAGGTAGACAAATCTAAAAACTAAACATTAACTGTGTAATATGTTTTCTTATCAGGAACACAAATGGTATCTCAGAATACTAACAGATGCTTTACATATATTAATGAGGGTTTTACCATGTACCATATCTCAAGAACCCCTTTTCTTTTACTGTTAAGATATTCAATATTAATTTGCATTCAGTGCCATGAGTTACAAATTGACTGCTAGCAGTTATGAAATAAATGCCTATGAACTAGTAGCTACTTAGTACTTTCAACTCAACAAAGGATTTTAGAAGGATGGATAATTTAGATCTTTGAGTCTCAACTATAAATAAACAGCAACTGCTGTATAAATCCCACCCTGCTGCAGAGGAAGATTGTATTACAAAACTGACAAATGATTTGCGGAAGAGAATGATGAACCCTTATTACTAAGACACTCTTCAACTTAATCCAAAACAAGATTCCTGGGTAATTTTACGTGCGCTGGAAAGATTGATAGCGTGGTGCTTGCCCAGCAGCTTTCAAATGTTTGACTGGATCGGAAATGGCATTGAGGCATGATTAAAGATTCAGTTGGGCTTCTCACAAATTCTTTATCCTGTGTATTCATTATTGCAACCCAGTGCCTTTGTTGCAGGTTAAAGAAGGCTGACCCCAGCTCTGGTGATTAGCACCCTGTACAACCGATGGACCTATGGAAAAAAATGTTTAGGTTGCCTGACGCTTTTAGCATTGTTTATCAGCTGAAATTGTTGGGAGGGGGGGCCTTAATCACAATGGATCAGGGAGAGTCTGTGACAACTGACAAGCTCATTGTTTAAGACATTTTTTAACGAAGTTGTTAACATTAATTCTTTTATATAGTACTCTAATCTTCTTCAAATTATGTTCTGACATGGCACAAACTGCTTGGCATTGAAAGTCATTCAACAGTGATTAAAGTGCTCTTTTTATTGGTTTAAGAATGTTTCATCTTGTATCAGCAGTATGGAATTGTTTACTAATTAGATTCCCTAACATCCTCTGCTGTTGTATGCTGATGATATGTGAAGAGGAAAGCTGATGAGCAAAAAATTAAAACTTGTTACTAAGCTGTCATAAGGCCCAGCATATAAAGATGTCATTCAAAGGACTGTGTTCATAAGGGATAAGCAATATTTGCTGAGAAACAGAGCAGTTTCTGGCTAGCAGTGCAGGCACTTTGCACTTATCTGCAGCTCTGACTCTTCACAGAGGTTTGTGGGATTGGAGTTATAGATGCAAAGGAGGGATTTATCCCTTGGCGACCTTCCCATTCAGCATGGTATATATGAGGCTCCTAGGCATCCCACCTCAGGAAAGAGGTTGGGCTGGAGAGCTCTTGATACCCCTCCCAACACAAAGTGGGATTTGATTCCTGTGACTCTGTGATGCTCACTCCCCTCTGTCCTCAGACAAATCACTTAGGCAGATCCTCAAGTGTCTGAATGCAACCAGCTCACATTCACCAAAGGAAATTAGGTGCTTAAATGGCTCTGAGGATCTGGGATTTACTTTCTGTTGTGTAGTTTTGCTGTTGGAAAAATTCTCCTAGGCTTGATGAATTCATGTTTGTCCGTTATTGTGAGATACTAAAGCTTTACCCTCTGTCAACAAAGGGATAAATATGACTGCATTTCTCTTAAGTAATAAGAAAGGTACTTTTCTTTCAATGATAGAACCATTGAATTTTCTTCTTCCAAAACAGCCAATGTGATTGAAACATTTAGAAAGAAGTAAGGATGCACACAGCCAAAAAGCAAATGGCACGTTGCTTACCTCCAGTTCCTAGCAAAACACTGGAGGCATCGCAAGATAAAGTGCTTTGGGCTTGCAGCCACATAATCTTTTATCGCTTAAAGTAAATATCCTATGCTCACACAGGGAAAACTGTTCTCTTCTGGAGTCTAGCTTGTGTCAGTGCTCGAGGTATAAAGTACTGCTGTTGTGCTCTGGGATGTTTTTCTGCCTGCTGAGAATTTTGTTTAAACATCGTCAAATTTGACTAATTTGAAAAGATAAATTATTGTTTGGGTTGGATTTTAAACTGGCTCTGATAATCTTCCACTTTATGAATTAGCTGAAGTCTATTAGAGATAGCCTGAGTTTAGCTTGGCTGGACAGATGCTTTTCAGCAATAGCTTGAGGGCTCTCGCTCTGCATTGAGCAATTTAGTTTAATTTTGCCTTTCTAATGAAAGTCCAGTTGAATTGCTTGCAAAAAACTAATAATAATCTTTAGGGGCTTTGAGACATTCTAAACAGCTGAATACAGTGATCATACCTGTACTGTGGAGCTTTATAGGATAGTTGAATGGAGCATAGGAATTTTATTGTTCTCTATTAATATTATTTTTAGTAGAACTCTTTTCCATTTCTGCTATCACCTTTAAGATACTTTCTCTTTTTTTAAAAAAGATACTGGTTTAATAAGAGGATCACTATGTATTATACTAACTTTAAAAATATTTTGGTCTGTTGATAAATATATGCCTTTCAAAATACTTAATACAGACAGTTTTGGTTTACCTTGTGATGGGAGATCATTTCTAAGCTGTGGAGTCATCATTATCAGTTTAATCCCATCTGCTGAGGAAAATGCATGTCTTGCAAACAAATATGCACTTCTTAGCTGCTACAAAGTTGAGATACCTCAAATAAGGAGAATTGGGGCTGTTAAAACTGCTTCCTTTCCTTGAAGGTTGAGAATGCAAAGTAGAGGTCTTCTGCAGGTTGACCCCCTAGCAGCACCCTGAGTTTCCTCTGTTGTGACAATGAAAGGCCAAAAACAAAAAGGAGTGGAGGAGAATCACAGGAGATTGAAGCCTATTCTCTTTTCCCATTAAATTATCTTAATGCGGCAACAACTAATTTCTCTTCATTTACTTTTTCAATTGCACTTGGCAGCCTCTTTATTCTGATTCCTATCAGCTCATAATTAGTTACCACAGAAAGGACTAAGATGTACATAAATAATCATAAGATGCCAGATAAACTCTATCGGTTTTAAATTAGTGTTGTGTTTTGCTAATGCGCTCTCACCTATTATTTTTAATTATAGTTTACAAAGCAAAATAGCTTCTTGCCCTCTCTCCAGCTGTTCTGGCACTGTGCTTTTGGTCTGTGCCAGGGAATAGCCCATTGCCTGTGCCAGGGTGCTTGCCCCAGCCCTGTGGCCTTACATCTGCAGGTTTCTGTTGGGAAAATTCAGAGAAACCCATTCTTCCTGTTTGAACATAAGTTCACTTGGTATTTAAATTTAAAAAAAAAAGGAAAGGGAAAAGAAAAAAAAGAGAAAGCGAGAAAAATAAAAAATCCCTTCTGACCCACAAAAACCTCTAATCCATCTACTCCATTTCTTAAAGCATTATAAGACATGAGAAATCGTTGTTAGGGAACAAAACTCCACTGGAAAGCCTCGTGTCTCTGCAGAACCAGCCCCTGTCTCTGCCTGCAGCAGACAAACGCTCTCATACAGCAGCAGCAGCAGCAACTGCCATGGGGAGACCTGATCCAAGATCCATGGGCAGGTTTGGCACCGATCCCGACTGCACTTTACGTGATAGGTCTTAATTGGAGTGCCCAGGTTAATTTTGCACAAGAGGTTTAGGAAACCCAAACAAACCAAATCTATCCATCAGGCCGTGTTGTGGGTCGGGACTGGCCAGTGGGGGTGCCTGGGCATATGGTCAATGATTTCTGTGATGCAAAGGGAAGTTTTGAGGTGCTGCTTTCAAACCTGGCTCAACTGCTCTGGTGTCAAACACCACCTGGGCAGCTCCTGCCACCAGTCCAGGTTTTTACTACGAAGAGGCAAAAAACCTGAGCTTGGGGCTGTGGTTCAGGATTCTCTTTTCTTTTGCTCAAAGAGGGAAGGAAAAGAATCCTCACTGAAGTGGTTCATGGGTGAGTGTCCGGGAGGCAGTGCCTTCAGCAGGGCCGCAGCCTGGTCGCCAGGCAGGTTCACCCTGCACGAGACACACCTTCAGAGGGCCGCGCTCGAAATTACAACCATGATAACAAATGATAAAACACCTCTCCGCATGTTTATATAGTTTTGCTTATTTTCTCTCTCGTATTTTTTTTTACTTAATTTTTTTTTTTTTTTTTTTAATTCCAGCAACAAGGAGCTGCCACGAGCGTGTACTGTGCCACGGCGGCGGAGCTGGAGGGCGCGGGGGGGATGTACTTCAACAACTGCTGCCGCTGCCTGCCCTCGCAGCCGGCGCAGGGCCATGCCACGGCCGCCGCCCTCTGGGAGCTCAGCGAGAGCCTGATCCAAGAACGAATTGGCAGCCAGGCCAAATAGCAGCGAGCTCCTGGAAGGATCAAAACACGCGAGTGTGTGCGCGCTCGGAAACTGCCAGCACTGGAACCTGTCCAATCTTATCATCTAGAGGGTTTCCATGTACCTCAGATACAGATTAACCAGTGTTAAATGAAATAATAGCAGTCACAACATAGTGAAAAATGTTAAGTACTAATGGGAGGTGGGGAATACTGCGGGTTAAAGGGACAATGCGGCTTCCTGGGGCTTAGTTAGTCTCGGTTCTCTTTCTTTTGATTATAGCCTGTTCAAAGTGTAACCCAAGGAGGCATCTTTTGTCTTATTTTAGCAAAGCAATGCTGCAGATAATTTCTGTTGATTTGATTAATGAGTAGGTATGTGGCCCAATATGGGGTTTCCTCCTTATTTTGATAATTACTGTCTGTTAGGCTTTAGGTATTGACTGGGAGGTGGTAGTTGTGTTGATTCTTTTTCCCTACAAGGATTTTATTGGGTGTGGCAAATCAGAAGATTATTGAGGAAAGAAATCTTTTCTGCCCTTGACTGTTGGCTGCAAATACATCTGCGCTGTCTAGAAAAAGAAGGTGCAGGAAGACATCTGAACAGTAATGGTAAAGTCACAGCTAATTAAATATTTCTTTTTTTTTTTTCTTAAAACATTACAATAAAATATATGTTGTAAACCATTCCCTAAGTACTGTCGATTTAGCAAAGATGATGATGTCTCCTTAAGAACACACGGAGTGTAATCAGGGGTTTAAATGGTATTTCCATCCATTTCTCAGTTCACAGTTTTAAGGAGTTTTTTTTTTTCCTTGAAAATTCACAGTTTCTCAGTTCTCCTGATACTGTATTCCATTCCAAATCTGTCTTTTCTTTCCATTTAAATTCAATAAAACAACATGCTTGCTTGAATATTGTCACCTGAAGAGAAAGTTTGTCTCATTTCTGCAAACGTCTTAGTTCCATTTTTTTTAGAAAAGAAAACTTGAGGAAAAATAAAGAGCTTCTTGTTGATGCCAAGAAAATGCTGTTTTTTTCTTGTTTCTTTCTGAGTTCATTTTTTGTATTTTGTGCTTTGTAGCTGTCTTCATGCCAGAAGGTTGTTCTAAGCCATCCTCAGTCCAGCATCACATTTTCTGTAGACAGAATATAAACAAATAAATAGAAGGACACATTGTTAATAGAAGTTTATTTGATCCCCTTATTATTTCTGTTTTATTGTTAACAGTCTGCCTTCCATGATTTTTCTTGTCTGCAATCATAGTACATTGGATTAATTGTTGAATAGGAGTTAAAGTCAAGGCTTCTACTCAAGTGCAGCCTCAGCTGCTCCTTCCTTGTCTGCTTCCTTACCTGATGCCACAGTCTTTCCTAAAGCAGCAGTAAAGATATATGGCCTTTTTTTATCCCTGCTGTGCCACCTCTGTAGCAACAGCTTCAGGAAACAACAAATTCTGCCCATCTCATCTTCCTCCACTCTCTGCAGCCCCTTCCCCAAGGGCAGCACAGCCTGCACTGAAATATTTGGTGGAATAAAGAAATAAAAGGGGCTATTCCAGAAAGAACAACACCTCTTTCCAGCCTTTTGCAGAGGGAAAAA
>WEKY01022936.1:527904-563353 GCA_013390045.1 Picathartes gymnocephalus | reverse complement strand
AAAAAAAAAAAAAAGTCTTTCTTGTCTCCTAGAAGTTTTCTCCAGTCTGTGCTACACAGACCAGATGCTGGTGTAGTGCAATGTCTGAAAATTCATGGCCTGGGTTGAAGGCTTTGCAAGTTGAGGCAATGGTTACAGCCAAATTCCTTGTATTGTCTGGAGTTTATCTGGGGAGAAAAGTGATTAACTTCTGTCGCCTGTGCAACAGCCCTCACACACACATTATTTGCCCCTTTCACAGCCAGACAGAATTACTCTGGTATGACACAGGCAGTGTAGCTCTGCACTGGAGCTTGGCATTGCTGGGTTCAGGAGAGGCAGTAATTAAGTGATGCTGGGAGCTCTGCACTCCCCCGAAGGCCTGGGCCTTATGCTCCATTTAGGCAAACATTAATAACCCATAATGAACCTCCTGTCACTCCTTATTGCTGAAATATTGCCTGCTTCTATGAGAATTCGGTACTCAGGGTTACTGCCTGCCTTCCTTCAAAGAATATCTGTGTGTTTTTCCTCTGTACCCCACTCTCCATTTCAGTGTTAGAAGGTAAGAGCACTTTTAATGTTAGCATGGTTTTAGTTTTGCACTAGTATGAGGTAAGCTAACCCCTAACTTCACTGACTTGTTTGGGTTCCTCTGGTTCTCATTTCTGGTTGTTATTTATTGACTCCAGTGCCCTGTCTAGAATTTCACTGTCATAATTTTCTCCAATGCAGATAAAATTACTTGCTCCCTGTTTCTTACTTTTTATTTCACTCTGTCATTCTCCATTTCTCTTTTTCCCTCTCCTTCACTTTTTTCTCTCTCCATTTTCCTTCTTCCACTCTCTGTTCTCTTTGTCTTTCACTCTCCTGTGTTGAGATAGCCAGGATAAAAAAAAGGCTTTTTCCAAATGAAAAAACAATACACCAAGCTGTAGAGCCCTCACTTCTATTAGAAACACTTGTGAAAATAATTTTTTGCAATCTCAGTTTGGTTTCAGCACAGGAGGGATGTGCAGGGAACATTAAAAAAAGGACAAGCAATTGAAAAGAAACAGACTCCAAACCCTCCATTTTAATATCCTAGATGTGCCTAAGTCATTGGCTTTCAAATATATTTTGGTGTAAAATTTGGCACATTTACAGCCGGTCAGATTTATTTATTTGACTGGCTTACATTTTTCCGGTTGATTTACCTGAGGCAATGTCTGTGTGAATTACTCCACAATGCATTGACTGCAGTGTTCATTAAAGGTAGTTAAGTGATCCTGTGCCTAATATTAAAGCAAACCCCATTAACCTTAACTAGTATCATATCAGCAAAACAAAAAGAACTGAATAAAGCAAAATAGATCGGGTATTTATAGTTCTTGGAAAAGATCCAGCAAATTCACATCAAGCTCCTAATAGTCCTAATAAGCACTTGCTAGTTATCCCCATAAAAAAGAAGGAGGCTGGGTTAGGGCTGTGTCTGATGCAGGGCTCGGGCCCCACAGGGCTTTGGGGAGGGGCTGTGCTGGCAGGGGATGCCGTGGAACATTTCCCACCCACACTCTGCAGGGCGTTGCTCGACCCTTTCCCCCCTGCTTTCCTTCCAAAGTCAACAATTCCCATTTTAATGGTGATTTTTTGATCCTATATTGGTGCCCTGTGTCTTCAAGTCCATGTAGGTGAGTGAGCAAACTCCTTCATGGGATTGAAGAGCCAGAAGATTCTGGGGGAATGGAGGTGCCTTTTCAATCAGTGGCAGCTTCCACTGCTGTCCATTGTTCTGCCAAGGCAGTCACTGACTGCTGGGACCTCTACTTGCCAAATCAGGTAGAGGTGAACCAGCAGAAATCGTGCCAAATCTTGGCTTCTTTTATTTTTCCTTCCTGCTTTTGCTTTTGACATCTGGAAGACAAATCCCAGATATTCTCAGACCAGGTAGGGCTTTTTATTAGAGAAGTCTTTCCAGCAACGTTGCAATAATTTGACTTATATCAAGGTTGAATAACTCCTTGTCAGGTGTTAAGCTCATGACCTTTCAAGCCAAACACACTTATACTAACCAGTTTACCATTGGAATGATCAATATCTTGTAAGTGAGAAAGTCTAGACAGATCTTATTTTGTCCTTTGGTATCACTTGTGGCTTTGGAATTGATCATTATATGTGGCTGGGGAAAAATTGCCCATACATTTCATGCTCTGTATTTATCTTGACAAGGTTCTCTAGGATTATATTTTCATAATCTGAATGGCAGTGGAACAGCTGCTCAGACTGTGCAAGCCCTCCTTATCGGGCTGAATTTAAGCTATGGTAATTACTCTTTCTCCTTATGTATTTCTTTTTTAAACAAGCGTGTACTATACATTAAAATGTATGGTTGGGGTGGCAGGGGGCATGCTGAGAAGCTTGGAAAATGCTGCTAAAGTGTATTTCCTTCCACACAGTGGCTGATATAGGTTTGTATTTTATTGTAAATAAGCCCATGTCTGAGCACGAGTGGGCTCTGAAGCAGGGTCCCAGCCTACGCAGGGAAAATGTTGTTTTATTAACAAATCTTTTAGAGTCGAGATTCCCTGAGACTGGAGGCAGTTTAGGAAAGCTAGAATAGCCATTAGTAATACCCAGTAGTAAACACATGACTGACTGAAGCCTTCAGCTGGTCCCTTTGCAAAGAGAGTCCCTGGTGAAACCTGCACCCAGGGAAGCAGCTGAACCATCACCAGGGACCTGCACAGGCTGGTGCCAGGCTTGGGAGGTGCCTGAGTGACACGGTGATGGAAGCACTGAAATACAGCAGACAGATGGGTGGCTGTTTGCTGGTGCCCTTCACTGGGGGACAGAGGAAATGAGAAAATAGAGAGGTATCTTGGAGAGAAAGAATATGCTGCTTTTCTCTTTGTTTTTTTTCCTCCATTGCTAACTATGTTATTTACTAGATGCCTTTTCTGGGCTGTGCTTTTCTTCTCTCCCCCACCCCTGTTGCGTTTGCAGAGTGCTTTCCAAGGGGTGTTTTGTGAATTAGCTTCATGCTTTAAAAGAGAAGATTGCTCTGGCAGAGAACAGCATAGTTGTAAAAGTGTCAAGGTGTTATGAATGTCCTGATGATAGAGACCAGTTGTTATCTGCTGGGTAGTGAGGGAGGATAGCTAATGATGTGCAGCATGTAAACCGTTTGTTGCTCTAATCCATCTGTGTGGAGAGAAGTGAAAAAGAGGGGCAAAATCCTGGGAAAATTACTTGGACAGCTGGAGATAAAGTGTGTACTGATGGAGTCATCCAGAGGTAGCTGTCAACATGAGCTGTGTTTGCATATAATCCAAGCGATGCACAATGATTCCTTTCGGTACTTTTTTTTTTAATGGGGGTTCATGTGTCTGTGCACAGACCTTAATTACTATCCAGTATCTCTTACCAACTGGGCTCCAGTTTTAAGTGAGGAATGTGATTTTAATCAATTCGTGGCTGGGTGGTGGAGAGAAGTACTACAAACAGACCAAAGCAAGACATATGGATCCCTTTGGAGGACCTGAATTAAATGAGAAGCAGTCATTTTATTAATTCTGCTGTGTTTTATAGACCTTTTATATGGAACATTACCCATACAACTTCACCAGCTAATTAAAAAGGGCTCTTATCAATTTGCTGGACAGTTGCTTAGGCAGGGGGAAAAAAAAAAGGGAGGAAGAAATAATATTTTTTTTTTGAGTCCCAGAAAATCATCAACCTTAAGGGGGTACAGAGCAGATCACCAAATGCCTGGTGAGACTATTTGGACTGCTTATCTTCACTCTTCTACAAGAACTGTTGTAAAAGGTGAACATTACACAATGCTTTGAGACTGATCTGCACCGTGCGTGTTGTTCATATGGAAACCTTACACAGGTCTGGTGCAGTGCCTGCAGATCTGTGAGCACAGGCTGAATTAGGGGCTTTGTACACTGCATTTCTATGTTCCCTCCTGGCAAAGGAGGCACCCTTTTCCTTGGGCTGGCGTTAGCCTTTAACAGCAGCAGTTTGAGCAGCTTTGTAATGTTCTTAGCCAGGATTGAGGAGTGCGTGTGATGCTGGCGGGCGTGGAACGTGTAAGCTTTTCGCAAAGGGAGCAGAGAGAGAAGTGAGAGCATGGGAGCCACACTGGTCCCGACTGATCATCACATCAGCACGGAACTGATGGCTTTAAAATGAACTTTGGCTTCCGCAGGCAGCCTGAGAGGAAGGGCAAGAGACGGGGGAAGGTTATGGAGATGGGGAGTGCTTCTCTGAGTGCAGCCCTCTGTGCTGCTGCCTGTGTGGGATGGGACGAGGCTGAAGCCGTCCCAGCACCTGAAAAGCAGCATCACAAAAAAACAATCAGGAGGGACAGAGAAAAGTCTTCTGAACCTCTTGCACCTCCATAAACCCTTACTTTACGTGGCGTATTGGATTTTACAAGCACGGAGTCTCCTGGGAGCTGTCTGCCGAGCACACAGTTAGCAGTGATTGAACACCAGCGTTTTTAGCATTTTGACTTAAATCCAGTGTAAACTTGTAAGAGAACTGCTGGCCTGGGCTGGGTCTCTGGTGGACGGCAGTCAGCCGTGCATCACAGGCCCGGATGGTGGCTGCGGGTCACAGTTCAAAGGAAGCCTGAAATTTCGCTTCAATGGATCCTGAATTACCTCTCATCCCAGGGAAAGCTTTATTTCTCTCCCTCTTTTCTCCCGGCACTGAGCCGGCGTGGCTGGAGAAGAGAGGAGAAAGGGAGCCGGTACTGAGACCATCTCAAATGTACCTGGACTACAAACAAACCAGTATTTTCCTTCCAGCAAAGCTGTTCCTTTAATCTTTATGAGCAGGAGAAATTCATGCATTACAGAGGCACAAAAATGAGAAGGGAAGGGCGGGTGGGAATAGTTGCATTAGAATTAAGCCCTGTTTTTAATATGACACCTGTCAGACTTATTGTTAAAAATATGGAGAAAGGCTCCCTTCAGAAATAATAACATTGCAGCAAGGTTAGTTACACACAGAGAGTCCTGTCAGGAGCCGCAATTAGAAGTTGTTTACCAGCGAGCGAAGCAGCCCGGCAGCATCGGGGCTGCACGGACCTTCCGTGCTGCTTCAGCCCCAGCCCGGGGCTCACGGGTAGTCCTGCCTTCCCAGCCAGCCCGCAGCCGAGATGCGAGATTCTTCCCCGCAATCACGTTACCTTCCTAATGGCACTATCACCCAAGCGGGGATTAAGTGCTGCTTACAGTCAGGGGCTGGTGTCACCAAGTTTAGGCTGCCGAGCAATTAAAGGGTCAATTTAGGGCGGATCGGAGGGTGGGGGTGAAGGGGATGTCTGGCAAGGAGAGCCCTGGTAACCAAGAGCTGTCAGAGAGCCCTGCCCTGCAGGGGCCACTGTTTCTGTCGGCTGGCTACTGAAAGCCATTGCTTGCCCACGCAGTTCAGCCGCGGGCACCCGGAGGAATCCCCTCGGCGGCCGCTGCCGGCTGCGGGGCTTGCGAGGCACCCGGCCCCGGCTCCAGCTCAGACCGCAGAATTAATTCCATTTATGCCTTCAGCCACATTTCAAAGTCAGGCTCTGGAGACACAGGAGAAATTAATTTATTAAAAAGCAATAGCTTGATAATGCACATGATGATAGAATAAATGAATCTGTTCAATATCTTATAAAACAGTTGGCAATCACATAATAGAGCATTCATTGTCAATTTAGTAGCTTGTCTCATTATACTCTGCAAATAGTAGTAAAATGGTGTATTATTCATGAACCAACATGCTTTAATTACTTTTAGTGCACATTTATTTTTTCAAATGTAATATGAGTTAGATTCAGCCATAACTGTAACTCAGCTGATGAATCTTGAAGCAGTAACACAAACTGGAAGAGAAATTTTATGAGCCCAAGAATCAGCTTCTGGGAAGTTTGTAGCATTTCTGTATTCTATGACAGCAGCCCTAAAATGCCAACCTCAGATGTCATCCCAAATTTTGATCGTAGCTGGTAATACTTTAAAAAATAAAATATCATTAATTGATAATTTAATCAGGTGTAATTTCAAGTTTCATCATTTGCTGGGGTTGTTGGGTTTTTGGGCTTTTTTTTTTTTTCTGCCATAAAGCAAACCCCTATATCTAATACAGTTTATTTGTTGGCTTTATATACAGAAATTGTCTTGTTACCACTCCCTCCCTTCTTGGCTTCTCACACACACTTTTTACCAGCTTAATTTGCTATGAAGGTCTCACACACATGCAGCCAAGGTCAGTGAAAGTCCACTGCTCATTTCAATTAAAATGTTTGCAAGGATTTATACATAATAAACTGATCTTGCCTATAATAATAGGTTTCCTTAAGTCAGTCTTGCTGCTACTAAGTATAATGTTGCAGCACACTGTTGATTTCTATGTACATACAAAAAAGAGCACAGTAAAATAAGATGACTTAAAAATGCAATTAAAGTGTAAATCTTTACACCCATTAACATTTAGGGTCCATTAGATTGCTTTGTCTTTTACAATATTAAATGCTAAAATGTTTTGCTTTTATTCTCTAACAGTATATTCTAGTTCTATTTATAATACAAATGTAATTTAGCTCCCAATAAATCTTGGCTTTAATTGGTTATTAAGTATGTGCGATTATGTCATAAATTTAATCCACAGAATTTTTTTTCCCCTCCCCCATTCATCTCCCTGGCTTTGTATTCTGGAGTTAGGAACAGGGTTTGGTGCCATCATCAACATTTAGCCCATGTGAGCATCTCCTGGCTCCCGTGTGGGGTCTGACTGTCCCGGGCAAGAGATGGAGTTGTGGCCAGTGCTGGAGCTGTGGCCCTAATAAAGGCTGCACAGGGTATGAACCAGGGCTGAATTTCACTCTTTCTCCCTTGATGTTATCTTCTGCTTTGAAAGGTGTCCAAACGATGGCTGCACAATTATGACTCTTTTCCTCAGGCCTCAGTAAGCACAATTTAGACTAGTTTTTATTGGTCACCGAGGATGAGTTTCTAAGGTTTTTTAGATTCAAGAACTGGGGTAATAGCATTGTGAGGGCATGGCCCAGTTTCCTTTGTAATCCTGATTTCAGTTCCCACTAGTAACCTGAAGCCATGACTGTTTAATCCTTAATTCCTGCCACAATTAACATCTCATATTCAGGAGTACTTCTCTGTGATTTGGAAGGAAATCTGTCCCCAGCTAGGTCAGCCCTAGCTGGTCTCTTTACTAAGTGGGAAGGGATCCTTTTCAGCTCGAGTCAAACACAGTAACACCTCATTTAATGGTGCAATAGAGCAGAGAATCTGTTCACTCGGATGCAGTAGGAACCAACACCCTCGCAATTAGAGCTGGTGAGGAATGCAGGCACACAAACTCATAAGCTACTAATGAACTATTTGAGCAATTCTACAGGTATTTATATAAGGCTGAGACAGCATCCTCCGCTGAAGAGCTGCCCCCACCTGCCACGTATTCCCAAGGAAGCTTTAACTGAAGTGAAATTTCTTTATGTAAATACAGGCAATGCAGAGATTCCCACGTGCTCTGCCATCGCCTCTGCACTCGTGGCTTTGGTTTGTGCTGGTGAACAAACAGGGCTGCTCTGCAGCCACTTTGCTACATGTCAATGCCCACAAAGGTCACTCTGCTTCTCCTCACCAGCATTTTCACACTCGTGAATGCATCATCACACCACGGCAGATGAACGAGAGAACAGCTTTTTTAAATCCCTTTTCCAGCACCTTTATACCACCCTGCCTGGTTCACACTTACCCTGGGTTTCCCACCTTCATTTGCACAACTAAAGGCTAAATCCTGTCCATTCCCCTGTCGGATAATCTCAAAGAGCACCTCAGCTGGCTATGTCATCCCTTTCTACAGCTCATAGCAGGCAGTTTCCAGGGCAAACCCCTCTTCATCCAGAGCCCAAGCACATCAGGCAGGGTCCATGGCTGGCTGAGGACAGCAGAAATCCCTAAGGCAGCATTTCCCCTGGTCCTTCTCGTGTCAGCAGAACAAGAGATAAGGACAGAGCTGTGAGTTACACCACCACTTCCCTGACCTGGTGATCATCCCCAGATGTTCTTGGGGACAGCTCTCTATGAACTATTGCCTTACTCTCATCCATGTCTGCTCTGTGCCAGGCTGGCAAACCCTGCCAAAAGTTGAAACAAAGATGGTGACCTGTTTGTTGAAGTACAAAAACAGCTTAGGTGCCCAAACAGAGCTAAAAATGCCACTGCACTGACTGGTGCTCACACTCCTGAAGCCCTGAAGGACCCATCAAAGGTACCGACCATGTTCATTGCAGAGCTCCTGCACCTCTGGGATGAGTGACACACCACAGGGAGAGCTCAGCAGGGCTTAGAACATTATACAAGTCACTACAAGGGCTTATTATTTCACTGTGTAAATTGCATATGGAGCACTTGAAACGGGCAGATTTTAACAAACAGAGAAAATAACTATGGCAATTTGTCTTCAAAATAAATAAGGGAGTAAAAAACACATCCATGATGATCAATGGAGCTACACTTTGAACTTTTACTGGCAAATTGGTCAAGTCAGTCAGCTAAATATTTGTTTTATGTCCATGAACAAGTAGAAATTACAAAAAAATTGTAAGAAATCATTTTTTTCCAGATCACGAGCCAGTCTTTGCCTCACCAGTCATATTGGCTTAGTAATCCATATATTTACTTCACTTAGAATGAAATACAACAGTTCCGTCTGAATAATCTGATTACTTTTAATTTCCTAATTTTTATATCAGTCCCCTGGTTCTTGAAACCTTTCTAATTTTTGTATCAGTCCCCTGGTTTGGCAGTTTACAATAGTCAAATATTTTCTCACCAGCAGATCAATTGTTCACATGGATGTCCTTACTCCTGAATGTGAAGCTAATGGCATCTTTTGTACAGATCTATGTTCCCAGATGCAATCCATGAACTTATGGATATACATGTGCAAATGTGTGTTTACATATATCTCTATATCTCACACATATATAAAATACAGACAGAAACTCCCATACAATACCTACTATTTGAGAAACAAATTTTCTGGGTTTGTTGATTGCCCTAAGTTAAGAATCAATGACTTTAGCTTTCTAAGTTTTGGAAATATGGATGCCTCTGCAAAAGACAGTAGGTGAAATAAACAGGCAAAAAGTTCCATGCTGTTAGAAACTGCCACTATTGCTTTAAAATATTGATGGAACTAGCAAGAATATCTTCCAGCCCTCCTTAAAATTAGTCCTTGGCTCCTGATATCTGTTAACATTTGATGTACTTTCCCTGATGACCCTGGATGCATCTGGAGGTCGGTGCTCCAGAGTTCCTGGCTATCTTTATTGTCCCTAACTTGCTTTCTCTCCAAGCCTCTTCCTCCTTGCCAAGAAAAATATTCCTAGTTGTTGTACCTTCAGCAGTTCTCTCTATCAGTGCGTAACAGATGGATGGGTTTTGTGCTGGAAAGCAGGACCAAGTGCTTTTGCTGCCTGACCACGGGCTGGGAGCGTGTGCTGAAATTACTGCAGACCAGGAGAAACAAAAGGGCTGCAGAGAACAGGAGAGCATCTTAAAACTGTTCATGACAAGGGTTTGCAAGGAGTTTCAATAAAAGAACCAAGCAGGTAAACATTTACACTTGAAAAACCTCTCACCCCGCGGGATACTGAGAGTGTTTGGTTAGGTGAGATTTTTGTTTGAGTTTTGCAGGCACTGCTGAGCCCCTTCCTCACCATTTCCCACCAGCAGCACATCCTAAGCTCCAACAGAGCTTCTCTCACCCTTGCTTGTTCTTGAAATTTCACTCCTTGACATGTATGGCTGAAATCTCATTGAACTTTTCTCTTAAAGGCCACGGTGCCACCTCTTCTCCCTGGGGAGGGGACTCTGTTCCACAGGGCAGAGCCCAGGACATGGCACTGACCACCAGCTGCTTCCTTCCCTCCTCCTGTCACTGCCTCCAAAGCTGCCACTTACCTCTAAACCCCAGCATATGCCATCAATGACCCTCTCATATTCATTGATCTTCCTGAGCACATCAACCTGTCTCTCTAAATCTGCACTCTGATTTTTCACGTAATAGAAAGAATCCCTCTGGATAACCACATAATCATCTCCTTTTGGCTCCTGGTCAGGCTGCCTCGCTCGTTCTCTCTCTCTCTTTCTCTGAATGAGGAAGGTGATAAAAACACTGCCTTCCCATTTCAGTCTTCTGCAAGGCTTCCTGGGTGCCTCACCAGACTCTCTGCTTCCAGCTCTTTGAAGATGAATGAATAATATTCCTCTGTGTTTCTATTATCTGCAAACTCCCAATTAAACAGAACCAGCAACCAGGGATAAAAGTAGAGTAAAATCCACAGCAAAATGGACATGAAAAGCTCAGGATATTTTTACATGTGCAGCCCCTGGAAAGTTAGAGATGCTGAGTGGGAGGCAGGGGGCAATGCAGGTATCACCATCCCTGTCAGGGCTCAGATACCCGTGGAATAACTCTGTAATTGCTGTGGGCCTACAGGCTAATTATTATATAATTATATGTAGCTATTTATATGAGGGGAAGAGATCAAATTTAGTACATTACCATAAATTCACAAATCAGGAGCTTTATTTTAAAATCTTTGACCGCATGGCCTTTCATCTTTGAACTGTTTGGTAACTTCAAGCATCATTAACCCATAATGTGCAATTAATATGAGTACAATTACAAAGAGTCTGATATTTGTATTGTGTTTAATACAACAGGTTTGTGAATTTTTATGCTTTGAATAATCATGAAATCCAGATTTAACTATTGATCTTTAAAAAATGATTTTAATATCCTGATACTTATGCAGCTAAATATCAAACAGTGTAAATATAACATGAAACTGTGCAGCTGTTAGGCTAAAACGGGATATTATCCATCCATCTTTGCTTTTTCCATTGCACCTACCAGAGTAGCATATAAGTGATATGATTTATTTATTTTGTTTATTTGGAGTTATGTAATAATAAAAATGACTCCTTCACAAGGCTCAGTAAACCCTGCCACGCCCTGATGGAGCAGTGTGATCCCAGCCACATTAGTCCACTCCTTTCTGCAGGAGTTCAGCCAAGGAGTCACCTCCCAGAATGCCTTCCCACCCCTTGGCTGAGCAGGGAGCAGCCCCACAGCCCTCTCCGAACCAGATGCCTTTTGCAGCAGGGCTGGGAGATGCTCAGGCGTGGGATGTTCCTGCCCCAGGCCCAGTGCCACCCCTGGAGGGGCTGCCCCATCAGCAGGGCCTGGGCTGGCTGCTGCTGCTCAGCACAGCAAAGGGGTCATGGAGGATCCAGATTTCAGATCCAGCCTCCAGATTTCAAAGGAGCGGGGTGCAGGACTGCAAAACATCTGCTGACTCTGCAGAGCAAAGTGCTTCAGCGTGTGCTTAGCCGCGGGCAGGCGAGGGTAGCCTCTGACTGGGGTTATTTATGTGCTGAGCACGTGGGAAGATGCTTCTCCAGGTTACTGCCACAATGCTTATCATGGTCTGGTCTCACACTGAATTTGGTGGATAAGTGGATGCCTTTATTTTTATCTCTTTGTCTAGGTATAAAATTGTCATTAACTCTTTTTTTTTTCTTCTGGTTCCTTTTTTTTTTTTTTTTTTTTCCCTTCGGTATTTTGCTGTTGTTTGTTGCAGCCAGCAAGATAACTGCATAGATAACTTCTTCTCAAGTGAAATGAAATGGAAATAGCATCTGTCTACAAAAATCAATTTAGAAAACACCTATTTATTTTTGGGCTCAGACAATGGGTATTTCCAAAGCCATGCCTTCTAAAATTCTTTGAGTATAAAAAGAAGGATAAAAAATAATAATACCTGGATGTGAGCTATCGTCCATCAATCAGGAAAACTCACTCAGATGCAAGAGCCAAAATTAACTTCAGATGGAAATGGATGGAAGACAGGCTGTGTTGCCTGATTTGCTTGGGTTACTTCATTATTAATCTCTTTGCTTCCATTTATTTTAATGATCATAGCCAAGAAAGTTTCATTTATGAAGACCACTACTTTTAAGGGCTACTTTACGTGTGGTTGACTGGGCTCTATTTCTTCACAAGTGCCAAGAGCAGGGCTGCTTTCCTTGGCTGCTGCAATTGTATCTAAAATATGTTGGTGCCTTGACCTGGAGAGGGCTGGACCTTGGCCCCACAGCCTTTGCACTCAGGAGCCCAGTGCAGCATCCCTGATCACACACCCCTCTCCCAAGGGGGTTTCTGTCTAGCAGACAGTGAAAAACTCTGAGGTGGGGAAGGGAAAAGTTAAAAAACAGCAGAAGAGATGCTAATAAGTCTGGCCTGCATGTCTGGGATAGAGGATGAGAGAGATGTTCTCCAAACTCACTTTGTCTCATCACTCTCGCTGCTCCTCCAGCACAACCACCACCTTCTCCTGCTCTCCTGTCCTGTCCTGTCCCCCCCCCAAAACAACACCCAGGCAGCCAAGTGGGTTTTCCTAAATGAGATACACCTAATTAGTAGCTAGTCGTAGACTAGCTGATCACACAGATTTTCAGCTCTTTGTTTATAACCCAGCATATGCATCCGTAGAGCATTTTTACAAGTAAATGTACACATTTCATTAAAAGTACTGTCTTTGCTGCTTCCATAGCTTTGTTCTATAAAAGAGTCTTGTAGGAGAGTTGTTTATTCCCTCAGCCCAAAGGGAAAAAAAAAATCACTTCCCTTATGATATTAATGCAATTTCAACTAATTAATGAATGATTTTCCAGAGTTATATTTATAAATCAAACCTGGTGATGAAGTCCTCATCCCTGCCAGCTCACCTGGGTCCTGTGGTTCTCACTTTGCAGTCGCACAAGCTGAATGCCCACAGAAAGGCAAGGTAAACTTTTTGCTCAGACTCACATTATAATTCACTAGCATGACCAGGATTAGACCCCTGGAGTTTTTTGTCCCAGTCTCTTACTTCAAACGCCAGAAATACTTCACTACAGCAGCAATATTTTGAGGTCTTGCAGGGCTCTGATGCACGCAGATACCTCAGTCCAACTGCAGCTCTGTGAGTCTTCAGAGTCTGCAAAAATGGGGATACATAAACATTGCTAATGCCTCCCTGAGATGCAGGGGGTACTTGCACTTTGCTATACCTGCCTTCAATATTTGGTGGCTTGAGTTTAGAAGTTTAGAATCTTTTATTTCTCTAACCTGGCAGATCCTACTACTTTCCCTTCTGCCACTGTAAAATTTATTCAATCCCTTAAGGATCACTTGTGAAGCAACATCTAACAAATCCACACCGTGTCCAGAGAGAAAGAGCAGGCACGTGCAGGGTGCAATGCAATGGCTGGTCTGAGTAAAGGCTGTTTGATAGGAGACAGGTGACAGTCCCCACACTCAGCAGCAGTGACACTGCCTCGGTGATGGCTGCAGGCACCAAACCTCTTCTTGTGAGCTCTCATTCACCGAGGCATCAAAAACCTCCTCACAACAATAGACCAGGGCATGTTTCCCCCATGACCTTGTACTCAGGGTGCTCTGCAACCAGAGCAAAAGGGGAAAACGTTGGCAATTCAGTGCAGACTGGGTTAGGGAAAGGAAACCAGCAGCAAGTTACACTTCTGTACAGTTTTACCATCTGTGGTTATAAAATTCAGGGTAAAATGAGGCTTGCAGAGACAGAAACACAATCTGGAGAAAGGGCATCAGTGTAATCCATCTCAGCACACTCATGGTGAATTATTTGGGCAACCTGCCCCTCCCTCTCAGGACAACATGGGCAGGATTTGGGCAGCCTGGGAGCTCCTGCTGAGGAAAATCCCCGGAGCCCATGTGGTCACTAAAGCCCTTACCGTGGGGACAGCCATGCCTGACCTGGGCAGGTAAGGAAATAAAACCTTGGGTCTGGGAACAGTTGCAGCACAGAGGGAATCAGTGGGGCAGGACTCGTCAGCACTGGGAATTTCCTGCCTTTGGGGGTGGGGGGCTCCTGTCATCTTGCCAGGACGAAAAGGAAGGAGCAGATTTATGGCTGGCTGTTGAAAGGCACAAAACAGCTCTTGCAGGCAGAAGCAGGACGGGAGAGGTAGTCCCACAGCGATGGATCACTGCGTGCAGGACAAAGGAGAGGGCCAACATATGGGTGAAACTGCTAAAGGTGAAGAATAAATGCAGTTTATCACCTGCTTCTGCCATTAGTTTTTCAGCTGATCATGTGGCTGTTATAACTGTGTGTCTCCATGTCTGCATGGATAAAGGAGGTGCTGAAAGTTTGGCCAAATTCTTAAAAAATCAAGACTTGGTCAGGTTTCAATAATGGTAGAGATAAACAATTTGCTGAATGGTTTAGTTACTTTACAGACTGGTCTTTTTGTCTTCTTTTTTACTACTTAATACCTCCCCCCCAGTCCCCCCCCCTTTATTTTTTTTTTCCTGGGTGTGCCATGGGTTTGGCAAAGCCTTGCAACAGAACCTTCATCCAAGAAAATCAACAGCCCCTAGCATACCTCACATACACTGTGCAGAGTCTTACAACACAAGATTTACAAGCTCCCAGAAAGGGAGAGGCTCATTTAAGAACAGGCCATTGCACACAAACATCAGGAAAATCTGGTGGAAGAGGAGAAATAGATTGTTTTAAGTATTGCTAAGCACCATCCGTGATTATGAAGGAAGTGCCTACAAGCCGACAGCTGAAATTGCAGCTCCACCATTTGGTGCTCAGTTTTGTAGATTTTAACTGAGCGTTAACAATCACTGTGTAATTGAACACCTCATTCACTTCATTAGCTGATGGCTGCGCGGTGCTGTCAATGTGCAAAGCGCAAACCAGGTGCTAAGTATTGTAATTATTTGTTTTCTCAGCATTTAAACCAACAGTGATTCCTGACCACTGAAGATGGAAGGGGTTTGCTTTGCATAGGAATGTTGAGCACAGACATGACCACAAGAGGAGCACCGCATGTGGCCCAGACTGTCATTCCTCACTTGCTGGCCAACGTGGTTGGTGCTCTTTGCTCTCCTCTTAGAGAAAGGACCCCCTTTAACGCTGCCCTGCAGCTCTTGCCTGGTACTGCTCGTCCCCATCTCATCCTGGCAGTTTTCTGGTTGGAAATCCCTGTCAACAGCACTGATTTTGCACTCCCCAGCCCACAGCTGTGTCTCCTGTAGTAGGAGCTTGTGTTTATTGCAGTATGGCCTTCCTGGACCTCTCCTACTGAGTGCTTTGCAGGCTGAGACCTTGAGGAAGCTCAGAGCAGGAGTCCAGGAGGGCCTACTGGTAGAAGGATGCTGGGTACAAGAGGAAAGTTTATCCAGTCTGGGCTGGGGCCTGTCCCATCAAGCTGAACATCTCATTGAACACAGAGAAGGTCACGTTTCCCTCTGGGAAATGCCACTGCTGCAGGCTGGCGCTCTTCTTGTCCTGTCATTCATTTCCCACATACACTTGCAAGTGCAGTGAGGAGGTGTGAAATCTGTGCTCTGCTCTTCTCCAGATCTGCTTGGTACAGATCAGAGCTTCAAAGGCTTCAGCTGTAGGGAGCTGATGTTTGAGTCATTTTTGAGGCCCCGATGGTTAAAGCTGGAAACTCCTTTCTGTCCTGTCCCCACTGTGTGGCTGGTGCTCACCCAGCACCTCAGAGCACCTCAGATCAGTGCCAGGTCAGCCTGGTGCCAATGGTGTTACCTGATTACCACTTGCCTTTGCAGGGAGCATCCAAAATATGCACATCTTGGAGTCTTCCTCTATGTCTTTATTAAACTTGGATGCTGACCCACAGAGTGCTAATTAGCTAGATTCAAAACCAAACTTAAAAGATGATAATGAGTTTACTATCAGGTATGAAAATAAGGTCAGTCAAGAACATATCAGTGCTTTAATTAAGCTTCACTGAGCGAGATGGAATGACTGTTAATGACTCCTGTTTTTGCTAAACTTCCCTTCTGTGGCCTGTTACTTCAAGGCAGGGACTGTCCCCGTTTGTCACGCTTCCGCTCATGTAAATTGCCTGAGCGAGACAAGCACTTGCTCACCTAAAAGCTCTGCAGGATTGAGACAAGGTTATATGTATGTTCCTAGTGCCTGTGGACAGACCTAATCCTTCTTTTAGGCAAACTATTGTCAGTCAGCAGCATCTTGGATTCTGTAGCTTCTGCACACTGGCTTATGTTGCATACACAAAGTCTTGTTCCATGTGGCTCATTGGTATTTTTGTCCAGGCTGCAACTAGCATTATCCAAGTGATATTTGGGCAGGCAAATTTAGGACCAGGGGAACTGCAAGAGTGGATCAGACTTGTAGTTCATCCAGTCTGGCTCTGGTTTTCTGACTGGCCATGTGCAAGTCTCCAGGAGGATGCGGAAGGAGGAGGGACAAGGAGCAGCGCTGGAGGGAACAGCTCTTCCTCAAAAGGAGGAGCATCACAAACACTGCATCTAGAATCCTGAATGAATTTCATGTATTCATTTTTGAACTTCTATATACTTCTGACTTCCATGACTGCCTGTGCCAAGGCACAGGTTAAAATTATTCTTTTTTTTTTTTTTTTTTTTTTTTTTNTTTTTTTTTTTTTTTACAGCAGCCCAATATATACATCAGGAATAAACCAAATGAGTTTGGGGGTTTTGTTTTGTTTTGCTTTCAGTTCCTCTCCTAATAACTTTGTAGATCCAGTGTAAGATCTGGAAGCTCTTGGTTTTCCTCTAAGCTTAGAGGCAGGGGCAGGACAAGAGGGAATGGATTCAAACTGAGAGAGAGCAGGTTTAGATTAGATATTAAGAAAAAATTCTTTACTGTGAGAATGGTCAGGCACTTGAAGAGGTTGTCCAGAGAAGTTGAGGATGCCCCATCCCTTGAAGTGTTCAAGGCCAGGCTGGATGAAGCTCTGAGCAACCAGGTCTAGTGAAAGATTATATTATATATTAAAGTAGCCTATGGTTGAGGTGTTGAGATGATCTTTAAGGTCCCTTCTAACTCAACCTATTCTATGATTCTGTGAAAAGGAGAGCTCCCTGCAGAGCCAAGCCCTTTCCCAGTGTTGCCACTGCACCATCCCTGGTTATTTCTAAGTGTCTGACATTTTTCTTGCCTTCTGCCTTTTGGTGAGAGTGTCCTTCATGATGGCAGAACAGCAATCTGTAATTTGCCACACTGGCAAAACCTCCCTGTAAATGGCAAGCCACAAGCAGCTGGCCAAGACCACCAACTTAGAGATCTCAGGTTGGGAACTGACTGACATGTGAAGGTTGGCTCTCTGTGGTTTGAGGAGCCATGCTATGCCAGCTCTACAGAGCAGGGCTGTTTGGGTGCCCTGTGGCATTTTGCAGCTGTTTTCCTGCTGCGTGTGGTCATTCTCAAGAGACAGTGCCCTTGTGGAGGGTGGAATCAGCCAAGCCCAGCTCCCTGGCCCTGGGGACACGAGGCAGGAGCCCACCAGGGACACCCTGCCCTTTGCCACCTGCAAAGGTGATGCTGAGCTCTGAGAAATGTCACCGAGATGTCTCAAACTGGGCACCCAAAGTAAATGGAAACTTTTGACCTTCACTGCTCTGTGCCTCATTTCCTCATCTCTACAGGCTTCCTCCTCTTGCAGAACGTGCAGTGTGTTCAGTAGTGAGTGTGGAGCCCCGTGTGTGATGGGGAGAGGGCAGGGCAGGAGAGGAAACACATCGTGCAGGGAGCACGGCAGCATCTGAAGCCTTTCTGTGTCAGGTCTGTGCCTGCTTGCTGAGGGATAAGGATGAAACGAGGTATTGAGTGGCTATGTGTGCCCTGCATGAAATACAGAACCTGTGACTGGTGATGATGCAGACACTGACTGACCCACACAAGGAACACAATTTACAGTCCTGCAAAAAAGCAAAGTTGAGGCATTTAAGTCCTTCAGGTTTCAACACTGATTTCTTCTGAAATATTTGCATTTGGGTTTTTATCAGTTCAGATACTCTATCACACATATATCCTGCAGACAGGAGACTTCGGCTTTGCAGTTCCTGCACGCAATCCACAAAGTCCTCACAACCTGAAGCTAAATTTTTTTTTTTTTTTAAATAAGGTAGAGTCCTTGTACATTCTTTATAGGATGGGAGAGCCTATCCTTTGGTAACTTAACCCATGGGAGACTGGTTTCTTTATTAAAAAACAACTTCTTATTTTTATTGTGAACTTGACTACCTTCCCTTTGTCAGCTAAACCAAAGGGTATTAGATCTCCTGTAATAGGTGAACGTGCACGGGGTAACCTTTCCAGAGGATGGGACTGAGCCTGTGAAGTATTAAGTGCCTTCAAGGTCCACTAAAATCAATGAGATTGAAGAATGCCATACCCTTGAAGGGCTGAGCCCCAAGGGATGGCTTCTTCTGGGATACACTGATTCTGAAGACAGGCAAAATAAAATATTTAAAGCAGCCTGACAGGCACAGGCTAAATTCTTTTCCTTTTGTGCTGAAACATAATTTTTTTAATATGCCCTGAGCATGCTGTGAAAGCAATCTTTCTACATGTTTCCTTAGTGGGGAGTGTTTGCTCTCTGTGCTCATCAGTCAAAAAATCTGTGGCTGATATGGCCCCAAAGCATCAGGAAAGTTTAAGTTCTACAATATAGCATTTTTTAAAATAAGACATAATTGTTTGTGGAAGAAGAGTCTATCAAGTACCTAAGCTGGGAAAGGGTTACTGCAGGGACATACATCAGCACTATGTACTTTACATTCTTAGTCCATTGGTTTCTACAGCAGTTCTTGTTCACAGTAATGTGAGGCAGTTAATATGGGATCTGAACACCACTGGACTGATAAGCCTTCCTACTGACTTGCAAAAGTAATTTTCAGTAATCTTTGAGGGGAAAAATTGCATTTAGTGGGGAAAAAAAAGAGAAAAAGAGGCTAAGCCATTCGTGCATCCTATTTTATTGAGTATGCAAGTAATAGACTATGCAGAAATTGAACTTTTGATCCATTAGGCTGTGCACAGGGACAAACCACTGCTGAGTTACTGGCAGAAAGTTATGCTTCCAAATAGAAAAGTTTCACAGTATTTTCCAGAATCTTGTTTGAAAACGAGAGGCCAATATTAGGGTTAAACTTCAAACTTCCACCAGAAAGGATTGGGAACAATGTTCCCAATCCCAGGCTCTGCTTTCACATATTACGCTCCCACTGCCACAATTAGTCATTCCCAAATTAACTGTTGTTTTTGTGGCTGTTGTGCAAGGCAGTGGTAACATCCTTTCCTAAAGGTTTAATGAACAGAACTATCTGTGTCTGTTTTGCTCCAACGATTGCTTCATACCCTGAGTCAGGCCAGGCAAAACAGATAACTTCCAAACCATTTTCATTTCCTTGACAAAAAGATGGTTCAATTCCCAACCAGGCCTAACCACCATGTATTCCTTCTAAATCCCCAGCCATCACCAGTCCAGTAGAACCACGTACGAGTATTTGTGGCTGTTAATTGCCACAGCCTGTCACTCAACAAGAGTTTCTCAGATTTGGATGAGCATCATGGTAAGAACTTTCCTTTTGTTAGAGGAAACACCATCAAAGGAGACAGGAGGGAACCTTGTTGGTTCTCTGTGTATGCTGAAATCAGGGATTTCAGAGAGCTTCAGCTGTGTTTCCCAAAGCATCCCAGGCCCAGAGGGACAGACTGAAGTGTTTGATTATATAGTTCATCACCCAACTGGTAGGTAGCTACACCCGATATATTCTCCACACCCAAGCTGATGGACGTCATGGACACTCCAAGAGGAGAGCAAGATCTCTGAGGAGAGCAAGATCCCTGAGGAGAGCAAGATCCCTGAGGAAGGAGTTGCCAGAAAACACTGAAAAGGAGCCAAAATGACCTTGCTGTGTTGAGGAAGGCTGAGAGCTCCTGTATTTGAAATGACAGCGGTGAGTGCTCCCCAGCACCCCTGCAGAGCCACAGCCCCTCCCAGGGCAGTGCCCAGCCCCAGCAGAGCCCCAGGTGACCTCACACCAACTTCTCTGCTCCAAAACCAGCCACGAGGCTCCTTTACATCCCACAGCCGGGAGCCCATGGGAGGAGAGTGCTGGTGCAAAGACCTCACCACTCTGCACCTCTCCTGCCATCCACCCCTGCACGGGAGGGTTCCCCCTCTTCAGCTCCTCCCCACGCAGGGTCTGGAACCTCATCCCTGAGCTGTGGCTGCAGCCCCGGGGCACTGAGGATATTTGTTATTATTCTTGGCATTTGTGTCTCAACACTTCGGACTCATGAGCCCAGTAGTGCAACTGTAATAACAGCAATGCCTAAATCTCTCTAAAACCTCTGAAGGGCCAGGGGAGGATAGCAAGGGAAGGGGCTCAGGCAGGAAAGAGGCTGCCCTGGTAAATGCCAAGGTTTTAAAGGAGGCCATGGCCCTCCAGGAGGGCAGCACCAGAAAAATACAGACTGAAACATGGGCAGCAGCTGCAGGGATTGCGCCCACTGTAGCAAATACCAACCTGAAACAGGGATGGATCTGAAACACACAGAAAGCCCTGGCTTTGCATATTTGAAATAAGTCATTATTCAGGCTTTCCAGCTCCCAATCTCTCAGAATTCTGCTCAAAGACAAACCTTTGCATTAATCCCCCTCCTCCATCATTATGCAATATTGCTTAGGGTAAGGGAAGTTTCCTTGCTCTTTTCTAAATATAAATTTCTGTGGTTAGAAAATTAGAGAAATGACATGACCGACCTTCCTAAATGTGAAGAGCTTCTTTGGGGAAGCACACAAGTCATCTGCTGCAGCAGCCTCTTATCACTTTGTGGTAGGTGATTGCAAAATGCCTCTCTTAGCCAGAATCACATTGGGTTTAAATTGAGCTAGACAAGGGAACCACAAAAAGGGCTTGTGGGCAGCTGGGCTGCTAAAAGCATGGGGCCTGGCACTGGAGCACTGTTAGTTAAAACAGCAATTTGTCATGGAAAAAGGAGCGGAGTAGCCTGCAATGCCAACGTCATGTGTGGTTTTCCAAGCACGAGGCTTTGTGATGAAGATGAAGAAAACATTCAGTGACCATTTTAAACTCAGCAGCCACTCCCAGTACAGCAGGAGTTAATGCAGTGTCAGACTTTCCATTAATGCCTCTGTTTTTGCAGGGGCTGTGAAAAAATGCTTGAGGCAAAAACTTGTGATTCAGCGGCTCAGCTGAAGAGTTAACTTTTCTTTTTATACACATCCATTTTCAGAGTAGCGATTTATAATAATTTTCTTACAGATCTATATATGGTTCTGCTGTGATGCTAGAGGGAGCTGAGGAGGGAGCTGTGCAAAGCCTTGTGCCCAGCTGCCTGGCATTCCTGTCAGAGAGAGGCTGGGCGAGAGGTTTGGAGTCTTCACACGGCTGGTGTAAGGAGAACGAAGCATCCTCAGGGCCAGGGACACGGTTACCTAGGGGAAAAGAGGCCAAACATGGGCTTCTTTTCTGCTCAGATGGCAGCCTGGGATAAAAACCTGCATGAGGAGTCAAGGCATGCTCTCCTTTTGCCCACCTGCCACCACCCAATGCCTGCTGTCCTCAAACATGTAGGAGAGGGACAAAAAATGGCTTAAAAAATATCCCCAACTGATTTTTCTCCTGGTTTGCACCTGCCTGTGTTTTCTGCAGTTGTCATTCCCAACTCTAAGAGGGAACCCTTCAGACAGAGCCATGTCAAAATTCTCCATAATAAACCTTTGGAGGTGAATGGCAAGTGTTGAAATGTGGGATCACACAAAGGACCAGCTCTTGGCTTTGCCATATCCGACTAACAGAAATCAGTCAGCCCTGCCATCCTGAGAATAACCAGTTGGGACCCCCATAGCTCAGGTGGGACAGCTGGGGAACAGGCTTGTCACTCCTCCTGGTACCCTTGGACTACGGAGTTACTGCTGGGCAAAGTCGTCTCAGACGTCCGGCAAATCCCTGACTCTGTTCAGCCCATCTGGGCCACAGGTAGCCCAGGACACCCCCAGCAGCTTGGTGTTGCTTAATATAGTTCCCTTTGTAAGATCATACTGTTTTTTACAACAGCTCCACTAATTACTGCAGCCAAGTGCCAGCAACCAGACAGATTTACAAGGACATAGTATTGCCACTCTCCTCCCTTGTTCGTGTCTTAGAAGTTGAATCTCATGTCCTTTCCCTAAATAGCTAGCACCTTAGCCCATGTTGTCCCACATTATCTGAGGTTATTTTCCCTCAGAATATTTTCCATACAAACTAAAATACAGTTATTTCTACCCATTTTCAGAAAAGGTTTCCTTTCTTCTTTGCTATTTCAAGAAAATAGGCTCCCAGCAGGTATTTATCATGATAGCTAAATTAGCTGGTACCCTTAATACTTGCAGCACAGAGAATCACTTCATCAGCTCTATAATTTGAGCTTACTGGAGAAGACTTTTAAGAAAGAATGAGAATGAAACCTAGAATAACCATTTCTTTCCCCTTGTCCCTTCAAGTCACCAAAGTTCAAGGTGTTTTTTCCTTTCCTTGTATACCTAGAAATCAGTGATGGTGGTTAATTGAGTGCTAAAAGCCCGTGCCACTGCAGTTTCACTAAGATGCTGCATGATTTTTTTCTTCCAGTCCTAAACTGCTACCAGGCAAAACAGGACAGATGTACTTTGGTGATGGGAAAGAGTTCTGTACTGAAAGAAGTAGTGTTGATAGGAAAGTGGAGTTATGATCACACAGTCGGGCTCCTGTGCGTAACAGCTACATGCCAAAATTATTCAGCAAGGGCTGAGGAAGAACCTACCCTGCAAGGTCATCATGCGGAGCTGCAGGTTGACTTTCTTGGGTGAACATTACCACGAGGAGGAGCTGGCAGGTGGCCCTGTGGCTCCTCAGATTTTGCCTTTAGAGGAGAACACAGGCAGCCCTGAGCTGCCCAGACCCACTCTGCAGCCCAGACGTGGCAGGCAGAAAGGCAGCTTCCATGGAACCACACTGATCACCAGGTCAGGCTCTCCCTGAATGCCCATTCAGGGTGTGAGCCAGTCAGGGAAAGAATGCTCTCAGAAATGGTGGAGGTGACAGCTGGATGTGTGCAGCTGCACGGGTGAATATGGCCAAGACTCAAATGGCTATCCATGGCAAACCTCTCAGTGAAGCCACCAGTGAAAAACTAAAAATCTAAAAGTTGTCCCTCTGGTTTAAAGACAAAAATACATATATAGTGGAAAACACTCTCTGTGGAAGTCCCTTGCAAAAAATAGTGTTTGGTTTCCTTGAGAAGATGAATTTACTTACAGCTTAAAATTATTTGTTAGGATGAAAGTTGTTTCTATTTGTAAGATGCTTTTTGCTGCCCTCTTCCATAGAGCCAACATGGATATAAATTCAAATGTCCCTGTGAATGCACTGTGCATGGTCAATCAGTTATAGGTCAAGTTGGGAGCCATTAGTGAAATAATGATTAATTAATAAATAATGAAAATATTTTCAAAACCTTTTCCCTCTTCCAAATATTAATCTGCTTTTCTCACAGATAAGTCAGTAGTTGAATGCTGTAAAAATGATTTTTTTTCTTCAAGAATCTCTGATTACCTGCTTTGTGTTTTTCCAGCAGGTTGATATAAGTGGCTCTGGCTCTAGAAGACAGCAAAGCCTTTGATCATCTCAGTTCCTTCATTATTACCTGAGGGAGCCATCAGGAACTCTCTCTCATGTCCAAAAATTATCCAGCCTATCTTCTTGGATTTCTTTATTCAGTGAATTAGTTTTCAGAATTATCCATATTTATTAAGAAGAATCACTGGCACTCCATGGTTAGGTTTCCCCTGAGCCATGTCAGCTCACAACACTGCAAGGTGTTCAAATGTTCATCTCCTGCTGTGCAAAACATCAGAGACAAAAGACCCTGCTGTCCCTTGCACTTGGAGAGAATCAGGCAACAGCCCAAACTGGTGAACACCAGTTCCTTGGATGATGGTCAGGCATGGCCAGGTAAGATATTTGGCTCCTCTATCCCTTCAACTCATCATGAAGAAAAGGCTCTGGGGTGACCTTACGTAAAGGGTGTTATAAAAAATAAGGAAGACTGAATTTTCACATGGGCAGAGAGTGATAGGATAAGGGGATATTGTTATAAACTATTAAAGGAAAAATTTAGGTTAGATTTTAGGGTGAAATTCTTCCCTGTGAGGGTGGTGAGACACAGGCACAGGTTGGCCAGAGAAGCTGTGGATGCCCTATCCCTGGAAGTTCAAGGCAAGGTTGGACAGGGCTTGGAGCAAGCTGGTCTCGTGGGTGACATCCCTGGTCACGGCAGGGCACTTGGAACTAGGTGATCTTTTGGGTTCCTTCCAACCCAAGCCTTTCTATCATTCTATGACTCTGTGATTACTGGATGTTCTATTGCCCATACTGCCCATGAATTATGGCCAGATATTTGCACATTCATATTCCAAAAACGAAGACACAAAGTGTGAAGTCCTTAGCTTCAGTACAAGGTTTGGAGGACATCAAGTTCTTGCCACGCAGCTGTGCATTCCCAGACTCTACACTGCTGCTTGCACTCCTCCACCCCTTCCCACTGCCAGGAGGCACGTGCTGCACCTTCAGTGTGGTCCATTCAGCTGCCAGGGCCTGGAGGATTTTCACCAAAACCTTTCTCCTCAAAAATCCATGTTGTCTCACTGGTTCACATCAAAACTGTGCTACTTCCCAGGTGGGCCAATTGTACCAATACTTGTTTCTTCCTGGCCTGCTGCTCCAACATCCACACCTTTTCTCTTGAGTACCTGGGTTCAAAACTCACTTTCAACAGGGTGACACAAGAGACCTGTGTTTGTTTCCCAACCCTACCAGACATCCTGTTTGCCCTTGGGTCGAGCAGCCACTCTCAGCTTCCTCCTGTTTACAACAGCACAATACATGAATTGCTCCACTTTCCTGCTGCACTGCAATCTCTCTTTCTCTCCTCGATATCCTTCTCTTGCTTTCCCTCTCTCCTTTGTACCCTGACTTCCATGCACCCAACAAACTGCAAGGATTTGGGCTTTCTGAAGCTCCTGAGATATAAATAAATAAACCAAAAACGGACAATGAGTTGGTTTGTGCCTAAGCAAAGGCAGTTTTGCTTCTCAGCAGGTTTGTGTGAGCTGTTTCTGGTTTCAGTTCACATGGGTTATTTCACCTTCTGAGTTTCTCTTTGACATTCAGTTTTCTGCCTTTTTTTTCCTACCTGAAGCCGAAGGGGAAAAAAAAGGCGCCAGGTTTGATAAAAAGCCACACCAGTTTTTTTAAAACGTGAAAAGCTTGTAATTCTAGAATGGAATCTTTTCTAACTTGGCAGTTTTTTGTTTGTCCAATACTCCATATCCTGATGCTGGGCTGCTCCTACTAAAAGCAGTTATGCTCAGAGCACAAGGATGTTAGTGCATGTACCTGCCTGCCATCAACCACCTTGGCTCATGACTAAAACCAGAACACGTACAAAAATAGAAGAACCAAAATTCATCCTCAAAATGAAACAATTACAGGGGACAATTCATAACTTCATGCTGATGTTCCTCTAGGCCTTCCATGGGATGGATTTCATTATCCTGGTAAATAGGGAGCTGACATCAGTACGGAAAACTACATTCAAGTTCTGCTGGCACAACCGCTGTCTTTGGTGCGGTTCCATTTTATTTTGATTTTTGTAGCAATGTTTAATGCAGCTTCTATTGCGCTGCACACAGTTAAGTGTAGGTACAAATTGCTAAGAATAATTAATTGCCCATTAATGAGTTTTTGCAGAGGATTGGACTCTAAATGCTAATCGGCGTCTCAGAAAGAATGCCAAATGATACCCACACTGCCTACCTGCTTCTCCCTGATTTCTGTTTAGCATGCAATTGGAAGAATTTGGCTTTAATGTTAATTAATGCTTTCAATTAGAACTCACAACATATATTAAGCCTCGGTCATTTCAATCTCATGATGAACCCATACATAAAATTTGCTGATTCTACAGCTGGCAAGAACAACCTTCATAAACTAAATTTCCCTTTATTTTCCATCCCAAAATACACCTGTTCCCAGAACTGAGTCTTCTAAACCTTCACATCTACATGGCCACTGCGTTAGTCTGTCTTCTTTTCCGATCAACAGAGCAACAAAACAGCAACCCAAGGCCCCAGCGAGCAGCGCTCCGGTGGGCAGAGGTGTGAAACCACGGGAGGAAACAGGCACACACACACGGCTGGGGAGGAGATGCTGGGGGTGTTTCTCCCTCTCCCTTTGGTGCAGTGATGGTGGAGGGACCTGCCCTTGGGTGGACGGGCAGAGCGAAGTCGCAAAGTGCGGAACTGAACAAATTTGGGCAAGGCACCTGCTATAAAAGGTGCTTTTGCCTATTCCTGTCTGCTTGGGTGAGAGGTGCTGCACAGCACCCGAGCCATCCTGCTGATAAAGCCCTGCCTACGTGACAGGGACCTTGTGCTGAAGACTCTGTGCTCAGGGCCCAGCCAGGCATGGAAGGGAAACACTCAAACTGGACCAAGTCCTTTGGCCACCATCTGATTTTTTCCCAAAGGATGCTCACACTTCCTCAGTCCCTCACTGCCCTCACCCTCAGCCATGCCACCAAGACCACCTTTCCTCATCTTTTTTGTGGGAGCATTTGCAAACCAGTCCCCACAACCCAGGTTCTGCCCTGCTCCTGCAGCCTTGCTAGGGCTGAAGCAAGCTGTGCTCTCAGTGCCTCTCTGTCAGGGCGCTTTGTGCACCTTCCCAGCCGGTGCCCAGCACTGCTACCTCGGGCTCTTCATGCAAATCATCTTCTCACTTGACACGGAGTGCTGTTGGCTGGGAACCTTACAGTCTGAGCGTCTAGGCCTATCAGTAGAGCATTTTGCCAAATTATTTATTTTGCTTGTGTTTTGTTTGGCTCTCCTCCTCGGTGAGATCAGAGATAAAGCTTATTTACTAGTTGCTGCTTGCACTGGACAGCTGAGGAGCTGGGCTGGAGTGAAAGCAGCTGTTCCTGGGCAACGTGCGTGGCTTGTGCTCATTCTCAATTCCCAGAGAGCAGGATCCTTCAGCGGTGATGGAGTAGCTCTGAGTTTCAGTCTATCTGTCACTGCTCGACTGTTTTACTGTGCACACAATGCACTGATGGGCGACATCACTCAACTGCAACAAGTCCAGCTACAAAAGCAAGTAGCAGCAATTTGTAGCCTCAATGCAGCCATTTAATCATTCCCAACACTTCCCTGGTTGCCACTTTGGATAAACTAACTTGAGAATTAAGAGCAAATATTTGACTCTCCCCCCCCTCCCCATAATTTTACGCAGCCCTGTTTAGACTGTATGGTACTTAACAGGAGACCTTTGCCCTTTAGTTAAAAGCTGTGACCAGGAAATCCCACCTCCTCTTAATGAGCTTTTTTGTTCAGCTTAGAGGGAGGGATTTGCACTCCACTCTTGCACTACAAACGCTTTGTCTGCTTGGCTTTTTTATTCAGCTGATGAATAAAAAAAGCAAACGCCAAACTCTACACATGTTTCAGTCTCCATTAAGACAACAAAGAGCTCTAAATGCACGTCCTAGCCACGGCAACATTTTTTTAAAAGAGTGAGAAGAAAGAATACATGGACATTTAAGCTGTGGTACTTTCCATAGCTATTCCTTAATGCTTTTGTCACAAAAGCTATATACTTTTGACTACCAAAATACACAGTAGGTAAAAGGACAGACAGTGTTTTGGGAATCATTATTATGCTCTTTCTACTGAGAAACAATCATAGGAGCAGCCCAAGCAGTGGCCTTTGTCAAACTTTTCCCTTGCTTATATCTTTCGACCCCATGCTGAGACCTCTCATACTCCAGTGGCCTTGAAAGTGTTTTCCCCTTCTTTTTTTTTTCTTTCTGTGTGCTTCAGATAGCTCTTGGTTTCCTCTAATCTCTTGTTCTTTCCTTCTAATCACTACATACCCTTAATAACAATAGACTGCAGACCCCAGCATCAAATTATGAACGGCCAGAAACGCAGAGGATTAAACTCAGTCACAACAAGAGACAGTTCTGCAGGAATCTACAGATATTTGAAGAAGATGGAACAAAACACGATCCAGCGGGAGAGCCTCACTGTTCAGAGCACCAGGCTAAACCCTGCCTCCCTGTGCACAGGAGTGGGGTGGGAATGATTCTCCAGCCCATTGCACAGCTACGTGCTGGCTGTGCTCTGTTGTCTTGCTAGGCTGGTTAAATGGATCTGCCAGAATGGACAGGGACACTTGGATATCAGGGAACTTATAAAAGAGTCTATTAAGCAAAACTCCACTGCAGAAGAGGGATAATGGGCCCTTCTGATGCTGGCCCTTCTTCTGGCAGTGCAGCGTTTGACACCTTAGAGAAATCCAACATTTGGAAAATCCCTCATTGCAATAATTCCCAAGCCTTTTGGAGCAGTCAGTGACTAGTCAGCCCTAACTGCCTCTTATGGGCTACCAAGCATCCATAGTGAATTCCTTCTCATGTGAAAGCCCCAGCACACCAATGCCAGTTATGGAATCACAGAATATCCTCACTTGGAAGGATATGTTCCCACAAGGAACATTGAGCCCAGCTGAGCTGGTAGATCCCTTGGCATCAGCGCTCAGAGTGTGTGAGCGTGGGGGTTCCAAAGGAAGCCTTGTCCTAAGCCAGGCTGCCTGGGATGCAGGCAGCAGGTCGTGGGATCATCCCAGATTGCACAGAAAATCCTGTGTGGGTGTGGAATGGCAGCATCCCATGAGATCAGTGCCATAAGACTTGGTTCATGCTCATATGTGGTGAACTAAACTGCAGAAAGGGAAACTGCTTTAGGAACTCATAAAGCAGAAACAAGTTTTTTGACTGATTATAGGCACCAGGTGTGCCTGTATGGTAAATGGAAGCTATTCTGCAGAAGGGCTTGTCTGTATGTTTTAGGTACCAACAGATCTTTTCCCAGATGTGCCCTCCTAAAATTATTTCAGATTCAAAATTAGTTTTTCTTGTTGCATTTCCTGCACTGCCAAGGCAGATCTTCTAATATGAATCTAACATAACTGACCTGGCATCAAAATAAGCATATCCAAAGGATTTTAGAATGCTCTACATCAGCATCTTTATATAAAAAAGAAAATCAAGAAATTGTTTCTTCACTATGGCTAGGAAAAGCAGGATGAAAACCTACCATTTATTCTAATAAGCGATTTCTGGCTGCAGGTGTTATTTCAGGGTCCTGAACAGTATTTGCTCTGTGTATGTGATCAGAGCTGCTAAAGAAGGAAATCTTCAGGGAGGATAGGTGAGGGAAGGATATAAATATTTCAGTAGTAAAGGTTTCCCTTCAACATGTTTTGCCTTGCTTCTGAATTGGTGGCTGTTTGCAGTTGCCAAAACCTTTGAACTTCTTGTGGGAGAAGGAGACCATTCCAGCAGGAGTGCTGAGGGGTGTCACGGGTGTGCTTTGCCTGTCCCTGTATGATCAGTCCCTGGAGACTCTCCTTGTCACCCTCAGGCTGCAGAAAATCATTGACCTCAGGCAACAAAAAAAAAAAAAAAAAAAAAAAAAAAAAAAAAAAAAAAAAGAAGAAGAAGAAGAAGAAGAAAATGATGAAGAGGCTCAGTGGTGCACATTGTCATGTCTAGCCTTTGCTCCCTGCAATCAGAGGCTGGAGACAAGCCCTAGGCTCACACACTGTGCCTTGGGAGACCTGGGATCCAAACCTGCCCTGTGCCAGCAGCCTCTCAAGGGTCGCTGGAGACTGCTTTGCTTTGTGCATTGTGATTTTAGTTGGCTGGGCTTCTTCAGTTCAGCCTTCTTATCGCTGCAAGGTGAGGACACACAGTAGTGTCTTCAAACAATGTTAAAAAGCAGCAAGAGAAGCTGCTCCCTTGCTTTGATGTGATGGTGAGAGGACCCTGTGCTGGGTTTGGGTGTCTTTTCTGCTACTGGGCAGAAAATAATGTCTGTGATTGAAGGAGAATTTGACTTAAAAGAAGAAAGACTTAAAATTCACGTTGTAATTGAACCTACATCTCCCCTGCCAAATGCTCCAGGCACCAGGATTAGCTTTATACTGCTCACATTTTACTATCTCGTGAATCTTTCATACATCTGGACAGTGCTAAATCTTGCTGATAAGGGATGGCTGCTGCTCCCACTTGAAAGCATCCTACATTTTCCTCAGGGAGTCCTATCCCCAGGTGTAGGGTATGCCAGGGGAGGCAACAGCCCCATCCCTCTCTCTCTCTTTCAAAAGAAAATGCAGATTGCCATTGCATTTCTACCAGGAGCCCAGTCGTGGATAGCTGGTAAATGCCAGCCTCTATTGCTGTATTTTGGTTCTACATTGCTGAAGGATAAACAGCACTTGGCAGCTCCCAAGATCACAGTGCTTTGCTCATCTGCAGGGCCAAGTCACAACCCTCCTGAGAAACTGAGGCTCCAAACCTGCCCCAGCTGCTTTCAGGATGGGGGGGTTTCAACAAATTTGACCCCATGTGCATTTTACCATCATCTTCCCCACCCAACCACCCCCAAGGGGAGAAGCATTTATGTGCCACAGTGGTTTCAGGCCAGATATTCCAGAAATATGAACAATAATTAATTTACAAAGTCCTGTGGCTGCAGATCACGAGTTCCAGCACTTACTGGAGGTGGTGTGGGGAAGCATAGGCAGAACAGGGGGTGATCACCCAGAAACTTCTCAGGGTTTTCTGACCCAAGATCTGACAGCAGTTTTCCAGATAAGAGATTGAAAGATTGAACTCCACAAGGCCTCCTATAGTGTTTTCAGTACCCCTCAATTACAAACACTTTCTCACATACCTACTTCCATAAAGTCACCAGCGTCTGCATCTCTAGCAGAAAGTTTTGTAATGAAATTTTTTTTTAATATATTTTCAGCTGTAAACAGCAGAAAACCCCCTTCAGGCACTTCACTAGACCTTTTATCCGCATGCAGGAAAAAGAATTGATTGATTTTGAAGTTAAACGTTGGCATCTGCTGTTATTCAAAACCAGGACCTTGGATACACTCATCCGCCATGCTTTCAGCTCAGCCACCAGTGTGCTGCAAATGAAGACAAGCTGTTGTCAAATGAGAAATGCAAAATAGTCAATCTGTTTGTCTGTTTAATGTAACTGGGAACATAAGCTGCTAAAAATGCTACCATTCTGCACTGTCAGATGGGAGACACTCTCCAACAAACGAAAGCCTAATGACCCATTTTACTCAGGCGCTCTGGAGTTCCTCCTAATGGTATTTTCCATATGCACTTCAACATGCTTTTAACTGAAACTGCAAATGGTACTATTTTCTATCTAACACAAGCGTGTAATCTGTGTAGCATATTTTTTTTTTCCTCTGGCACCATGAAGGAATGCTGATGTTCAAGGCGTCTTGAAACAGTGAGCATATTGCTCAAGCATCTGATGCTCATCTTCTCTTTACACCTGTCATTGTACTGTATTAAAGGAAAAAAATCAAGTCATTAACCATGATAGATATGTTTTTAATAAGAAAGTGTTGCGCCTCACCAGGCAGATAAATAGCAAGTCTTAGATATCTTCAGAGCCCAAGCACACAATTACAGAATAAAGTTAAATATGCTGGGGACTCTTCAAAGACTGCTGTAACTTTTAAAGATTAGGTCTCTATCAATTACCCAAGCTGCATTCCTTCAAGAATTTTCCAGCATTAAAATTGCTAATTTGACTTTTTTTCCTCAGGAAGTTCCCTATTCCCTACAGATAATTATGTGTGAAATGTTGCCTAAACAAAACTGATTTGGCCAAGAAAACAAATGTGGTCCATTTTCAAGTCAAAAAACTATGAAAATGATGCTGCTATAGCCAGAGCAGGGTGGCAAGAAACTCTGGAGATCATGGTTATTTTTTAAAATATTCTTGGGGTTTGTGTAGTAGGAATTTAATGGGTATGATTTCAAGCCCCACAGAATTAGGGGGGTTTTTTTGGCAAAAAGTTGTAGCATTTAGCCTCTCTTCAGAGGCAGGCTAATACCAGGCAGTCAGTGCTTGATTTGCTTTCTCCTGACAAAGCACCACAGTCTGTTGGCATTCTTGCAGGCTGTGCTCCTTTAAGCCATTATAGTCTTAGACCCAGCTTTATCTCCACCCCTGCTGTTATCACATTGATATGTTTGTTAATTATTGACACAAGAAATGCTCAGTCATAGACTGCAGATCCCTGGAAAAGCCCTGCTGTGCCGAGCTGAGCAGCAGTGCCACGAGGGTGCCTGCTCCCTCCTGGCTCCCTCACCCTGAGGGTGCTGCCATCACTGATCAGCAAAGCCCCCAAAAGCGCGGGGTATCTTCAGGCACTCCCTTTTCCCCCACAGAAACAAAGATCCTGCTCATCCAGGTTCCTCTCCAAGACCCAAAATGAATATTGTCTTTTCCCCATCAGGTTGTTCACAGCCTGTGTGTACTGCAGGGGCGAAGCAAAGGGACCAGAGTGTCCCTGGGGAGGTCTGCCCAGGGATGGCACTGCAGCTGTGCCCTGAGCATCAGGGCTGGCCCCCTGCATGGTCAGCACTGGCTTCATAGGCTGGCACCTGACTGTGCTGCACAAGAAATTCAGCTCTGCTTCACCTTTTGGGGATGTGTTAGAAAACATAAAAACCAGCATTTCAGCTTAAAATAGTGGAGAGCAGCAGTGTGCACTGGTGTGTCAATGCCTGGGACTTGTGTGCTCAGGAGAGACAGAGAGAAAGGACAGAGAAGAAGCAGGTGAAAAAGTGAAAGAGAGAGGAAAGGGGTATTTAATGCAGGGGTTAATGCAGTGGCCAGTCATCTCCAGGATTATAGAGAAATTTAATATGATCTTGGAATTATCCACTCAGTAACCAAGTAGATATTAGTGCATCAAAAGAATCAGGTTTGCTTTATTGTAAAAAGTCTGGTACCTAAGAGAGACATTCAGGCTAGGAGGGAAAAAAAAAATTTATTCCTCTTTGCTTGCTGTATGCCTCCCCCCTGCATAAATAACTCCTCCAAACCTAACATAAAACCAAACCCAGGCCTTTCCATCACAGATCAAAAGTCAGGCAAGAAGTGTAGCATTGCAGCTGCCTGAATTATACTTGGCCTCTGAATAATAAATAGGGAATTTCTCGAACCACAGGCTCATTAATGAGCACTAATTCAGAACTGATGGCACAATGTTCAGCAATTTAAGCAATGTAGACAATGAAGGTTCTCAACTCTGGTACAAGGAGTGACCTACAGAATCTTGTGGAATGAGTAATTACAGCTAATATCCATTTCAGCTTCTATTAGAACATCCAATAAAACAAGGTCATGACAACAGGCAAGGATCACATCCCAGCAAGCATCGCAGTGGGGAGAGATGGAGTCACCCTGGAGCAGGTGGATGGCTCCCATTAGTTGGGCTCCAGGATGAATAAGGCTGCTGACAGCTCCCCGAGGACAGCGGGCGCTGCGGCAGCGGCAGCTCAGGGAATTCGGGAGTGGTTTTCAAGAGCACAGAGGTTAGGTTGGGATGGGGTTTGTTTTTGCCCATAACTAACAAAGGCTTGAAGGACAGACCATGTGCTACTGGCTTTTATTTATTTTATTTTTTTCCCCTCAGCCTTTCAAATAGTTTGATGTTAACACCTAGAGGGAGTGGTTCAGTGATTTAATAAGTGAGGGTGGACCCTCAACAAGTTGTAACAGAGGAAAAAGTTGATAGAAGCAGAGTGGCAATGGGCACCTGTAGTGTGAAAACCAGCTGAGTGAGCAGCAGCGGAGCAGAATGAACTGCCTGGAGAGCTTTCTACTTTGTGCAGATGAGCCTTATTAATTCCTAAGAGAGGATGGAGAACATGGTCAAGTGAGGAAATAAAGAAATTATCTGCTTTTTTTGGTACCATAAGTGGGAAAGTTGCTGGTTGTTAAAAACAGTTTCTGACAATATTTTCAAGATTTGGTGCTTTTAAAAAACTGCCAGATGAATTCTTTTCATCCCCTCAAATTAGCTAAAAATCTCACTTTGAAATGCAGGAAGTTTTTCAGTGATACTATTTGGCTTTTCAAACAAATATTCAGACAATACAGTGTATTCAAAGTGATTCCCTCCCAAAAAACTCATAGGCTGGAAATTTTTTCTACAAACTTTTGGGCAACACTGAGAAACCTGGAGGGGGCTGCAACCAAAATTAATTGCCTGATGAATACAATTCACAACAAATATTTTGATGGACTCAAAAAATCAACTCTGCTGGCTAAATCTTTGACACTCATAGAGTTCACTGTGCAGCAGTGCGGACATGCTGAGAGCTCTGCTGCGAAAGGAGTGTGTCCTCAGCTCTGGAAAATAGTCTGGTGAGAAAAGCTGGTCCAGAAACAGCAGGGCTTGGTCTCTGTTGGTCAATAGGGCTGCAAACAGGCACAAAACCATGGACAGGGCTCTGAACTGCAGTCATGGCCCTGGAAGGTCTGAGATGGCAGTGTAGGTATCACTGTGGCCAGCTTTGGGTACTTGTCCTACCCTTCCCCTCAAGCTTTAATATGTCCTGCCCTGAGGGTCTGGAGAAGAGAGAATTCCCATGGAAGAGGCCAGCACATGGCATGGGCTGATGGGTGTGAAATGCCCTGGAGACAGGCAGGACTTAGCTCAGTCCCCACAGGGACCTCAAAGCCTGTGACAAAACACGAGAAAACGGAGTATTTCCCTCAAAGAGTTATGAGTCATGAATCCCTTCAGTGGATGTGAGAAAGTACTTTTTTTTTTTTTCCATGAAACAAGAACAGAAGGGAGACTTGCATTCTCTCGCACCATACCTACAATGCTTTGCTAATGGTGCTCCTGTGGTAGGAGCAGGGTTTGGACAAAAGACTTGAACTCCCTCAAGGACTGCTAAATGCTAGGTTTTGGCAGATCAAAACTTTGGTGTTTAAGTAAGGGCTGACCACAAGCACTTCTTGCACTACATAAACCCCAGCTACAGAATCCACTTCAAGAATGTACTCTCACATACCTACCCGTGTCCCATGTGCCCCAGACACCAGTTTTCATCTAAATACCACTTCATCTCCAGCTGTGAAACAGCTGCCCCGACTTCCTGCTGGGTACAGCCAGGGAACAACCCTGGAACTGCCTGGAAAAGCCCTTCTGCCCAGACATTTCTCCTCATGAGAGAATCCTGCCTCCTGGAAAGCTGCGGGAGGACACGGCACAAGAGCAAATGATTACACTTCTGCAGGAGGAGTTGAACGCTTTTAACACATCTGGAAGCAGGAGGAGCAGAGGAGCCAGGGCAGGACCAGCCCCGTGGTGGAGGCAGCTGCCACACTGTGAGTCCTGCTGCTGCTCTTATGGAGAATTCTGTTGACTTTAGTAATAGTAATTGAAGTAGGGTTCCCAGGATTGGTCCCAGGGTTGCTGTAGCATCAAATGAATGCCAAAAATTTAGATTACCTGCAGCTATATTAATTTCCATACTGGCTCAAGGACTTTCTCCTGCATCACTTGAGAAAAGAACCTTTAAGTGCTGTACTTCTTTTTTTTTCTTTTTTCCTTTTTTTTT
>WEKY01022936.1:496214-527888 GCA_013390045.1 Picathartes gymnocephalus | reverse complement strand
TTCTTTTTTTTTTTTTTTTTTTTTGGTATACTATCTCGTAAGGACTTCTGCTTCCTATTAAAATGTGCTGATAGATATTTCTTTTCTGTTTAACTTTAAGGGACCTTGGTGAATACTTTAAGGTTTGCAGCTCAAATGATTGTTTAGTAAGTAAACTTTTCTCCTCCAGAATCTGGTAAAATATTACAGAGTTAAAATATTTTATTTGGATTCATACCTCATTTCAAAGTGTTGCTTATAATACCTGACAGGAGCTGAACTTTAGTTAGTTATTTTTCCTTTTTTTCCCTTCTTTTTGGAGGAAAACAAGCAGTCGAACATAGCTTCTGACACATTAAGCATGACTACTGGGAAATTAAAACAAATGCTGGTACAATTCACAGGGGAAAAAGAACTTAAAGTTTGTTTATAAATTCGTTCCCAGCTCCAAATGCATGTCATAAATTAATAGGTCATCAACATACTGCATTTAGCTGGCAGCAAGTAATTTTCTGTGAAGAAATGAGACAGAATATAGCCAGAGTAGCAAATTGGCTGAAAGCGAAGCCTTTTGAGTGCTTTGTAAAATTCATAACAGACAACTCAAAGCTCCAGCAAAATGGAAAATCTTTTCTTGTCTCCATACTCAGCTCCAAGGATTTAGAAAACTGACTAATAATGCAAATACCCCGAGGTCAATAGCCTGGTGCCACGGCTGGCACACCCAGCCAGCTTCCAGGAGATCCATCACTCCTGCCTCCGGACACTCGGGGAATGTGAGGCTATGGACTGGGATGCTCCAAACACCAGCAGTCTCACACACTCAGATCAGGAAAATGAGTTCCAAAGCAATCCAAATCATGACCTCACAGTGGCATTTGGGGCTGGCTTCTGCCAGCCCCCTGCTGATGAGACCAATCCTTTGGTTCGCAGGTCAGGCAACACTCTGCAGTCCCAAGGTGTGTCTCAGCTTGGGCAGTCAGGATTCAGCCGGGTGGGAAGTGGATCAGGCCCTGCAGCCTTGGCACAAAGTCCACTCTCATATTTTGAGAGAGATTTTCTCCAAGATTCAAGTAACTATTCACCTCCATTTAAATACAAAGGGAGATTTCAGAATTGCCCTCTGCAAATACGTCCATACACCGGGAAGACTCAGAGCAGAGTAACCTTTGCCAAACATCAAGACCTGGTGTTAGAACTAAATGCATTTCTCTGGTTTCTGATCTAGAATTGCATTTTTCAGCCTGTAAGATGCAAGTCACCTGGAGGTGGTGTGACCAGCACGAGGCACAGAGCAACCTCCATCCTGGGATCTTCCCAAGGTGATGTTGGAATGGATTAATGAGGAATTAAAGCAAGACAGGGCCTAGTGAGCCACTGGCTTGGCTCTGCAGACAAAAAGCCTCAGCCTCCACAGTACCAGCTTCTTTTCTGCTGTCCTTGAAGGAGGAGAGAGGGAGAGAAGAGCTCCAAGGCCAGGCAGGTGGAGGGGGGTATCAGCAGACCCACTTGCTCTGGGCTTCACTATCAGCCTTCCATTTCCCACGATGTAAGAATCCAACACGTAATATCTATCTCTCTATATATGTACTGATGCCTTAAAATTCTTTCAGAGATGGGACGAGGCAATATTATCTTTGAGAAAACACAGATCCTAACTTAGTCTCCCAAAAGGAAAATTACTGACTTGAGCAATTCCTGGTAGTTATCCAAATAGCCTTGTCAAATTATTTAAATACCGCATTGTGATATTATTGAAGTTGGTACCAAGTTACTCTTGGCAGAAACAAGTGTTCACTGGCAGGTGCTGAGTAGATGAGCTGTTCCTGCTCCAGCTCTCTGTGTCAGCAGCAGGGCTGGCTGCTGCCAGGGATTTTAACCAGGGAGCTCAGCAAAATGCCCTCCAAAGGGGTTATTTTTCCCAAGAGGCTCTGGAGCGGTTTGCTTTCACCTCTCAGAGCCTGGTTGCTTATCTGCTGTCACACTGGAGCTATGGAGGGGTTTTTGGGGGAGTGGATGGGAGGGAAGCATTGTATCACTGCATTCAGCACAAAACCCACACACTCCAGAACAGCCCTCTCTTCTGTCTTAAAAAAAATTCAATATGTAAATCTCCAGGGAAGAAAATGGAATTTAGGAATTTACCTGATCTGTATTAAAAGGCAGAAAAAAAAAGGACTTAGGCTTATCTATTTTTCATTATTCAGGATCCACTCTACCTATATATGCTCAGTGTTTTGTCTCTGCTGTAATTTCAGTTGGGAAGTTGTTTAAAATGCCAGAGTCTGGCAGTGATTTTCTTATCCTATTTCAGATCCACAGCTGAGGATATACAAACTCTGTCCAGCCACAGTGTGAGGAGGGACAGGAGGAAGAGGGAGAAGGGGAGGAGGAAGAACAGCAGTAACAGAAGCTTGTCAGGATCCTGTCTTAGACTTTGAAATCCATCCCAGCTCAGGAAGATCCCAGGTTTCCATGGGGGTATCCACCTTTCCCACCCCAGGGCAGCAATCCCATGGAGCTTCTCTGTCTCCCCATTCCCACAGGAAGTGAGGGGACTTGGGGAAGTCCAGGGGTTTCACACTGAACTCCTGCTTCCACAGCATTCACAAGCAAACCCCAGACAAATGTAGTAACAACCTCCCTCAAATATCTTTAAAAATATCTTTTCTTTAGTCCAGTTTGGCTGAAAGTTGTGGCAAGTGATGGTTTTTCCATAACTTCCCTTGGGAAACTGCACCATCCTGTAAGAGCCCTCAGTTACAGACCATCTCCTGCTCTTCAGCCAACATTTGCTTTGGCTCAATGCCATTGCTCTTGTTATATCTTCATGTACCACACTGACAAGCTCGACACCATCCAAAAAAATTTTGGGAGTTAAAATTTGTATTACCAGGACAAGAAAAAGGAAGTAAACAGAAGATAATTTTTTTCTGGGGATATTTCTTTCTTTGGAGAAGTCTCTGCAGAACAAAGCCATGTTCAAGGAAGGAATTAGTAAACAGAAGAAATGAAATGACAACATAGTCATTTTCAGCTAAAATGGGATGACAAGATTGTCACTTTCCTTCTGTCCACCTGTACCCTCAGGGTATTTATTTTAGTGTTGCTGTGCAATACATTTCACTTCAGGCTCCTGGAAAACTGCTATAGCACAAATTGTCTGCTGGAACAAATGGCTACAATTCCATTGACTTCTATATTTTCTAGCCAAAAATTTTCCTCTCCATTTCTATCCAGGGATGCCTGCTAGGTTACAGAAGACAGATCCTCTGCTCATGTTGGAGCCATGTACCAGCTCCCAGTTCCAGGGCTTCACCTTGTCATGCAAATTGATTATTTCCACCCTTCAAAGTCTGCAAGTCTGAAATCCATATTATGTGTTTAAGTGCAATTCTACTGAAAGGGTCCAAATCTCTCTGCCAGAAAATCATTTCTTTCTCCAGAACCTCATAGAGAACATGCCTAGATTGTGCTTTAGTGAGGTAAATGCAGAGACAGACTTAAATTAATATGTCTGGGAATAAATTATTTCTAAAGTGTCTTGAGCCAGCATCACATGAATGGATTACCATGAAGCACTATGGGAAGCAAAAATTCATCTGAAAATCATAGTTTAAAACAGGAAAAAAGCCCGTGAAAGCTGAGGTTAACTATCCAGCTTCTTATTGTCAGTGGTGGCAAGTGCTTTGCAATCTCTAAAGTACCTCAGAAGCTTTATGGCCCACTGTCTTCAGAAGATCCTGGTTTATTTTATTTGGCAGCTAGAACTGACAACTCACGACACCTCAGCAGCCAGGAAACACCCCCTAACAGGCTGGTAGGGCCAGAAATATCCATAACTCTTCCCCATGGTGAGGATAAAAGGAGGTACCCCACACCAGCTCCACTTCCAGCACTGGGAATGGAAAGTCGTGTTGTAGTTTGGTTTTCAAGGGCCAAATCCAGCTTTCCCAGGCTGGGTCTTCCCCCAGGGTTGGGCAGAGCCCGGGAGGTGTGAATGGTGCTGCCTCTGAATTCACAGGGTGAAACTGCACCAGCTGTGCCCTCCTCCGTCTCTCTTGGCCTTTGATGGGAAACAGCAGGGTCGGTGCCACCCCCACTTCTCTTTTAAATGTGTGCCAAGCTCCACGAAACCAGCTCAGATATTTTAACCACGGCCAGGAGATTTTTCAGATTGTATAGTGGGGGGAAATAAAACACCTAGGTTTCACTTCTGCCACCCCGATAGCATTTATATTTAAGAAACCATTACATGACTTTTGTCACGAAATAAAACACATAATTTTCTTTTAAGTCAGCATAATAAACTAAAGAGTTAAATGCATCATGGTGAGAGAAATGATAATTCTCTGCTGACCAGAGGAGAAAGGCACTCTCTCAGCCTATCCTGTACCTTACATTTTCCTACTCAAAAGCACATGAGACTACAGAGGCATCTCATATGGTACATCAAGCCAGAGGTTTTATATTTAGCATTCTGTGCTGTCACATCACTATACATCTGTACAAGTCTATTGAAACTCTAGAATAAAAATGAATAAATTATGTTTAGGTTTGCACCTTTATCATACTTATTTGTGTGGTTGGTATGTGGTCAGTGTGGTCGGTGTATGGTTGGTGTGTGGTCAGTGGGGTTGTTATGGTCAGTGTGGTCGGTGTAGTTGGTGTGTTTGTTGTGGACAGTGCTTTTTGTGGTGTGTGTGGTCAGTATGGTCAGTGTGGTTGTTGTGGTCAGTGTGTGGTCAGTGTGTGGTCAGTGTGGTTGTTGTGGTCAGTATGGCCAGTGTGCTCAGTGTGTGGTCAATATGGTCAGTGTGGTCAGTGGGTGCTCAGTGTGCTCAGCGTGTGCTCAGCATGGTCAGCGTGCCGCCGCCCTCGGTGCGAGCAGCCCGGGGCAGCGCTGGTGTCCGAGCAGCAGCGGTCACTCGGCAGCGGGGCACGGACAGCTCGGACACCGTGCCGGCTCCGGGGGCAGCGCCGGTGTCCGAGCAGCAGCGGTCACTCGGCAGCGGGGCACGGACAGCTCGGACACCGTGCCGGCTCCGGGGGCAGCGCCGGTGTCCGAGCAGCAGCGGTCACTCGGCAGCGGGGCACGGACAGCTCGGACACCGTGCTGGCTCCGGGGGCAGCCTGGCTGTGCCGCGACAGGGAGGGCGATCCGTGGGAGCCCGCGGGGCCTGTCCCGGGACAGCTCCGGGAGCCAGCACGGCAAGGCACCGGTGCCACGGCCCCCAGCGAGGGACAACCAGGCTCCCTGGAGCCCCGGTGATGTCCCTCTGCTGCCAGCCTGGGGGGAAGCTCCTCTCACCGCGCCCGGGATGGGATTGTCACCGCAATACCGACACCAAAGCGCTCTGCAGCGCATCCCCGGCTGGTGACAGGACGTCCCTGCCTGCAGCACAGACACGCACACAGAAAAGCCTCAGCTGGTCTCATTCTGTCATCCCGAATCTGACCCTCTCCCAGCAGCCGTAGCTGACAAAACCAAACCTGACTGAGGTACCTGCACGCACAGTTCGGTTTGACACCTCAATTCCTCTGAGATACGGAACTCAAGTATTTGGAAATGAGCCTAGGAAAATCAGATGCTTTCTCCTAAGTGCCTACCAGGCAGGAGATACTCTCCTTGTATGTAAGGAAAAGGTACAAAATTCATGCTAAAAACAAGTTATAAAAAGAATGAAATCCCCGGAACCAAAAGTCAGACCTTTCTTACACAGTGCACTTAGGCAGCAGGTCACTTCACACACCTGCAGACACGCTCCAGCTCTGTGACAGAGTCCAGAATGCATCTAGATCTCCAAAAGCCACTTAGTCTATTAAACTTCTTCAGTGCTTTTGGAAAGTCATCTGTGCATCCACCTGCATTAAATACTCTGACACTTGGAGAAATCTGTCCAAAGGCCCTGGTGCTGCTGCACTTGTTGTAACAGTTACTGGTGCTTTTCATATATTCATACAAAATCCTAATATTTTCTATACAGTCCAGTACTACAATTATCTGGAAATTATTCAAGATTATTCTAGGGAAGATATGATGCCATATGTTGCAGCGTTAAATGCCTGTGCTTTGTCATAGGAAATGTTTTCATATACTACTTTTACAGGGTTTCAGCTAATTTTCCCAACTCAGCAAAAATAAATTCCATAAAACATGATAACATCTCTTACAGGTCTCATACAGACCTTGCACAACTTCAGTCTGAAGCATTTTTCCCACTAAAAGTTTCTTATTTTGTTTCTATAGTCCTATTTAAGGACATAGGACTTGTTTCACTATCACATAAAGAACTAAGTAACTGCTCAGTTATGACAACAAGATATTAGAAGGAGGTACATATTTCCAAAAAGATAATAGCTGACTATCAAACCAGTCCCAGAAATTAGTTGTGAAATGAAGTGGAATATGTGAACGGTTATGAAAAACAACTAAATTAATTTACATGGGTAAAATAAATGGTACATGAGAGACAACTGCCACAGCAGAGTTATTCTCCTTGTTCAGAATAAATGGGATTGGATATGCACATGCATGTGTGCATTTATGGGTATTTCTGTGAGAGAGATTTATTAAAATGTTTAATGGTATTGCCATGGTTGTACCAAGTCACACTCCGTGGTTTGCAGGCCTAATCCTGCTCACGTTAAAGGCAGTGGAAATAGGAAATAGGAACAGTTGACTAATTATCCCTCTGTAAGGCTCCAGAATATCCACATTGAATTCTAACAAATTACTAGAACCTCAGGGAAAGAAACAATGCTAATTAAGATGAACTTTAGGTGTAGGACCTAATTAATATGATCTTTACGTGAAACTTGTTCCAAATGAAGCAACTTTAAAAGTTATACCAATAAATGCCTTGGGCTGAATAGCACTAAATAAGTCAAAAAATAAACAAACATGTTCCTTAAAATCAGCAAGTAACAAATCAAGATATTAGCATGGGTGTTCTGTGACTGCAAGAGTTTTCTTCAGCAAAGATTTTGATTTGCTTTCGCTCTGAACACCACTGTGGGTGAAGTGATAAATGCAGGGCTGCTTTCTGTTTCTGACTGGAAACACATGGACATGCTAGGGGGGGAGAAAAAATACAGCAAGAATACACAAGTGAATCTGTTTGGGGAGAAATATTGATTGCGAGATCTTGTCAAAAATGATGTGTCAGTCTATTAAAACAAGAACATAAAACCATGTCTCTAGGAAACTTAGAAGGTTTTTTTCCTGTTTCAGGGAAGGCAGTTGTATGCCCAAGCAGGAAAAATTTGGGCAGCAAGTCAATTAAAGAAAGTATAAAGGTCCAGAATGGCTGCTTGTGCACCTATGTGGACACATCTCTTTGCCTCAGGTACATGAGGGCAGGGTACACAGTCATATTTTGGAAACTTCCAACTCAGAACATTCTATGATTCCAAAGGGATTCTTTTCCTCACAAAACTGGACAAGCCCTAATTTCTTACAGTCCTGCTGCATTCCACATCTGGGGCTAAAAGTGAACCTGTTGTGAAGATCAGAGCCGAGCTCTGGACCTCTCCTAGAGCACCCACAGGCCAGATGGACCCAATTCCCTGGCTGCAATCCAGAACTGAGGGGAGAATCCTGATCCCATCGAAACCCCTGGCAAGACTCCCACTGCTTCTAGTGAGGTCATACCCTGCTTTTTGCTCCAGCAGAGCTTTTGGGAGATCCTTCCATACAGTATTTCTTTTTTTTTTTTCCCTGAGTGAAACTAAATTGAGAGACTACTGACTTGTTCAAATTGAAAAAAAGACAGCAGCAATGAAAAAAAATAGCCTATGGAAAAACAAAACAACAACTTCTAATTACCCTGTTCTGAGCAGATATAATAAAAATATCAGATTCAAAATATGAACATACATTATTGTTTTGGCTTTGTCTGCTTCACTGGAATTCCTCACATACTGACCTCTTGCCCTCCTCCTACTTCTATTTTTCTCTCTCACCACTCCGTGAGAAAAAAAAAGGGTAGAGGAGAAAGAGAGAGAGAAAAACAGAGCGAGAAGGAAAAAAAAGAGAGGGGAAGAGAAAGCATGAGAATTAAGTAAAGACAGTGGATGAAAGAGAAAGAATGAAAAAAGACTGAAAGAGGACCAGAACAAAAGCCAACAAGTGAACAGAAAGAAAAAAGCAAAAGGGAAATCCATGCACTGCCAGTTGTTTTTTTAGGGCTTTTATGGGGCCCTACATGAAGAAGGCATTACATTTTTTGATCTGCAGCCAGATTCTTAATGAAATAGGAGGGCAGGAGGGAGGCTAATGTGATTCAGCATCTAAAAGCAAGCAGTTGCATCAATAATCTTTAGCACTGGCACTTGTGCTAAGACAAAACATAACAGAGTTTAGAAGATGAGTTGTCAGTGTGATTTGGGGGCCTTTCAGTTATTCAATACAACTCCATTAGGTTTTGGAAGCATAAACAGGTAGCAGGGTTTTGTGCTAGTAATACTCTTAAACCAGTATGTAATTAAAATTGAGCTCTGTGGAGAATAATTCCACTACATATTACTAGAGGTGACCTCTCTCTTATCAATCTCCAGTGTTTGCTTTAGCTTTACCCACGTTCAGTCTAACAAACACAACCACAAAGCAACAGCCTGAAGAACTGAGCAGGCCACACTTGAGCTGGGCTGTGCTCTGTGCCAAGCTCCCACCTCTCTGCTAAGGCAGCTTTAGGAGAGGAGTGCCCTCCCTTCCCCTGCTGCCCAACTTGTGCCTCACTTCTCTGCAGAAGTCTTTTTTTTTTAATTAAAAAATAATTATGCATAATTTTTTAAAAATTTTGTTTTTAAATGTACAAAACTTTGCAGTAAACTAGGTTAAAGGAGAGCTTTTCTTCCTCCCTTCAGCTAGAATATACACAAGTTTAGACTGACCTTTAAGGCTAAGCTTTGCAAGCCTACCAGAGCAAGGAATTTGGGTAGGATGAAATTCCCACCAATGAAGACGTCTCACTTCAGGTTAGTCTATGCATGACTTGACTCCTCCTTAAATCTCCCACACAGAGTTCAAGCTCACAGGGCCTTGTGAGGATCTCCTGCAGGAGAGGAGCTCACTCTGAGTGATGTAGGACACTGAAAGAAGAGGTCATAGCCTTCAAGAAGGTGCTCAGGAGCACAAACTGTTAGACCCATTAGCCAAATAGAATTGGTTTTGCAAAACTCTTTCACATTAGATACTGAGCTTAAACACCTATGAGCTCTGGTCAGCAGGAAAAATGGGCTTTCCAACAAGAGCATCCAAAAAAACCTCATCTGTTCTTACAGGAGCATCTTCTCACTGCAGGAAATCCAAGGTATGAAGAGAACCTGGCCCATGAACTCTAGAATTTGAGAGGGAAAGTTATTCCCCAGCTGGGCAAAAGTTATGCTCCTCAAACAGCTCAGCAAAGCCAGGATCATTCTTGAACAAGTCGGGAAGCAAAGTTATTCAGATGGAAGATGCCAAAAGAAGAATAAATGCTGGAGTCACAGCATTGTGAGCCTTGGTTTCCCACTTAACCACACGAGTCGGGGCAGTCCCCTGGGAAGGAGCTCCTACCACTCATGTGTGGCCAGCACTTCCCACAGGCCACCTCTCAAACACACCGCTGGACTCTGAGAGGTAGAACTTCATTTTACCTCTTCTCTTCAGATCTCAGGACGTTTTCTTGCTCATGATGCAAACCACCTATAACTCAAAGTGACTCTATGGTTAAGACAATAACTAATTTTGCTGAACTCATACAGAAAGATCTAGGAAAGGGAATGGTAAGAACCACCAGCAAAAGCTGATTTTGCAACACTGTTTATTTTCCCCATTTGTCTCAAATGCAGCGTTTTGTTCACTGTCCTACATCTATATTTCTATTAAAATAACATAATAAGCAGATTCTAAATTAAAGGGGAAAAAAATCAGCTAGTGCAAGGCAATGTGAATTAGTTTACAACTCAAGCATGCAAACTGCCTCACTTCTATCCCTTACATTTATGACTTTCTCTATTTCTTACCATTAATGTAATTTGAATTGTCTCCTGGTCTCCTAACACAGAACTGTTGTCTGCTTTCTTCATTAATCTTCATAAATTTTGAGTACTACAATGGCCTGGCCTCCACCCTCCAGGGCAGGGGCAATTTAAGAGGGCAAATGTTTTGGGGATCAGTTTGAATGCCTCACCTGTGTCCTACAGCACCATGGTGGAGCCTGGGGTGGGAGGGCAGGGGGGCTTTTAACCTTCCTTGCTGGTTTGCCTTTTTATATTTCACTATTTTTTTCCAAGTGTTTTTAAGTTCCCAGGGATGTCTTAACAATTATGGCTGTGCAAGGGAAAAGGATGCAAGAATTCGTGCACAATATTTGAATAATATTTGGATAGAGAATGGTACCACCATTGGATATTTTCTGTATCTATTTGGTGCAATGCACCTGCACCTCAATCTCTCCTCAAGCTCCTGGACAGGGGTGTGAGGAAAGCACTGTAAAACCTTTCAGAGATCTTCAAACTTTGCAATTTGAGGCTTTTATCTTATTTTAAAAAAAAGAAAAAAAAAAAAAGGAAAAAAAAGGCACAGCTTGCAGCTTGGTACTGTTGCAGAAAATTATACAGCAATTAATAACAATTTACAAGGCAGCACAGCATGTGCAATAGGTATAAGGAGCAGTGTAAACAAGTATGGAAATCATCACATATCAAGCAAAAATTTCCACAGTGTAGTGCTGAATGTCCCTAGACAAATAAGTATCTTCCATATTTTATCTGGAAAAATATCCTCCCATAAACAAAAACCGTATCAGTTGAGGTTTGCAGTCCAAGACCTAAACCAGAAATAACCAAATTCTGTCCCCAGGTTTATTGGGTCTGGATTTGGGGTGGTCTCTTCCCTGGGCATTGGATAAAGTTTCCTTCTGGACCACTTTCTTCCATTTGAGTGATGCCACTCAGTGTAAGGAAAACAAAGAGAACTGAGTTTAAGCTTGTGGAAAGCTGACTTTGGAGGGAGCCAAAGTGGTAATAAAAACTGTTCTAATGATTTGATCAGTAAAACGAACTAAAAGCAAAGTTTGGAATTAATGAGAGCTCTAGATCAAAACTGCGGATGATTTCCCTCTCATTAGTGGTTTTTATCATCAGATGTTAGCATTGTTTGAATGAAATTCATTCAAAGACCTCAAATAAAAGCAGTATTTGGTAAAAGAAACTGTGATTTGGGTCTATTAACAAACAGAACATCTTGCTAAATAATTCCTTTATGCACTATTCAGTAATGATGTAAAGCTGGTGCCTTTCTGCTGCCTCAGTGAAACAGCCTTCGGAAAGATCATTAAACCGGCTTTTTGTGAGAGGAGCTAAAGAGAGCGACTGAAGCGTCTGTTATAAGTTTATATTTGTACTCAACTCAATTAGGCCCTAGGACAGAGATGAAAGCGCAGCGCAGCTCCCTCCCAGGCCCTTTCCAACAGCCAGCTTCCTAAAGCAGCTCCTCTGGAAAGTGCTCCGGCCCCAGCCCGCGGCTTTCCAAGAAGCCTTGTTGCATCAGCGCGGCCTGCATGCGGCCGGGGCTGCGAGGGAGAGACGCTCGTAAAGACCTCAAACAGCTGATGCGGGTGGAGCGCGGCCAGCGCCGCCGCCGGAGACGCGCGGCTCGCTGCGGAAGGAATTTCGGTACAAAAGAAGCCACGGCAAATCACAACAAACCCTCCTCCTCTTCTCCCCTTTCCGCAGCTCGCGAATCCTCCTGCCGGCTTTCTTTTGCCTCTTTCCAGCGGGGCCCCGATCGGGGGGGGTGCCCGCTGGCCGCGGAGGGGCCGCGGCGCTCGGAGCGCAGCGCGGGGCTCGGGGCTCTGTCCCGCTGCTCTCCGGCTCTCCCGGGGAGCTGCAGCCGGCTGAGGGACTGCTCTGTACCTGCTCCTAGCGCTGCACGGCTGGCAGGGCTTTTCGCTCCGCATGGAGCTGGGGAAGGTGGAGCTGGGCTGTGGAGGAGCCCAGGCTCACGTGGGCATCCCGGGCACTGCATCCCTGGCACTGCATCCCCGGCACTGCGGAGCGTTACCAAGGGGCTCCGTCCCCGGCAACTTCAACCGTCTGCCCCACAGCTGGCATCTCCGGAAGATTTTTTTTTTTTTTGTAAAATACCAGGAAATGTCCGGTTAGCTTCACACTAGAAACACCCTCAAACTGATCCAGTTCAAGTGGACCAGCCACTTCCAAGAGAAACGTGTTCTGTTAGAAACGTTTCACCTGCTCACTAAGTACATTCACTACACAGAGCCTTTTTATAATGCGCTAATTTATTTTTAGAAAGGGTTTTATATCGCAGAGCACCCTGAGTGCCTTTGGCAACTTCAGGTACTTCAGAAATAAATGTATTATTATTCCTCTTTAGAGATTTAAACTGTATGTTAAGTGGTTAAAAGTAGCCATTACATGGTTGGTGGCTTATTATTTTATTGGTTTTCCCAATGGCAATTTTAATACTGAATTTTATTATTTTTTATTAATTTTATTATTTATTTATATTACAGCACTTAGACTCTTAATTTAGGAAGAATCAGTTTCAAAAAGAGAAGCTGGGTGCCTGACTGGCAAATGAAGTACCTAAGGCCAAAGCTGTGAGCCTGAAAGATCCTGAGCTCCTGAGGCATTAAAATCACTTTCTGATCTAACTCTTCCCAGTCCTCTCCAGTTCTGCTCTTTCTCCTTCCTGGAAGACTGAGCACTTTAGCAGAAACAGGACCTCCCATTGCCTGGACTTCCTGAGGAGCTTGATCTGATTGTCATTTTTTAAATTGTACTTGGTATACCCATCAAGTCACAAACAAACTACTGTTTCCTTCTCTTCAGAGAGGAGCTCTTTAGTACATGGTGTACCAAACTGTGGTTGGAAGTTTCATATGGTGTGTAGGCAGGCCAGGTTCATCGCCCTGCTCTGGAGGAAAGCAGCCTGTATCTCAAGGAGGCAACTTTACACCACATCCTGAGCTGGCCCAGCACACATGGGCTTTGCTAGGTGGCTTCTCTGCACAGAAGAATTCATGATTAATTACCCAAAATCAAAGCCCCTGAAAACAACTCCTCCTGCAGATCAGTGGCTGAAGAGAGAAAGCCAAGGTATAGTCTGTAAGGTCAAATATCTCCACTTTCTGGGGAAAGACACAAGATACTTCCTTGTGAACACTGGGGATAAATAGCATCCCTGAAACTCTCAGTAAAGGCACCTGCACCTTAGAGACATCAAGGGATGAAAACCTACTCTGTTTTCATTATCCTCTTCTAGGTGAAACTCCAGCTAACTGATCATGATGCCTTCAAGCAACTCCTGAGCGCACCTGAGCTCAGATGTCTTCTACTCCTTGCCCCTTTGTGCTAAGATAGCCCAAGTTCAGATTTTCAATTTCCATCCCAGCAGCCAGCCACTCAAACTGTGTATCTTACAATGTTTACCTTTATGGACCAAAGAAGTTTTCATAAAGTTTGAAAGGTGGTCTGGAAAAGTTTTCTGTCTGGAAAGGACTGAGCAAACTTTCTCAAGTCGGGCATCTGGAACTGAATTGTGCAGCTCCTGAGTCTGTCCAGTCACTCAAGCCCAACGAGAAAACAAAGGTTACATGGCAACTTAGCACATGCTCTGCTGGGATTGCTGTGATGGTTCAGGTGAAAGCAAGATTTCTTCATGTATCTTCAGAGGAGTGAATGACTCAGACTGTTCATGCTAGTTCCGCACACAATAAAGTAACCCTTTCTCTTGAGGCCGAGATCCAACCGCCTTTACTTAACCTGTTCTTCAGTTTTAAAAGTTACCATCCACTAACCTTCCCCATGAAAGCCTCAGTCAGTGTGCATGGAAAACAGCCAGCTGATTAGATCTGATGGGCTGCTGCACAGAGATCTAGTCTGTGTCACTGAAAGCCTCTTCATCCAATCAACCAAATTACTGAGGAGAGCTCCAGCCAAGAGCAACACTCGGTGGGCCGCTGCTGCCAGGAGGTCAGTGAGCCACAGACACAGACTTTGCAAAGCTGGAAATCTCTTCTGAGCCTCTTTGAAGTGTGTAGAGTTGTATAGTGAAGAGATGTGTTTCCTTCCTGCTCACCTACTTCAGCCTGAGTTCAGTACACATAGGTGCAGGGCTGGTTGCAAGGATGTGCCTAAACTGATCCTTATTCATTAAAGAAGTTTAGGCAGGTGTCTGAAATTAGGCAAGCTTTAAAATTATTATTATAATTCCTACAAGGTATATATACAGGCTTGTATCTGCAGTCAGTTTTTAACTGCAAATAAGGCTGATGAGAAAACTCGGTTATTATTTTTATCATTATATAATTAAAAGTAAACTGTTATAATTGGACTAGTGTAATTAAAGGTTAAATTACAAGTTTCACAAGAAGAAAAACAGTCAGAGACAGAAGAAACCTTCTCAAAACTATGGTCAGCATGGTCAGCTGCTGACAAAGCCCCAGGCACTGACAGGAGAGGCAACAAGAAATCAGATCCACCAAACAGGGAGCAGGGAACAGAAAGGTCTCAAGATTGGCCTCATCAGTGCCTATAAAAATCAGCAGTAGTCTCTCCACTGGTTTTGACAGGTGCTGGCTGAGATGCTGTATGTAAAGTCCCTGGCACTCGGTTAAGACAAAAACTTCATTCCATTCAAAGCTTTATTAGCATCAAAAATTCATAAAGGCTACAGAATTGGATCTGAAAAGTTTAATTTGTTGAAAATTTGGCAGCCTGGGTAGAAATTCTAGGCACCTGGCTTGAGCATTGCTCATTTTTCTCCAGTTTCATCCATGGTGCCATTATTTATTTAGTTCTGCAAGTTTTGAGAGGAATGCTGCAATGTGAAACATATCACTTGCAGAGAGCCACAGTTTTGGCAGCCCTAACAGAACTAATGCCAACTCAATGCAAATCTCTCTCTGCTTGTTTGCATGTATTATAACAGCAAGAAATACTTTTTCTTGGAGGCATAATGAAAAAGAAAGACCAATATCAATGCTCCTTTACAGAAAATGTAATAGCTGCATTTATTTTCCTCATATTTGTTCAGATAAGTCAATTATTTGTAAAGTGACTGGCAATATTGTGTGCTCAAGGTGGTACCAGCAATGCTGAGTTATCCAGCAGGAATTATCTGCTTGATTTTTTAAATGTCATTATACACATGCCCTGCGTTGGTTTTTGATATGTTCTTTGAATTCTGAAAAACGTTCTTTAAAAAATTCACTTGTATTAAAAAGCAAAGAGTGCATCATTGCACAACTTTAACAACTTGGAGATGTCAGATGCAGTTTTGAAGCTGCCCAATACACAACAAAAGAGGATTGAGGTAGCCCTGCAGCAGAAGGTTTCTCACAGCCCTGCGAGCTGTCAAATCTTTGAAACGATCCAGGTTCTCCAGCAGGTTTCTACATCTGGTGTGGCTTTGTTTTTATTAACCAGCAGCTCAGCTAAACAGCAGTGTCCCATGGAGTCCTGGGTGTGATGTAGCTCAGCGTGGGGCTCTGGCCGTGCCCTGCAGGGAGCCGTGCCCTGAGCCAGCTGAGCAGGTGGACGCGCCAAGGTTTAAGCTTTACAAACAGCTGAATTTTGGAGAGGAAAGTAAAAATGCAAACTCATGCCTGAAAGCTCAGGAAGGCACCAGTTCCACCAGGGACTGACTGCCAGATCCAGCCATCTGAGGACTGAATGGCCTTCAATTATTTTGGCTTGGGGTCGCCCACAGCTACATCTGGTGCTAAATGTGTGCTCCCTAACACCCACGGGTTCCTCTGGTCCAGATAGAAACAGAATGTTGACATGCTCTTGACTACTCTGTACAACAGCATTAATGTTATTAAACACCATGTCTTATCCTATAAACAGTAGGGATTAATTTATTTAATATCCTCTGAGTGTTTATTAAATTTATCTATCTCCAAAGCACAGCCACTTATCACAAATCACCACAGCCATGCAACAAATTCCAGCTCTTTACCCAACGCTCATTCTCCTGAACACCCCTGCAAACCAAGTGTTGCCAGCATGCAGCTGCTGTACGTGAAAGGTAAGCAGTACAAATTTGCAAACCAAGGTCAAGAGTAGGTGCCAGTCCCTAAGAATGCACCCCCTAAGGAAACACCTTTGGGGTTTCAATTTCTGATTTATTGAATCAGTGAGAATGTAGAAGTTTTTGGGAAGTGGCTCCCCTTTGGAGGACATTGCCTTTCCACCTCTGCCATAAGCTGCTGGATGAATTCCAGCATATGAACAGAATATTGAAATCAGAAGAGTAACCTCAGCTTCACTGATCACAAGCACTTTTGAGTGTTTTTTTGCAGGTTTTCAGTTTACCTCAAGACACAAACAAACCTACAGGCATCTCTGGTAATGAGGGTTTGAGGTTCTGCACTTGACTCAATTAGTGACTCATGGAGCATCCCTGCACGTCAACTTACACCTCTCCAAACTGTGCTAAAGCAAATAGGGCTATTTTGAGGGCTATTACAAAAGTTAATTTATATTTCCAAGGTTAAAACAAACATTTTTGCAATTTTCTTGGTTTCACTGACGCATCACACACTCGGACATTGCACAAAATCAATTTAAAAAAGAGGTTTCTCACCTTTTCTCTCTTTCACATCTACTTAAAAAATCAAGCAACATTGCTGCTTTATATTCTAAAAAAAGAAAAAATTATCTTTTTTGTTTTCTCCTTCAAATATGACCCTGGTTAACTCCCCGCTGAAATAGTTTGCCAGAAATCCCCTGTGAAGCCTGATCGTGTGCCATTAAAGCAAATGGGAGCACTGCCACCCACTCCAGCACAAGCAAGAGATCACCCTGTGTTTCTGCAGGGGATCTGGAGAAGCATGCGACCCTGCAAACCACAGCTAAAAGGGATTTATTGCCCAGGTTCCTGTGACTAGGACCGAAGCTGGCTGGTCCCTGAGGAGAGGGCTGGAAGAGAGACACGGCAGGTACCCAAACAAGGGGAAGGTGCAGGTGGGAAAAACGCCTGACAGCTGCTCTGTGGCTCTGCTGGGAAAGGGAGGGCAGTGAAGGGAATCGTGCTTTGTGTCCCTGCTCCACTGCTGTTATCTGTGAGTGCAAGCTGCTCTGGCAGCCAGCAGTGCTGGATTTCCCTGCCTCTGGGGAGCCAGCATCCTCCCCCGCGCTCCCACCCAGCTCAAGCCCTGCTCCCTGTGCTTCCCCACGAGTCCGTGCCTCACCCAACCCCACGAACTGCCCTTCCTCAGGGGCTTTTCTGGTAGGGACACCCCAGGGGAGATCCCTGTCCCCCTGCAAAAATACAGAGCCCCTCCGTGCGAAGGGCTGCAGTTACACACACGCCCAGACACCAGCGCCAAACGCTGTCAGAAGGAGAATTACTTTTGATTAATGTGAAAGGAAAGTTAATTGTCGTTCGGTATAAATGTCAGAGTGGAAACTCAGCGAAGATAAAACATCACTTTTCAACAAAAAGGAAGGGATCAGTTCCATGGTGCAGCCTAAGCCTACTGCTTAATGCAGATGAAAAAAATACTATTCAGATCAGCTCCTTGGGAGATCAGGATATTTTAGCTTTTACTATCTCAGGGACTGGCCGTGTAACTCCCTGATGCACAAAGCTCACTGAGTTGATCACATTTCTCGGGGCTGGATCTGCAGCTGGTGTAAATCACTGCAACAGCTCTGACTTGGGTGGCATCCTGCCAGCTTACTCCAGTGAAGGATTTGGTGCAGAAATGTTTCCCAGTGTATAAACTTCTGGTTATGATAGACAGTTTCTGGGCTCCAGCAGGGATTGGTGATCTGAAAAGGGGGTTATGGGAATTGGCAAGATATGAAATGGTGTGGGAGAGCTGCAAATATTTAATTTCCTGTGAAATAATTCTCTGGTGGCTATATATCTATATATACACACACACACACACATACACACACGTGTATCTGTGCTCTTCGGCAAGTTACAGCCTAAAATTAACAGATTTCTTATCTGCCATGAACTTCTCCTGGCAACAATGGTCTGCCCAGCAGTGTCAGCAGGAACTCTGCTCCGTTTGCCCTAACACAACACCATCAAGCCCAAACTGACTCCTGAGATGGTTTCCAGCTCCCTGGCTGCAAAGCCAGCTATGTGTTTAAGGAGGAAATATGCCGGGGAGGAGCTGGACCACTTCAACACCCGCAGAGAGATTCCAGACTTGTGCACCTGCCTCTCCCCGTGCCCGCAGCCAAATTTAAATGCTACGGCCCCTCCGAGGAGAAAGGGGCACAAGTTGGGGCCACGGCTGTTCCTGGGCTGTAAAAATAGAGACAGATGCTTGCCTGCAAGGAGGAAGAATGTGAGACTTCTTTGAAAGCTGAGTGTGAGCAAGTCCTGACACCTCCCAGCTCTTCACCTCGCTGGAAAATGTTCTTGTGCCTTTGGCGCGCACGTGCGCGGGGACACACACGGACAGCATGGGAAACAAAAGCTGCCGGGAGAGCTACAGAGATGCTTCTAGCAGGGCTCAAAGAGCAGGGAGGAAAGCCTGCAGTCAGCGTTGCTTGCTTTCAGCCCGGTTTGATTAAAAATCCCCAAACCAACTATCCAAAACAAACCGCACCCGCAACTCCTCTCCGGAATCAATCGGGAGCAGGAGGAAAACTCCACTCCGTGCTTGTTGTCTCCCTGTCCCTCACCCCAGCAGGGTGGAAATCTGTCGGGCTGCCTGCTTTCCACCCAGGTGGACAAACACACAGACAGGGGGTGAATGCGAATTGCTGTTTCAGAGAAAAGCGAGGTGCAGAAGCGGAGCGAGAGTGCTGATCCCAGGCCAGAGGGAGCCCTCCCTCCGGCAAACACACGCACGCCAGGCAGTGCCCACCTCCACACCCCTCCCCTCCCAGCTTTAGTGAAGAAATGAAGGAAAATACGGTATTTTTATATTGTCCTTTCAAGGAGATCTCTGTTTGCATAGTTGGATCCCCCTTCCTCCACACAGCACTAACATTAGTGTGACCTTTCCCTGCTAATTGGAAAATCTTACGGAAATAAAGCCTGTCAGAAAATGAGAAGTGTCTCCCCTTTAGGCTGGCCAAACGACCTCAGAGGGGGAAAAGAAGTTCTGAATTTCTGCTCCTTCTGCACACACTGCAAAATCTTTATTACTTCAGAGAGCCTTGAAACCCAGTAATGCCCCTCCAGTGCAAAGAGAAGTAAATAAATTTCTTCTTATGACCACTTTGGAGAAACACACAACCAGATTTACTCAGCAGGGATAGATACTGGACAAGATAATGAAGAGAGAATAAGAATATGATAGGGGTTTACAGCCTCTTCTGTCTCTTTAAAGTGTTTTAATCCTTCAGAAACAGGATATCGGGTCCATTTCCTTAAAGATACAGTATCCCTTCTGGGACAAGTAATGTTATAAAAACCTAAGATGTAACATCTATCTCACAATATTGATTGGCACTTTAGTGTGATAAAAGGGGTTGAACCTGAAGGGGAAAAAAAAAAAAAAAAAGAAAAGAAAAAAAGGTAAACTGGGATTACTCTTAGAAGAATTGAAAATAAAGTCCCTATAACACCAGGTCAAACTTTCAAAATATTTTTTTTAACATGGAATTGAACCAAATGCCATTTCAATGATTGTCTAGGCAATTCTCTTGATTTTTAAAGCATACAGATCCATGTTTGTAACTTTATGACCAGCTGGTGCTGGAGCTAGCTCCAACCCCAGCCCCGGCACAAAGCCCTGGGAATCCTTTCTGCGCTCCAGCAGGGGAAAAAAAAAGAAAGGAGAAATTTCAAATAACGAGACATGTTGTTGTTATTAACAGCAAACAAAGGAAACACAATTACAAATGACTGTCTGGTTCATTTATAGAATGCCCTTTTTAGACAGCATCACCTGTTTTTCGGAAGAGCTTTGAATGAAAACATTGAAACAACTGTCATCATATGGATACATCTACAGTCATTCCTGAATTACTCAAAGTTAAAATAACAGAGACACAAAGACTGCTAACAATTTAACAATTACTCATTTAAGTAGCTCTTACTCATAGGAATAGTCTCATTGAAGGCTGTAGATCTATTTCCATGCACTGTTGGGCTGAGCTTGTATCCTACGGTGAGCTAGAAAAGCCTGAAGCGGTCACAGAAAAGCCTCTCACCAGTCACATCCACCAAAAAAAGGTAAAGTATTGACACATTTCACCTCTGACAGCACAGACCCAGTTCACCTTCAGACACGTCCTAACCCACAGCTTTCTCACAACCTGCTCTCCCAAACAGCCCGTTGGGTCTCCAGGCTGTGCCTGCCAGGCCCAGCCCTGCCCTGCCTGGGACAGCCCTGCAGAGATGCTGCACCTAAGGGGAGGAGTGTGGATGCTGCAGGACAAGACACGGTGCCTGTAAAACTTACAAGCCTGTCCTAAACAGTAATTTTTTTCCTCCAATTTTTTGAGAAACCTCTGGAGCAGGCACAAGCTGCTGTAAAGATCTTCCAGCTCAGGGGGCAGCATCCTCCTTGCCTGCCTTGCTCCAGGATCTCCACCTTCTCTCTGTCTGTGCAGAAGTCCATTTGGCAGCTGCCTGAACTCCGGGGCGACCCAAGGACTCAGCATCACTGGGAGAGATGTGGCCCAGTGCAGGAGCCCCAGTTAGGAGTTACAAAATTAAGTAGGGTGGTTTTGGGGTCACCCAGATCTGTTGGAGGTTAAAGTCCTGGCCTGTAGCTCCCTAAAGCCAACAGTCTTTCCTTAAGGGGATGAAGTGACAGGCTCTTCCCAGACACATATGCTCCATCTCAATGCTATTTTCAGTCTGGATTTTAGTATAGAGCTCAAAATGCCCTCTCCAGTCATTGCTGTGCTCCTTTGAAAGGAGCAGGGTGGCACCAGGCAGAACATCCTGCCCATTAAGGCATGCTCTGAATACAAGTTAAACACTGACTGTGGAATTATCTTGTTGCAGTTTGGGGATGTGTTTTTGTTGGGACCCGGAACAACGTGTCCTGCATCCTGAAGTTCCTTAGTGCAGAAGGATCCAGTTTGGCCATCACTGGAGCTGCTGGCTCCAACCAAAGGGTGCTGAGCAGAGGTGGGACCCTGTGTGAACTGCAGGGATCATAACAGCTGCAGAAGCTGGATGTAAAAACTGCACCCAGGTTTCTGCCAACAAAACCAACTCTCCTTCTCTCTTGCCACTCTCTTTGGGCAACTCACTTTATCCTAGAACTTCTCATGCAAGAGCATAAAGCAGGGGTACACAGCCCCCAGACAAACCTCCCCACACCACTTGTGTGAGCAGCACCATCCCCATTTGTCAGGGACATATGGACACCCTGCCCACGTGAACGAGGTACTTGCCCAGAGGGCCTCAACTTCAGTGAAATCTTTATGGGGCTTGAATTATTCAAGCCCTGACCTTTAGCAAATCTCTCAGTCAATGCTAGTTAATGTCCTTTAAAGTCATTGACCCCAGGTCAGGGACCAAGGGGGTGCTTCATCAGTGGAGACACACAGGTTCAAAACCAAGAGAGGTTTTGTGGTGTGTTTTTAAGCGCCCTGGAAGACGATGGCTGCCCACACACAGAAGGATCTCCAGTGCCACAAGGTACAACAGCACGGGCAGGAGGAGGCTCCCAGCTGCCATCTGTGGGATCCAGCCAGAATTCGGGCTCCTCTGAACATGAAGCTCTGCATTTGGGATATGTCTGGACCAGGGGCTGTGGCTCAGTCCAGCGAGGATGAAGGTCACTCACAGCATCTCCAAAGCCCCTGTGCCGGGAAGGGAGGCAGAGTGTGGGGGAAACAGCTCTGCCAATGCCTCCAAGGGACCAACAGGTGCTGGTGTGTCCTACCAAGCTCAGCAAGCACTTTTTGTAGGCAATTGCTGTGTACGTGGGTAAAAGTTTTTTGAGTGACTTTCACCTCCCAAAACAAGAGACTGGTTGCTTGCCTCTAAGAAGTCGCATTGGCAATAAAAGAATTCTGCCCCCTCCTTCACTCTCTCTTGATAAGATAACCTCTTACAAAGTTATTTCAACACTGTTTAGAAAGTTTTATAACAGTAAGATTGTCTGCATTGCCATAAACAGCAGAAGTTCTGGTTCAAACCTTCATACAAGCTCAAAACTTTTAATCTTGGACTTGAAATTGGTTCATGGGACTAGGTGAAAAGCCAGTTCAGGGGAGTTTTCTGCTTTCTTTAAATTGTAAAAATGTCAGTGGGAGTCATGAGGTTAGACTTATTGGGCAGGCTTCTGCCCTGATTCTAGCTAGGGGAATTATACATAATGAATTAACCACATGACTAATTTTACCTCATTTTCTGTTCTTGAAGTGTCTGCAAGCAAATTAAAATACCTCAAATTATTCATTACCTAAAAGTACTTGCAGTGAGAGGGCTTTATTTCACCTTACTTTAGTCACCTACAAGTTAGGTGTTTACCTAAACAGCTTTCCCAGGTTCTCATACTGTTGGGGCATCAAGAAGACAACTCACCCAATCCCAAAGGCAGATATTGAAATTAAGTGGGTTGATTCATCTTTGCTGTAGAGATAGCCCAGGTGAGTAGCTTAAATGGGACACTTGATTTTTGTGTGGCCAAAATTAGTTGAAATTAATCCTAACCCACATCACTGATCACAATGTAAGTGCAGAGGTAAGCTTTTCCACAGAAGTTTGCTTGAATGTTCCAGAGCAAGCAGTTTTTCATGAACCAGGCAGATCCTGCTTTTGAAAGTGCCTGAACACCTAGCAGACACTGGAAACATTAATAGTTAAGGACCTAAATACCTTAAAAGATGGGCTCACATGTCTTATTGAATGCTTCTGTTCCCTGAATGGATGAGTTCAATTCACTGAATCAGGCTTCAGGGACAGATCATCACCACTGGTGACTGCTCTTGTGTTTCACTTCCTCCCTCAAACTCCTCAGGTTAAGCATTGGCAGAAAATGAATGGGAAAGGGGTATGATGGATACAGCTGTAATGGCACAAATTTGTTTCTCAGCAGAGAAGGAAAAGCCAAGCTTTTTACCAATTGAAATGTTGAATTAGAGCTCTGCATTTGGCCTGGCTTTCGGAAGTGAGGAGCAGTCTCTGTATCAGATGGGTACCTGCAAGGCACTACTCTGTAACTCTGAAAAACTGGAAAATTAGACTGTCCAGTTCAGGATCCAATTGTACCTCCATCGCAGGACTCACAGATCCACAAAAGAGGCTGCAGCCACCTGGAGAACCTGCCCTGTTCATTGGTGGCAGGGGAGCCTCGGGGTCACACCGAGCACCTGCAGGACAGGCATTTTCTCACCTTTAGGGGTGACACCTTCAAACCATCCCTATTTTTAGCTGTAACAGGGTGTGAGGGCTCTGCCTGCTCACAGGAGTTACATGGCCAAGTCACACTCATCCTGCTTCAAACACAGGAGGGCAGCTCCTGAGGCTGAATTTGGAGATATGAACCCTGCAAAGCTTAACATCCTTCAGAAAGGTGGGGAAAGGCTCTAACAATAAGATTGGAGACACATTTTTAATCCCAGCTCTGGTTCTGCTCTGCCAGTATCACCAGGAGAGACTGATTTATCTGCCCACCTTTGCTCTACAAGCCCTAAATGCAGCCTTTTCCCAACCAAAAAAATCTCTTCCTCCTATCAAAATTTTGGGAAGAGCAGAGCAAGCATCCATCCCTTCCAGCGACATTCAGCAGCTCCTTTTCTGCCCGGGTTCTCAGGGGGTTGCTGAGGCAGTCAGAGATGATGCTGTTTTGTAGGTTCTACCAATATTTTGCTGAGACCCCGTGGGCCGAACAAACAGAATCCCATCTTGGTGTCCGTGGGGTTTGCTGGAGCTGCCACTGCCGGCTTTTCCAGCAGGGAAACTGCTGCGCGCTGCCGCAGCCCGCCGGGACCCGCTTGGAGCGGGGACAGGGAAGTGCAGCAGCGCCTGTTCGACACCACATGAGGGAATGTGAATTGTCAATTTGTTGACAGTGTCATGTTGCCACTACCAGCCTTCCCTGCGTTATTTGGAAAGAGCTCAAGTCAGTCTATTTCCCAGGCTGAGCTTCCTCACGTTACAGCTCCGCACGCCCAGCAAAGAGACGCAACCGGAGCAGAGTGAGAAGCTGTTACTTTTAAAAATACCGTCACTGTTGTTAGGGCTGGGAAGACTTAGGGAAACTTAACCCAGGAGCAAGTATCCCTCAGACTCTGCTGTTCTCTCTTCCCACGGCACCACTAAGCTCAGGTGAAGTCAAGGACAGCTTCATCTTTTGATAATTTTTCAACTTTCTCCTACAATGCTGAGATATCCAAGCAGGGTAAAGAAACAACAAAGGTGTGAGGCTGGGATAATTTCCCCGCCTAGGTGATGACTTCCACTCAGGATGGGAGTATTCACTGCATCCCCTGTGAGCTACAGTGCCCACCTGGCTGGCAAAGCTGCAGTTAGGAGCAGGATTTCAAAGCACCTACGGCTGTACTCACACAAATACACATGGATGTACTTGCAGGCACTTCTGGGGGAAAATTGAGTCCAGACACAGAGCTGACAAACAGATTTATGTGCTATGTACAAAAACCCACCCTCCCCCTGTGATTCCTCCAAGCTGTGGGCTGTTGTCTGGAACAGCTCCAAAAGCCCCTTCAAGAGAGGAAAATCAGGGCTGGGAGGTGGGCAGGGATGGCAGGAGCCAGGGTCTTCCTCCTGCCTGCTAACACACACCAGAAGATAAGGGGTTGGAAGAGAGAAAATTTCTAGGTGGCAACATAGCCAAGATAGTCTAGTTGTGCTTTCTGAACTCCAAGAGTGATTAAAAATGGTTAAACCATTGAGCAATGGGAACAGTTTTGGCTCCTCCCTGTCGGAAGCACCGGGCGCTGTGCAGCTCTCGCAGCCCAAACTGGTTGCCCTGGGCTTGCTGCTGGTACAAATTTCCAGCCTGCTAAGGAGATTCACAGGTCCACTTGCAAACTGCCTGCAGTCGTTGTTCTGCTCAGGGACTGGGCACTGGAGCCCTTCCACAATGAGCACGTCCAGCTATAACGGGTTTTACAGCCTGCTAAATTACTGACTTCAGCTCTCCCCAGACTGCCAGTACAGAATGCATTCTAGATTTCAAATGAAAAGCAAAAATTGTACAATATAATTTAATTCTAAAAAGTTGAGAGATCATTGGCATCTATATGTGTCAGTTTTTTTCATTGCTTCTGCTGTGAGAGCAGAAGAAGGAGGAGAACCACTCCACAAAACTCCTATTTCTCCTGTGCATAACAAGCTGCCATTTCAGGACCAATATTGCTAACATTCCTTCTGCTGAGTCCCACTGATTTCTCAGTGGCATTGTCAATATACTGGGACTTGCACTTACTGGAAGAGAAATTACTGTCCTTGCTTGGAAATATAAGCTCCACTCCATTATACTCCCATCTCTTTTTTTATCTTTAAATTAAATAGAAAAAAAAAATCTGAGAAATGTAAGCAATCAAAAATGGTGACTGTTGTTGTTACCTACAAAAGGCAAAGCCCTGTGCTTCAGCCACCACCAGAGACAGCTTCTGGATTGATGCACGTGCAGGTCAAAAGTGACAACAGCAGATGGATGGCACGGCACCAGTCACAGAGTGAGTACCCAGCTTTCTGTGGAGTTACAAGGTGTCTCTAAAGCCTCTGCATTTGTTAAGGAATTAAATGGCAAACGTGCTGCTGATGGGAATTGCCCCAGTGCCTCCTGTTCACCACTCTGGGAATGCAGAGTATGCAGCTCACTTAAAACCCCTTTTAAGCCAGAGTCCCCTTCCTACAGACATGCATCAAGCTGATGGGGTACATTTGTAAGAAACTGCTTTACACCTTGAAGACTGAAAGAATAAATCTCTTTAATAAGCTCTCAGGTTTTCCTAGTGATGCAGATTGAAGTAATATTATAGAAATGTGTATAGTTGTCAGTAATTTTACAGGAATGAACAGAAAATGCCAGGAGGACTAATCTGTGAAATGGGAACATTTTGTGTGATTTTTTTTTTTTTTTTGGGTGTCAAAAGATTCTTGCAAGGACAAAGAGGCTGCACTCCTATCACACCAATCTGTGCAATAATTGCAGACTTCCCAGGATTTCCTTTAGCATAACCCTGCTAGGCTGCTCTTTGCATCTCATACATGCATGGGATATCATAGTAATGGAATTAGCACTGGAGCAATCAGCCATGAGGACTATGTTTACAGAGCTGGGGAAGAATACTGTTTTCTGTGAGCTCAAATCCCCAAAATGCAGATGGCCCCCCCCACAAAAAAAATCACTTTAAACTTGAAAAACTGGGAAAGAACATTATTAAATAAATTAATTGAATGTTTATGCCAAAGGTACTGCAACTATATCTGGGACAAAATTCCCATTTATTGGTGGCAAAAAACCCTGGGCTGTTTTTCATGTCAGTGTGACTGCAAATAAAACAGACATCATCATTGTCTCTTTTTAAGAGCAGTATTTTTTGGAGATGCAGTAGCAGCAGGAGTGCTTGGCTTGACTAATGCTGTGGGTATCTGCCCCTGGGGAGTGCAGATGCCAGGAAATAGCTGTGGAGGGTTGTGACTAGTAATGATCACACTGGATATTTTAGGCATATTAGTGGGCACTGTTCAGTGTAATTCTGGATTAACTCTTTTACTTACCATTAGTATAAATTAGAGCATCAACGGAATTTATGTGCCTGTGTTAAATATAATGACACTCAGCCTCATGTTGGCTGGAAATTTGACTGATAATAAATACAAACGGACCTGTTAGATGGCCTGAGCACAGTGCAGGAAACTGTCCCTGCAAGCAGCACACCTCACAGGCTCAGAGGGAGCAACTGAAGAGTGCTGACAGCTCTGTGTATCCCTTTTCTTATGTAAAACCAACCTGGAAACTTGACCTGTCTTTTTCAAATGGAACATTTCGTGGGAAATCATAGCAGAATTTGGCCCTCAGAACTCTCTGGTTCTTACGGTATAATATACATAGAGGCAACATCCCCTGAAATAAATCAAAGCACTTTTGCCCATGGTGAATTTTTGAAAGTATTTATAAACTCTGACTAACTTAAGTTTTTTCTCAATTCTACATAAACAATAACAGCTTCTATAGCATTCAAAACCAAATTTCTCAGCTGAATTCTATTACAGGAAGGAGAAATGTCTTCAGAGAGCTGACCCAGGGCCCACTGTCAGACAGAGGAGGCAACTATTGAAGATCTTGCTCCTTGCCCTGATTTTCCCTTGTAGGACTTTACCATCAGTCAGATTTGGCTGACATTGGCCAGACAGTTTGAAAGCCATCAGGGAAGAAGAGATCTGGTGGAGAGCACAGCCACCTGAACCTCATTTCGTTAGGAAACCAGGTTAAAAATGTGCTGATGGAGGCTGGGACAAAAGTAGGCGTAGTGTCAGGATCTCTAGTGTCTGGATTTTGATATGCAGTAGGTGTCTGTCCAGGGTAGTTTGTACAAACGATCACTGTTCCACTCCATTAAGTCCTCATTAGAGCAGCCTACTGCACCTTAAAAGTATCTTAACCTTAAATTATCAGTATCCAAGCAAAAGAAAGAAAAAATAGCACACCAGTACCTAGCCAGAAAGATCCAGCACGTGTCAATTAAGACGACAGGCAGCATGTTTTAAACCACAGCTTCTCAGAAGAGCATCAATGTGCACCAGGATGCTGGAGCTTTAATAATTCACCATTTCCTTATTGAGGTCTGATGATGCTAAAATAAGGTGTTGAAGCTTGATTAGTAGTAGGAACATAGCAGCTTAACCTCTAACATTTAGCCTTCTCCTCTGGATCGAATTACTGATCTTTATCTTGTTGAGCTGTGCTAGCAGTTGGCTTGGGAACATTACACCTTTCTAAAAGCTGTCAATCTTTGTCAGTGTCTTTGCACAATGGATTGGAAGAGCTATTTTTAAAGGACTATGTCACCTTTTTGTAGGGATGGGGTTTTTATAGTATATCAAGTTTTTTTTTTAAATACACATTGCCACATGCTCAATATCACCTATAGGCCTGACTAAGAATAACTTGGATTAATTTTATTATGATTTCTAGCGAGTGGGTGTGAAGAGATGCAGAGTCATCAGAGGGAGGGAGAAGAAATTGCAACTTAAATTATTCATTAAGGTGCTGATTTTTTGCTTTTATTTTAAATTATTTTTTTGTCAAGGGGTCTGTTCTTTTTTTCATGTACAATTTCTTCAACACTAGATTCAGATACAGTTCCCCAGCACTGTATCATTAATACAAACTTATTTTCATGCATTGTTTTACCTAAGAGTAGTAACAAAGTAGTACAAATATAAAACAGAAAAAAATTATTAAGATTTGCTTAAGTTTTCTATAGAAATACTGAAAGACAGCCTTATTAGAGAAATGCCTTTGCAAAGGATGCAAATGTTCTTCTCTTGCCTTTACAAAACTGATCCCTGTATTTTTGCAAGGATGAAAACGGCTTCACACGGAGGGCTTTTCCAGCACATGCAGAAATCCATGTATAGACTTCTGACTAGACATGAAAGAGCACCAGCTTTAAAATCAGTTTGCAATAAACACTAAGAGCACTTGTACAATGCACAGCAGCTCCTCCACAAACACCCCCCTCCAGGACAGGGGTGTGGAGACAGACCCTGTTTGTCCGCTCTGCTCTCAGGGGATGGTGCTGCAGATGTGCCCAGTCACACAGGAACTCTTGCTGATGCTTCCCTCCGTGCTCTCTGTGGTATCTCAGTGCCCCATCTACACAGAAAGTTCCTCTGGGGTACAACCCATTGGTATTTTTCCTATTAAATTGGTTTGTCTTACACTGTTAAGCCTTTTACAGAGTGGCAAACAAGACTGTAGGTGTTTGCCTGTAGCTGCAGCAACACTGGAGAAGGACAAACTGCTTTCAAATCAACTTTGAAGTACAAGAGCTACTTCACTCCTACTCAGATATGAAACCAGCCATAATATCATTCAAAAGACTGCAATTTAATCTGTAAAAAAAATGGGGGATTTGTCTCCAAATTAAACATTCTTACTCCATGTTTACATCATACAGAATTTGGCCCAGGAAGTTCCTTGGAAAACATGTATTTATTCCCACCTGTTTCTGCTGCTGCTGTTAATATATATGCTTGCCATGAAAAGTACTTTAAAACTCAATAAACCATCATACTAAAACAGGATAAAATGTTTTTATAGTAACAATATCTCTCACTACTATGGGACCTTTCATGCTGAAGTACCCTAAAGCTCTTTATAAATGTAGCAAACTGATATTCACATGCTCCATCTACAGAGATCATTTCACCCACACTGAAAGGCAGGGACATGCAATAGCTTTTTTCACAGCTGGCAGCACCTTAAGGTAGCTGCCAAAACAAATCACAGGTTACACAGGTACAAATAGGAGCGTTTCAGTTTCTGGAAAACATTCACTTTTCCCTTGAATAAAGATGTTCATTCTTTTAAGCAGCTTATAAAACTCAAATTATATAATTGCAATCATTTGGCTCCATATAAATTCTTGAACTACATCTCTTTATTCCAAAAACAGACAACGCTTCCTGTTCTGGACAAACATCAATGCTCTGTCATGGAAAAGGACACCAAAGGAAGTGGATGAAATCCTGGTGTACATATACAGTCAGATATCCAAATTGTGGTGTTTTCAGGACTGCCTTCACCCAACAAATGTGCTGTGATGCCTTTTTGCCCTGGTAAACAAGCAGTGAAGCTGCTGAAGCCAAAGTTAAGGTGTTTTGCTTTAATGCTGTGCCCCTGTTGAGCATCCTGTCTCCCTCCCAAGCCAGAGTGCTCCCTGCCCAGAGCTGCCTGCACTGCTCTCAGTCTGCTCCCCCTCCTGCCAAGCCTTCTCCTCATTAATGGTTTTTCCTGTGTGCTCCTTGACAGGGACACAGTCACAATAAACCCCAAATAAATGGGAATACAGTGCTGTAAGCACAGCAGGGCTGTGCCAAGAGGGAACACAAGCCCATGACCCCCCACACTTCTGCCTGCTGCCAGAGACCCCAAGCCTTTGCACCCTCCCCACCTTTATTGCAAGACAGAGGCACACACAGAGCCTGCAGGGTGGTGGAGCAGTTTGTCCCAGCCCTGCACACTCCTGCCAGGCCAGCAAAGCACAGAGTGGAGCCTGAATCAGAGCTCCTCTGAGCACTCGATTTTCCCAAAGTGCCATCGTTACAGGAGCGCCGGGGCTAAATAACTTCCTGGTGTCTCACTGTGAAAATGAAGGTCACAATGGCCCTCTGCTTAATCTGCGGTGAGATGATCTCCTGGTTCAACAGCTGATCAAATGCTATGGGAACGGGGTTTCAAAGCTTTTCATAGCTGCCTTTGTGTGTTTGAGGGTTTATCTCGTGTTTTGTTGCTTTTCAGTGCAGCGCTGATAAGGGAGGAAGACATTTTTGAACTGGATCTCTTCCCAAGGGATATGAGCAGGCAGAAACTGTCCCACATTTGGATTAATTTTCTTGTGCAAGGATGAGGGGCACATTTGCAGGAGTGCCAGGCAGCTGAAGTTCTCTCAGCTCAGAAACACCCAAAGCACCCTCAGAAAACTCACAGTTGTCTTATCTTTTTTTTTTTTCCCGAGAACCTAAGTGGCAGGACTCCTTTCAAGCTTTTGGCTGTAGTGGGAAAAGGGAATAACGTTCCTCAAAGAAGACCAGAGATCCCAGCACAAACTGGAACCCAGATATGTGAGTCCCAATTACCCATCATTACTCCTCAGGAATTAAAAATATCTTGTGGCCTTTACAACAAATAAAAAAAGAAGTGCTGCGTGGCGTACCTGCCTGCCAAGGGACGTCTCCAATTCATTTAAAACAGTTCATCGTCTTTTTGTGCTGTTTCTCTCCTGTTCCTGTTTGCAGGGAGCAGCCCTGGCTAAGGTACCTGGGCACCACCAGCTGCATGCAATGTTTACAGCAGCCCTGACCTGGCATGCCCTATTTCTCACTGCTGTGTGAAATCCCAAAGAGAAGCACGACCGCTGCACTCTCTAGCAGAGGCGGCTCATTCTCATTTAATGATGTGGCTTCTTTTAAATATAGAAGTATCAATGGAGACAAAAAAAGTCCCAGAGAAAGAATTTCTGCTTGCTTTGTTGTTCTCCTGAAAGACACAGCGCTGTGATATCATGGCATTGAGTGCCAAGATGACTACTAGATTGACTAGTAAATATGTATTTTAGTGGAGCTCAGCAGAACAATATCCCCTGCAATGTAAGTCATTCCATTAGGAAGACAGAGGTACTCGAGAATGTTATATCATCTTTATTCCTTCTGGAAGGGCTTCACTACCATTACTATAAAAAAGTGCTTCAGAGATTGTAAATACATTTAAGTAACTCTGACAAAACAATAGGATCTGACTAAAATGTGGGGTGTTTATCTCATCTGTCAGTCTGATACAGGATAAAAGCCACAGCAGCTATGACAGGCTCAAAAGCACCTCTCCCTGGTAATTTTTTTCCCTCTGCTACAATGTTTTTCCTATTTACAGTGTATGCTGCACCATCCAAACCATATTTGTGCTTCTTTTTAAATAGTGAAAAGCTAATTACAGCAGCTGATTCTGTCTCTCCTATTAATTCAGCATGTCTGAAGTATTGCTGAACTCAAATGGTCAGACTATGAGCCAGGTCCCATACCTCCCTCCCTCCCCCCCCCAAAAA
>WEKY01022936.1:417345-489492 GCA_013390045.1 Picathartes gymnocephalus | reverse complement strand
AAAAAAAAAAAAAAAGGAGAATGAATTGCACAGATCATATCCACAGCACACAGACAAGTGTTACAGGCCTATTTATACATGACTCGGGGGTGCACAGTCATAAAAGCCTGTGCAGGACTTAGTCCTCCCTGACAACTCACAGAAACCCTGCAGAGCATCAGTCTCTGCCCTTGGGAAATTAAATACTCATTTTAGAAACACAGATTCGGCTTGGCTGCCTACAAACAGGCAGCTCTGGCTTTGCAGTGGTCCAGGTGCTGCTCAGCCCCTCCTGCCTCTGCCACCCATCACTCTGACTGCAGTTCCCCCTATCAGCCACGGTGTCACTTGCCATCAGACAGTTTCTCTAGAGGACTAGGGATGTAAACCCCAAACCTTCCCTTTATTTGGACAGTTTGAGTCCAAGAATTGCAGACTCTCAGCGTTTGTTTCTAGGTAACTCAAGTTTAATTACTAAATGAGTCCTCAGCCTGCAGATTTGGTTCTCATGCAGAGCACCACCTCCTACAGCTGTTTTAACCTTTTTTGTAAGTCAACAACTAACTGCAGATGTATAATTTATTAATAAGTGCTTTTCTTACCAGGGAGAGCTAATCCAGGTAATCAAGGCTCTCCCAGGGAAGAGCTCAACCAGAGGCATTTCCAAGCACAAGCCCCATTTATGCAAAGTATCACACAATATTATTTTATACTTCCAGTTTCAGAAGGCTGTGTACACTTTCCCATTAGACTAACAAATTACAGCAATTGTGGTCAGCAGTGTAGAGGTTTCTCTGCAGAGCATTTGCCCCCTGGGAGGAAGGAAATCAGAGGGGTGTTAAAGCAATATTGTGCCTTCCACTTTGTGCACAGAGTGGCCTGATAATGGTTAGCTAAGGCAAGCTGTAAAACTGCCATTACTGCCACCACTGGGCCTTACTATGTCTCAGTAACCCTCCTGCAAAGGGACAGGAAAAAGGAAAATCAGAATAGCAAAAAGGAACTAAGCGAACAGAGAAGGCATGTTTAACAACCTGAACTTACTGTTCCTATGGATGTTTTTAGAAATACATTGCTTTGACATTAAATTCAGGTGCTGCTGAATCCGTTCAGGAGGAAACATTTCCCAGGGTCTTCCCTGCTGAGGTCCCAAGCAGATCCCAGCCCTTTTGAAGAGGCTGTAGGGCCTCTTGTACTTTGATTTTTGGCTGGATTACAGTGTAAGAGACAAAACAGCGTCAAGGGGCTGCTCTTGATTTTCCCAGGAATCACTGAGAGCAAGTCGCCAGAAGCAGATGAGAAAACCTGTTCTGACAAGACTGCTGGATCCCTTTTCCAGACTCATAGTGCAGGCTGGATAGCTTAGATATTAGCTAAAGAAAACAACCCAAAAAATTCTGTGTCAGTTTGAGGTCCCTCACCTGTGTTTTGCAATACAGGGACTTCCTTTTTACACCCTCCTGTCACAAAATAGAAAAAGCTTGGAACTTTCTGCTGTAAATAGCAGAGAGATAAATGCACATGACACACAATACTTGCTAAATGTTATGTATGGGACACAGCCTACACCATACACACTGTATATGAAGAAGGTATTGGTTACAGCAGGTACCTGAATGTCTCAAAGAGAGCAGCTGGAGAGCATCTGCCTAAACACCAAACAGGTTCAATTCCAAAGTGCTGCAAGTCTCAGGTGTATGCAGATGTGTGGTTTCTCTTCTGCTGGATCTCAGTGCAAAGGCAACGTTTCAGAACAGGTGTGAATCAATAATGTGATTGAGTTGCCTCAAGTGTTAGAAAACGAGAGCATTCAAAATGACAGAAGTAAACGGGACATTTTCATTACATGCCTCACTACATATTCCCCTGTTGAGCTATAAATTAAACTTTGTAAACTTTTGTGTTGGGATTTGGGGTTTTTTTAAGTACACTGAATATGTAAAAAAAGCGCCTGCAGCAGTGAACCATTGCAGTCTCACATGTAAATGAGAGAACATGTTTTGAACATGTAAATTATCCAGCTATAATCCATATTTATCAGAGCTGTTCCAGGATTTTATATGAAATATGCATTATGAGTTCTTGTGAACACTTGCCCTTTAAAATATATCAAAGCATCATTTAACCACAGAAAGTTTCTTTTGAATAAAAAAATGTACTAGAATATACTTAACAGACTACACCAAAATATACTGGAATATATTCCATAACATATGCACAACACAGGCAAACACATTCAACATATCACACAAACACACAGAAAATGTCTTGCACAGTGACTATTCCATGTCAAAAAATGTTGACAGGACAAGCTTACTCACAATAATAACTTGCAATGAAATTCACGAAGGAGAGGCTGTCTTTGGATAATGTGGATAACTTTAGGAGTCTAATAAACCAGGAAAGGTCAGAAGCTACAAACTTTGTTAGTCTGGGTGCTGTACGTACTCAGTGCAACCTCACCTGGACCCCACTGCTGCAGCCAAGACAGGCAGAGGAAAGAAAAAGCTCTTCTATTGTATTTCCCTGAGTCCCTGGTGCCAGGAATTCAAACAACCACCCCAGTCTAGCCCAAGGTACCTGTGCAGCCAGGAGCTAAACACAGCTTTGCAGAACCCAGCCTAGCAGTGGCTGAGCTACACACAGACACAGGTTCTGCTGCTGCTCTCGAAGTCCTTGCACAGACATCAGGAAAATCATGACTTCACCCATCACCTATAGGTGGATTCCAACTCTAAAAAAGCAAAACCAGGCTCTTCCTCTCATTTGTGTGCCACTCAGGAGATATACTGGCCAGGCAGGAGGGATTCCCTCAGCCTGCTGACAGCAGAAGTGCTTTGCAATTCCAGTTCCTGCTTCATGAAATTTGCATTATATCCACATTTATTATTTGCCCCCATTTTGGCATCTCTGATATTCTGAAAATAAAAATTGCTTTTTATTACCCAGTGCTCATAGGACAATGTGAAATGCCATTCCTTACCTTACATTCTTTTTAACATGATCTGCTTGATCTTTTCTTTCCTTGTATTTATTTATTTTTTAATCTAAACATAATGAAAAGCAATATTTTAAAGAATGTGTCCAAACAGTGTGGTAAAATTGTCAAAGTCACAATATTTTAATGGACTGGGAATCTGAATGTCTGTGCTTGAAAGCCTGGCTTATTTTGACAATATTGCTTTTTCTCCATAGTTACCTCTGACCTCCAGTATTACTCTCAGTGGATTATTTTTTCACTGACAGAGATGCTTAAGCATGGACCAGAGTAGATAAGTGATATGGTCAAATAGCTGCTGGCAAACCCTGGAATTACTGACCACTTTAATAGCTCCTGCTGACCTTCAGATGAAACTTCACCTTTGGTTATTAACATGCCTCTCCACTTTTATGATTTTTTTGGAACATAATTTGTCACAGTTTTTATCTGCGCAGAGCAAGAGTTAGGCTTTTAAAAATGTGAGTTATCTTTTTACAACTGCTAACGATTACACATCGCAGAGCAGACCAACCCACAAACCAATTATGAAAAGACCTGCATGGGAAGTGCATTTGCACTTGAAGTTCGAATTACAGATTCCTGAACCGAAGCCGTGCCACAGCCCGCATGCAGGAGCTGGAAACAAGAAACTTTGAAAGGCCTTGTAAGATCAGCGAGATAAGATAAGGGCGCAGGAATTAATTGCCCTGGTTTTGTATTAAAATCTGCTCAGGGGCCGGCAGCGCTGCTGAGGAGCCGAGCGCGGAGCGAGGGCGCAGCTCCTGCCCCGGGGTGCGCGGAGGTGCGCGCAGCCGGCGCTGCAGCCGCATCCCGCCCAGCCTGCCCGGCTCCCGGAGCGCTTCCCGCGGCCACCGCAGGGCCTGCCGCTGGCCCCGCTGATTCCGAGCAATGACATTTTGCGAGCAGATTGTACAAGTACGAGCAGCCAACCTGAGCCGAGGGAACGGTGCCAAAAGGCTTTCGGATGATCAGAGCAATATGCCAGTCACTTAGAGGTCGATTGACCAATTAACAATTAGATTTGGAGAGCAGGCATGTCATTTCAGAGCATTATTTGCCAAAAGACCAACTATGTGGAAAGTTTTAATTTAAAAGCAATAATTTCTTTTTTTTTTTTTAAATTGTTTTTTTCTTTTTTAGTTACATCCCGGCATTTCTAACCCCAGCTTCATTTGGTGAGGTGCTGGCAGTAGGTCACAGCCCTGGGGACAGATTGCAGCTGGCAGAGTGACAAAAGCACTTCAACAAAGCCTCCAGGAAACCAGCCCGGGCTTCCAGTTTCGTTTGAACACCACTCGTGCTGAGCTAAAGGCACGAGAGCAAACTAGGAGCAGAGAAAGATTTTGCAAAGGGGTTGGGGATGAAGGGTTACAAAGGGAAAACTTATCTGCAGTTAGTGATGAGAGGCACCTCAGAGCAGGGTGTCTCCTCTAGTGAGGCAAGGTTCAAAGCAGATGGTGGGAATTTCCAACCTGGTCCACGTCTAATTATAACCAATTGAAAAAGAACTAAAATATCTCAACTCAGGCCCTGGAGACCTGCACTTTTTCAGGCTCCTGTGGCAGTATTGCTGGACTGAACTCCCAAGTGGGCCTTCTCTAGGCAGGAAAAGCCATCTCACCTGCCCTGCTGGACAGATGGAGGAGGATGGGACTGGCACCAGCTCAAGGTACCTTCAAAACAAACCCTAGCTGCAGAGCTGCCATCAGCATTTCCTAAGGGCTTGGGTAACCCTCTGTGTCTTCATTTATGGTATAAAAACAGTGCTCTGTTCACTGTCAAAAAAAAAAAAAAAAACCAAAAAAAAAAGAAACAAACCCCAAAAAACCACAAAACAAACAAAAACAAACAAACAAAAAAACCCCACCAGGTTTAGTAGAACTAGAGGTACTGATATTATGGCAACCTTGCTCAGAATTGCTTTATTTGGGGCCAGGGGGTGCTCTGGGAGAAAAGTTCTCTTAGGGTTCAAGGCCTTACAAATTAAGGAGAACAAGGGATTTGAAAGATATTTGGTCACATCTGCAGTGGGGAAGGACTTTGCTTTGCTTAGAAATGTTTTATGGTCTGCATATGTACTGCAAAGGCACCTCAAGTGATGCTGTGGTGAAACAACAAACTAATGGTGCTACATGCAGTAACTCATAGCTGCAGCTATGTATGTATGTACAGCTTTGTATTTCTTCCAAAACTGTAGTGATTCAGAGCTGCATCAGTTTCAGGAGAAACAGAGGGGAAAAGGCAAATGAAATAAACACTCATGAAAGCAGCTCATGTCTGAAACTGAAATTTGTGAGTAACATCCTTTGAAAATCTCTGATGATGTTATAACATTCTTGGAACAGCAAGAGAACAAGCTGAACTCTGAAAGATCAGAGTTGGTTTCGGATGTTGGTTCTTCCTCCACTTAGACCCACCCCCAGCAAGGACAGCAACCGGGACCCTTCAGAGCATCAGGGCATCTCACTGTCCTACATGGAGGGGATGACTCCAAAGGTGCAGACCTCAGGGCTGCCAAAGCAAGGTGTTTCCTAAGGAAGGTTTGCTCATGGCCTTGCATCACCCTCTGCAGCAGACCCAGGCCACTGTGAACCAGATAACAGAAGTCTTACCAACAACCTGACCCTGCACACAGAATACATCTTACCTGTTTTACAGTCCAGAAAAAAAATCAATAGAAAATATGCCATGAGAAGCTGCCGAACATAATGGAAACAGCAATTTGCTTGAGAATATTTTAATTGTCCTGTTTACCTGAAACTCCCTAACTTCAGCCTGAACTTTGATTCTGCCAGATGATGAAGAACAGCCCTTCTGTGAAACAATTATACAGCGTGTAGAGAGAATAATTTCTAGGAATTATATTAAATCATAATAAATCACAATAGGTTGTGACAGGCTAAGCTTGTAAGTGCCTGAACACAATTCATCCCGGACGTTTACAGTCTCACACATGAGGTGTCACTGAGCTAGACCAAGGCAATAACCTCCACCACACTTCTCCAGGAGGTAAAATACCAGTATTAAACAGAATATTTGAGGCTGGTGCACGTGCTGCAGCACTGCCTTTGCCAGCTGCGTGTGCTGGCACAAGCTGGCCAGGGGCAGGCCAGGAGCCCAGGAAATGTCACAGTGCTCGAGTAGGTGGCACTCCTCATTTGAGTCAACACTGAAAACCGCGTGCTCTCAACACTTCTGGAGGTGTCATCTTGTGGATACAGAACTGACATCCTGACCATCTCCAATCCTGAAAGGTTTCAGGTGGGAGACTTTTCTCTTGTTCTCTTCAAATACACAGCTGTTTATCACAAGGGTTTTGGTGAAGTTCTGATCTGGAGGGCAGCACTTTCTCCATGATCCTTCCTGCCACAACGTTGGCTGCATAGGGTACAGCTGGTGCTTGTCCAGTGGGGTCTTGACTCTCTGTCCTGCCACATTGTTTTACCCAGGAGAGGTTCGCACTCAGGTAGGAAGGACCATGATTCCTGACCCCCTTCCAGCAGCTCAAACTACAGATATTTTTATTGCCGTGGGGTAGATTCTGTCCCTTAACCCAAGACAAGGGAATTGACATTTATATGAAAAATTTCTGATATGCTTGGAAGCACCTTTATTAACCAGGGTAGCCCCAAGATTTCGGCCACTTGCAAAGGCCTCCAAGAACTCCTTCCAGGACATGGTTTTGGCAAGGGGCCCAGGCAGTCCCTGCTACCAAGCCCTAGCAGCCTCCCACAAACTTTCAGGAGTTTCAGTGCCCGGTGTCCTCTGCATCACTTCTGTCAGACATCTAAAGCACACCCTTGGTTTCTTTTGTAGAACAGCAATGGGACAAGGCAGGAAACAAGACAGAGGAACAGAGCAGGGGTGTTGAGAGAAAATGATTGAAAAAATACAGACAGATTAAATTTCATTCCCCTTAGCAGGCAAGTGAAGTTAGGAAGTGAGGATTACTTAACCAATACATTTCTGTCTAACTGCTGATATCTCTCCAAGTCATTCTGAATGGGAAATCTTTGGGAAGCTCTGCTGTTCATGTTCACTTTTGAAACACTTGACACTTCTATGAGGTACTCTTGGCTTCTGGGAAAAAAACCCAGATTTTAAGAACTGAACTGTCTGGTACTGCAATACATAGATACAAAAACGATGTTACTCTGACATCAACGGCATTATCAGAAACTTCTCAGCAAGCTCTCAGGAGCAGAGATGGTCCTCTGAGTCCATGTCCCAGCCAGTGTGGGCTGAAAAGAGCCTCCCATCTTGGAGCAGGGGCTCTGCCCTGTCACAGGCAGCAGCACCCACCTGAGGACAGGATCTGATCTCCTTTGCAGCTCTGTAAATCAACGGGAGCTTCATCCACTTCAATGGAAGCCCTCTGGATTTATGCCAGAGCAACTGAAATTAGAAGCTTGCCCTAAGTGGGCGGGAGCTCATTATAGGACTAAATAAGGAGTGAGTCATTTTCAGAATTTTAAACTGAAAGGAGCCGCATTTGGCTGACCTCCTTTTTTTCCACACTGACGGCTTATTAGATTACAGCAGATAAGAACTGTGCTTTCCTATTGGTTTTTCATGGCAATGTGTCTGTGTCACTGAGAAAGATGGAAACATTGGTTCAAAAAGAAAAAAAAATCCAAAGCAATATGTTTAAACAGAACAGTGTTTTTAACTGGGAGTCAATTTTGATATCTGAGGAGACAAACACTGGCTCAACTTACTTGTAAGTATTTCCATTTCATGCAGAATACATCAAGGGCCAAGTGACCTGAGAGGAACCGAGCATGAAGAGACAGGAAATCTCTTAGTGGATTGAGAGAAGCTGGTTGCTGATTGGAGGAATGATTGCCAGTCTTAATTATCAAGTTTGATAATCATTTCTTGTTAGTACCACTATTAGGAAGACACTTGACTAAAAATAAAGTTTAAAAGAAAGATGAACACAGAAGAACTACTCACCCTGCCCAGTTCCAAAGCCCCATTCTGAGCCTATTCTGGTCTCCCAGTTCATGAATCCTTCCATATTTATCTTGCGACCCATTCAAGGAGACTTTTTTTATGCTTCTACTGCCCAGGTATTTTAAAAAGAGGACTCTCACTGATGAGATTAGGCCTAAGTGTGAGCTAGTCCCCTAAATCACTTCTAGCCTTGCATCACTCAGCAAAGCCGACACAAAAATTTCCAGGCTGAAATATTCCTGGGGTAACAATTCTGAGGCTGCCTCATTAGAGATTCCAGATCTGCTAAACCTTGTAATCTCTGTTTGAATACTCATTCACCCAGAGTGAGACTGTATTCAAAGCAGTGGTGAATGGAAGAGGTAATTACAGCTGTACCATGAGCAAAAACACCAGAGGCACAGGAAGGAAGAGCTAAAGGACAGAAAGCTTCATCAGATCGGAAGGATGGGACAACAGATAAAGTTTGTTGGACCCTCTGAATCTTCCAGAACATTTTTATCCTGAGTGGGGAGATCAGTCATGATACAGAACGCTGTTGAACGGGATTGCTCTGTGCCAGGGGCCCGTTTCCTGCAGCCATGATTCACATAACCTGATATTGGCTCTGAGCTGACCACAGCCAGCAGCAGCCTGGGCAGGCAGGGAGGACAACAGGCCTGTTCTCATTCACTCCTATGCCCACACTCATTTCATCTGGCACAGGCCACCTTCTCACAGATCAAAGATTGCTCTGTAGACCTGAAAGCCTAGTTCCAGTCATTTAGCTTGAAGTTTAGGAGGCAATTTGTCAATGACCTAGAAGGACCTACCTGGGTTGGCTTTACTGGTACTCAACAAAGAAAAGCAGAAAACACCCTGCGAGGCCAAATTCATGTAGATTAGAAGGAAATGGAGGTTGTTAACCAGTTAATTCCTGTTGCCTGGAATGTCTTTCTCTACTGAACCAGAAGGTTGAAGGCCACCTGACATCACTCAGTGGCACTCATGGGTGTGCTTTTATGGCCCCTGCAAGGGCAGCCCAAGGGTCCCCAGGGAGAGCCCAGGCCCTGGTGCTGCCCGTGGGGAAGCTGCCCATGGCTGGGTGTGCAGGGCAGCTCCATGGGCTGACCCGAGTGCCTGCAGAGACAGCACAAGTACCAAGAGCAGATCCCAGGACAAAGCACAGGCCAAGAGCATTTTCTCAGCCAGCAGGAATTCCCTGAACACCATGCTCAGCTTTCTCATGGGAAGTTTGGGGTGTGCCTTTAGAGGACATTCCAGTCACTTCCTAAGACACCCAAAGGTGGGTGGTTTAGGAATCTCCTCCTGGTTTCTATATTTAACTGGTGGTGCAAGCATTGCCCAATCCTGATGCTGGGGAAGAGGGAACAGTGTAGGTGTGCAGAGCCATTCCTTGGAGATCTGGATTCCTTACAGCTGGAGCTTTCCAATGAGCCTGGGGCTTTTTGGGGTCCAGAGCACCTGTGAGGGAGAATGATTAAACCTTGAATCCCCAGCCGTTCATGGATGTGCCCACTTCTTCAGGGCCATGGGGCTGCTCCAGAGTGATCCTTGGGTTTGTCCAAGTGATAAATAGATTTTGTCAGGGGATCAGGCAGCATCACCGAGGATCTTGGCCCTCTGCTCCTTTTCCAGTCTGCTTTTTACTAATTATATGACACAGATCTATAGCCAGCATTTTCTCCCTCCTGCGTCCTCTGCCAGAGGGTTTTGTGGGCTCCCATTTTTTGCAGGTTACAACTCCACAATTTTCTCTCTCGTTCTAAATGAGAAATTGCCTTTGAGGACAGGAAGCCATCATACTTCATGTGTCTTCTCACTGTAGCACCTAAAGCTCTTCATTCCTCTTGACCTTGACAATGGGTCCAAACCCCCCCATTTTTTTACACAGCCCTACTCCAGGCACACAGGGCTCCTGCCCTGGCAGAGGCAGCGTGCTGGGAGCCCGGGGTGCTGCCCACCAGCCACCTCCATCCAGGGACGCTCTGGTCCTTCCCACAGTGGCTCATCCAAGGCAGCTGCAGGCTGGGCACCTCGCTCAGCCCTGTCCAGGAACCTGCACAGCTCGCCTGGCCACCAGAGGAGCAGCTTGAGACAAACTTCTTACCTCCTGGCATTGCTGCTTTTGGTTGGGGTTGGTTTTGTGAGCGAGCTTTGCTGCTGACTAATAGCCCTGGGCAACTGGCAGGGGAAATGAGACCTCACTGAATGGCAAGGTATGGTGAACCAAAATGGCAAGATTATACTAGCAGTTAATTAAAGCAGATGGGAGAGATTAGAATGCTTGTTACTATGATAATACAAAATTGCATGTGTATGAAACATGCCTAGACAGAAGTTTTGAAAAAAATTAACATCACAAAATGCTACCATTTTAATTGGAAAAAAAAAGAAGAATTCTGTGCTGGTAGTCATGATTTTGCCAAAGGAGAGGATTTTAGTTTGAAATACACCTGGAAAATATGACAAATTATAGAAGATTCTTCTCTTTCAGTTTATGCTTCTTCTCCAAGAAAAAAAACCCAAAGAAAACCAAAACAAAGCCTGGATGGGACAAGCAAATTGGTTCTGCTCTCCTCTCTTTATTTTTTGATGACCTATGTCTTATTTCAAAGAGAAACAGCATAAGAGAAGCTCCATCATAAGTGGACTGAAACATGAAGAAAAATTCCTTATAATATTCTGAAATGCTTTCACTTACAGGAAAAATGTGTCAAGCATGGCAAACACAACCATTTCCCAATAGACAAAGATATCCAGTGACAACTTCTTGGCTCTGAAATCCCAGCCAAAGGTTCCAACCTCTCCTTGTTATGATACAACACTGGCTCAAACTTTCTGGAGCTTAAGGGGCCTTAAAAATTGACTTAAACCTGTATCTGATCTTTGCCATGCGCACTCTCCTTCTTGTAGCACGAGGTAAAGTGTAAGGCACAACCATGCTTTGGGGAAGTTTGAACAGAGACTTGATTTCAGATCTGAACTTTGTCATTCAGGCCTATCTCTTCCCTTTCTTCTTTCCCTTTGTGCTAGCAACACACTCTGACTTTGTAGATCAATGCAGAAGGCTGTAAATGATGCATGAAATGAAAAATCCCTGTCCAGCCAGAGCACAGAGAGAATACAGACAGTGCTATACTGTCATTGCTATGGTATTTGCTGCAATATTCACAGCTAGAAAAGCCCTCTAAGTCCCAGAACAATGCTGGACTATTTTAAAGTCTCAAACTCTTTTTGGAGAGAGGGGAAAGAGGAAAGGAAAAATTAACTCCCCCTTACACCCACCTTCTTTCTTCCTTTGTTTCAGAGTTTTCACAAGAGCAAACTCTGCCCTGCCATATGAATCTTTCATTATTCCTCAGCCCCCAAAAAATTCCTTCCTGTTCTCAAATGGGGGTGGCAGGAGATGAGAAAAGATGAAAATAAAGAAATTATATCAAATAAACAAATGCTCTAGTTGAGCCAGCTCAGAATGAATCACCAGGTGTGCTGCACTGAGACTGGGGCTTGTCCCCCTCCAGCAAAACCCCCGAGCCCAGGCAGGGGCCATGGCCCACCAGCCAAAGAGCCCCACCAGCCAGTCCCAGCCCCTTGCCCTGAACTCCACTGTCACAGCTGGGCTCTGTGATCTTTAAAGGTCTTTTCCAGCCTAAATGATTCCAATTCTGTGAAGGAGGATGACCATGCTCAGAGGTGCTTGAGCTCTCCCCAGGCGTGCTCGGCCCATTCCTCGCACCTCTAATGTCCTGTGCTGGCACTGGGGATGATGAGTGCTTGGCAGCACTATTCTTCATATGGAACATTAAGCTGAGGTCTTGCACACTCCTGAACATTAAACATCCCAGGATAGTCATGAAGAAGAGCTACGGGTTTTATTAACCTCAGTGTCCTGGACACATTGCACTGGGAAAGTCATCATTAACCTACCTTAAGAATACAGGCAGGGGCCCTCTTTGCAAACTAATGCTCCAAGAGCTACAACCCTATGAAATACATTTAATAATTTAAAGCAACTACCAAATGTTGCTATAAAGGATATAACCTCAGCTCGACAAAGAAAATCTGTAAAGATTTTGACACAGTAAAGTGCTCACAGGTCCAAATCTTGATTCTTTTGCTAGTCAATGCTCAACCATTGCAACTAAATATTAGTTCTTCCCTTCTCTCCCACCCTCTGCCAAAAGCTGGTTCATCTGGGCTTTCAGCTATTTTTAAGATCAAACTTTCATTGCTAACTGGGGTAAGAACCATTAACAACACTTCAGCACATGTTGAGAACTCTTCTGAGAAGGCTTAGGACCAAATCAGATGATCCCCCACAAGATAAATAAATGTAATTCTTTAAAAAGGTCAGACAAGGGTTTGTTTGGTTTTTGGTTTTTTGGGGGTTTTTTATCAAAAGAGTGAGGAGGAATTAGGTTTACTTGCTTGTGCAATATTAAATATAACCTGATTTAACCCAGCAACAAATAATACTTGAGTGATAACAGATTCCACTTGACAAATGTTAGAGTCACTGTTACATTGGTTGATGTATTTCTAATTTGTGCCTCTAACACCCAACTCCAATTTTCTGTCAGTGCACAGGGGAAATACAATTACTGGACAAAGTGGAAGGAGGGAGAAAATAAGAGTCTAGTGCAGTACCAGGACGCTGATACCTCTGCTCAGTATTGTTTTCTCTGTGAACTAGCTTCTGCAAAGAAAAGTTTCAAAGCATCAGCAGGAGCCAGACACCAAGAAAGCACACTTGGTTTCAGTCATCCTTAAAATTTGCACTTCCAGGGGCACATCAGAGCAGAATTTGCCTTTTCCACTTTTGCAAAGTGCAAAGGGGAGATTTGTATGTTTACCAAGATCAGGAAATTTTTCCACTCTCCTGCATTAATTTACTGTTGCTCAGAGTGAAAGGGGAAATCTCTGTTCTCTTGCAGCAGCAAAGCATCCTCTGAACTCGGGGATGCAGGAGGGACAGCCAGGCTGGCAGATGAGCTCTGGACCCTTGCACAGATCATTTCACCCCCTGAGCAGCACAGCCAGGTACAGCAGCGAGCGGATCAGCAAAGACCCGAGAGCAAAGGAATTTGCATCCCTGGGCTCAGAGAGCAGGCAGCAGGAAGAGAGCACAACCTGCACACCCCATTCTCCATCCCTGTCTCTCCCCACACCAGCTCTGGGCTTCCTGCAGCACCCAGCAGGGCTGATGAGGAGGGAGGGTCCCTCTGCAGGCACCAGGGGAAGGTGGTGTGAGCCCTGTGTGCAGGCAGGGACAACATCCCCTCTGTGATAAAGCTGCAACGTTCCAGGCTGGAAGCGTTAGCACTTTGAACTGGTAAATCACAGAGTGCCTCTGTTCAATCCTTACCCCACAGAGAATTACTGTGAAGTGTCGGCTGCATTTACATTCATTTTTTTTTTGTGGACAGAGTCACAAAGGGAAGAGAATGACAATAAAAGAGATACATCATAGGGGGAAAACAATCCCAGCCTCAACCACTACATGCAAATGCAGAGCAAAGCCTGCTAACTTCACATGGGTTTCACTTGCTGCTGCTGGAACACTTCAGTTCCATTCATGAGCAGAGATCTAAAACCTGGCAGGATTATTAGACAATAAGACTCCTTCCTGTGTCTCCTTTAATTTGCCTTGATAGATATGCAAAGCAGGGGAGGAAAAAGCTAACCAGGTCTCTCTTATTGACAGAAGACAATTTCCAGACCATAACCTGTTTGCCTTTCTCTTAAGCTGCTGAGGAGAAAATCGCTTGTGCTGGGTTTGGAGGAGGGAGGAGGGATGCTGGATGGGGGAGATGGATGAAACTTGGGAGTACCTGGAGGTCTCCTTACAGCCTGCCAGCCTGTTGCAGCTGATGCAAAGGAGAAGTTAACAAATGACAGTGCTTTTTAATTAGTGCATGGGGAATTCTCACCATGCAACAGACATGTCAATGTAACTCTAAGGTATTAAAGAAAGGAAAAAAAGGAAAAGTAACACCACCAGCCCCAGCCCTCCCAAGACACAGCTTCAACTCCAGGCAATGTAAACAGTGGGAGAAGTTTTTCAACTGATTTTTTTGTTTCTAGGGCTGTTGTTCACATCTGGTGAAGCTGTCCCTGGGCTACTGCCATATGTAAGGACACAAGGTTTTATGACTTATTGTCTGTAAGATTTATGGAGATGATCTATGATCAGCAATTTTTCATATTCTTATATCCCAAGCAAACACACAGAGGCCATTCCCCACAGAATAGGAAGGTGTAAACTGACACTGTCTCAGCACAGCAAGGCCACCAGCACAGATACCAAGCTCAGGGACCGTGGTAGCAGCAGGGATGGGCCAAGACATACACGGAAATTCACGGTTTCCATTCCCTTCCCAAGACAAACAAGGGACAAGAAGAGAAGCAGGAAATTAAAGAATTAAGATGAGCTACTCCAGCTCTTTTGTGATATGTTAATGAAACTGTATTATCTGCATTTATTAAGTTAAATTCCAGAGCATCCACAGCATTTCTCCAGGAAACACATAAGCTTTGGTGCTAACAAAAAGCCCAGCAACCCCAGGTGGCTTCTCCACATTTCCAGGGGAATCCCTGCAGGTTGGGGGGAGCAGAACTCCCCAACCCACAGCTCTGGAGTTAGCCCTGCCCAAGCCTTTGTGCATTTTAAAGGAAGGAAATGCCTTATCACAACGTTCTGCTGATACACTGCCCGGGTTTTCAGTGTCACAAACCTTCACCTTTCACTTACATCGGGGCCTCCACGAATAAGGAGATTTAGTGCAAACAACAAGCAAGAGGAAGTGAAAAATCTGCCAGGAGTTTTGGCTGGGTTGCAGCCGTGGATGTTGTCTTTGAGAGGTAGTTTGGGTGTTAATGAGGGACAAGGCCGTGTCACCATTAGCAGGACATCACGGGAAGGAAATAATCATCCTCACTGACTGCTGTGATCGCGCTCAGCACCTCCGTGCTCAACTTCTCCCCTCACAGAGTNCATCCTCACTGACTGCTGTGATCGTGCTCAGCTTCTCCCCTCATAGAGGAATTTTCCTCCACACATTTTGCCTTTGCAATTGGCAATATTTTACCTTGCAGGGAAAAAAATTTCCTCTCAATTCCCATCTGTTCTCCCAACCATCAATGTCAGCTCATACCATCCCTCTCCTTGGGACAGGAAGGGGATACCTAACAAACACAAGTAACAATAATAATAATAAGTAATTATCAGATTCTTGAAAAGTAAAACATAAACCTTAAGTCCATAATCTCCACAGAAGATGGTACGAAAATGATGAAGGGCTGAAAGCAGCCTTATTCCACCCACCATTAACACAACATTGAAAGCAATTGAAAGCATTGAAAGCTGAGCTGTAACTTCACAGTGTCATTCACAGATCCTTCTAAAATCCATCTAAAACACCTGATGATACCCCTTCACTTAGTCACCTGAACAACTATTTTAAAAGACCACGTTACATAGAGTTCTGTTGTGTACAAAGAAATCAGCTCATTTGACAGATATAATCAATTCTTTGCTATCTGAACAGATTTGAAAAAAAAAAGGTAAAATAAATGCAGATGATACCATTAAAAAGAATTTTAAAAGGAGGAGACATGTAGAATTACCAAAAGACTGTATCAGTCCAGAAGCATACCTGCAGGTTTGGAAAACAGTCTAGCACCCTGTGATCATTTTGACAGAGGCACTTGAAAGAAATCAATAAAATTGATCAGCCAACTGCACCATCTATAGATGTGGATCAGAGTTCTGGGATGGCTGGCAGTGTTATCTTTACATAAAAGTGTATGAAAAATAAAAGAGGTGCAAGGGGACACAGAGTGCACTTGGGAAGCTGGGGTGGAAGGGGGCCTAGGATGAGCAGCAGGATGTGCCAGGCAGCCACGGGAGCATGGCACTGCAGCAAGCTTCCTGCAGAAAGAAATGGGCAATGGAATGGACACTGCTCCTGCCTGGGGAGCTCTCGGTGTGAAAGGCTGTGTCAGGCCTGGCGGTAAAAATCCTGAGCAGAAGTGTTAAAACTTGCCAGATTAAGAGAAAACTCAAGGTCTGGGTCCTTTAGTGAATGTAGGAATTGGTACCCTGACTCTCAGAGGAGGCTCTTTCAGAAAGTTCTCAACCTTTGTTGAAACCGCAGTATTTAGCTGATATAAATTGATGCACTGACTTTGAGAGGACACAAGCCAGTCTGCACCCATTGAGGGTCTTACCCACCTTTTCTAATATTATATTTTATCTCTAGTGAATCAAGGCCGAGATTGTCCCACCTTTCCCATACATGATCCTGACTTCTGGGCCTTGCAAAATGATGCCGTTTCTGGATGACTTCTCAATCTGTCTTTAGTCAGACCTGAGCCCCAAAAGCAGTATTTTAGTAATTAAGATTTCTGGTCACCCAGATTGCCTGAACTCTGTTTCCTTTAGGGTCTGGGAATCAGAGGTATTTGAATAAGAACAGAGAAACTCAGCAGTACCAGTCATGTCTACTACACAGGACAGTCACAAGTATTCCCTCCACGATGTTTGCTTACTCTGTACCCTCACAAAGCAGTGCAATAACTCCTCTGTCCATGTGCATCTGTTTTCCCCTCTCCAGTCACTGCATTGTGCACTTCACAGGCTCCCAGCTCTTTATCAGCACTGAGGACTCCATGTTTGCCATCTACAACAGCAACATTTAATGCAGCAATGCCCCATTCTAATACTATGGAAGATTGTATCTGAACAGAAAATGCACATCTGAAGCACAGCTCACTTCATTCACTCTGGGTAACTGCCTACTACAATTATCAGGAAATGAAAAATATCACTTCACAGCCTTCTCTTTTCACATGTTGAAAAAACATATAAAGATCAGCACAAACACTACGGGGTCATTCATGCACGAGGCAATGGTTTGCTCTGTTTCCATGATAAATCACTAAACAGACAAAAGTCTGGGGCTTTACAAACGTAGGAGAGAATTTCTAATAATCACACATTGTGCATACATGTCCGCACACCCTTTCAAAGCAAACAGAGTGAACATAAAATCTATAGCAGTAATAGACTATCTTCACTTTATGGCAGAGTTCTGGAAAGTTTGAAGCAGATACTGTCACCAAGTTGCTGTTTAAAGACGTGAAATGCAGAAAAACAAGAAAAATCATTATCTCTGCTGTGGATTCTTTCAGAATGAAAAAATTATAATTGTGGGAGTCAATGCATTTACAAGTGCTCATGGGTACCATACAGTGGATATACAGTGACCCACAAAGTGGGAGCACAGATACTAAAAGAGGAGTATAAAACAGAATTATAAGAGAGGAGCATAAATAACACACAATGTAATAACCAAGGACTCAATTCTAGGGAGTCTATATATAATCCTCGTGTCCCTCCCTCCCTCTTACAATGTTTTTAATATTGCTTTGACTTCAGCCTTCCTGGATAGGCATTTAAACAGGAAAGGCTTCAGGTTTATTAAGTAGAAGTATTGAAATTGGCAAAATATCTGATTTGGTTCACATTACATGCTTTATAATATTGTTAAGCTTAATTAGGATGCTGCAGCACTCAAATAAATGAAGACATAGTTATTATTTCATAGGCTGCTACTCATTAAAACTAATACTTCCTCTGCTAAGAGGTGCAGACAGCAAAATCCACGATACTCAGCCTTTCAACCAGAGATATTGTGTGAAACAGCTGGATACCAGACTTGCAGCCACCAAATTCCTGGAAAGATGTCCATTTTACACACGGAATGAGAAAAACACGCCAAGCCAGTAAGCAAGGTCAGGCTTAAATTTACACTGTTGTAAATTAAAATAACACTGAGGGGAAGGGAATTCCATCAGCCCAAAGCTGGTGCAGGATCCAGCTCAGACGGTGTCCGTCACACCACTGGAGTGACACCCATGAGGGCTGTGCCCTGGAGACCCCTTGTCACAGCCATAACACCATTTTGAAAAGCTAGTCACAGTACAAAGCAGGTTAATTGTCTTCATCCTCTTACAGCAAAAGAAGCAGCCAAAAATTGGTCTTACCCAGCAGTTTCTTGGCAGAGAGCTTGTAGGAACCTGGCCACCACAGCAGCTCTGGAGACCTGCCCTGCCACACACAGCACCAGCTTTGGGGACACCAGCCCTGCCTCTACAGCCACGCCAGGTCTGCTGCAGTGTGTCACACTACACTGTGAGCCAACAAAGCCTTTTTACCAGGGAATTGTTGGGAAGCCACCTTCCTCTGATTTCATTTGGGACCTTTCTCTAAAAGAGTCTGGTAGTGCAGCTTTCAAGTGTCAGACCACTGGCTTTGGTATTCCCACAGCCTCCTACCTTAGAGCTGTCACTCCTGATGCCATCTGGGCTGGGAAGCTGCTGATCCTGGACTTCCAGGGGAGCCCCACAATGTTCTGTGCTGAGCATGCCCTGGGCCTCCCCATCTTCCACATAGATGGAATGGAAACTTCGAGTGCTCTTCATACAACATTAAAATCCAGAAGTATTCCTGTCCTGTTTACCACTGGGGAATTACAAAGTTCTCCCAGTCCTTCTAGTGATGACACAAAGGTATTGAGGGCATTGTGTGCCAAGGCTCAGCTGTCACCCAAACTCATAAAACCCCAGAGCCCTCAAAATCAGGTGTATATATAGAGACAGCACCAAACAGCCCGAAGGCACCTCCCTATAGGGAGTGATGGAGAAGAGGCAGCACCTGCACCCAACTACCCTGCCCACTCATACCAGTTCCCTGCCTTAATAAAACACTTTCTTAATTGATGCAAAATGTCATCAGTTTACGCTAGACTTTAGCTGAACACAGCAAACCCCACTCCAATCCACAGTGACTTAAATTTTCTCTATTCACTGTTCTTTTCCGGCCTGCTACAGGAAAAATGTGGCCTTGCCACAATTGACTTAAATTTAAAACCATTGACATATTATCTAACTCAATAAAAATCTTGCTAAAAAAAGGTGCATTGTACTCATTCTCCTTACACATGGTAGGGAGGAAAATGAGTATGGATTTCTTCTATGGCTTTTAGTTAATTTGCTATCAATGCCCAGCTGCTTTAGAGTAAATACAGGAACAGGGTGTCATATGGGTATCCTGAAGCAAAAGAAGAGAGGTTTCCTATTTCTTTGTTAGCCAGCAAAGATGGTATGCATGTTATCCAAAGATAATACAGGGGAAGAAATCAATTCTCTGTGTTGTTACATATCCTTGCGTGCAAATGTAAACTTGGGGGGAAAAAAAAAATCGTCCTACTCTATTATGCTGAGGTCATATGAAATCATCAGTGCAGTCTGATATGAACATCAGAAAAAATAAATAAATAATGCTTCTCCATGTGAGGAAAAGTGCACCAGTTGGAAGTTTTGGTGGGTGAAAGGGCGAGGAGTTTGCTCTGTTCAGCCCTAGGACGGACGGGATATTTGGGGATGAAGCACTCGTTGTGCACGGTAGATTTCCGACCAACTTTGGAGCCTGAGCGTTCAATCCGCCGCTGCTCCTCGCTGGGCCGGGCTGCAATGGGCGAGCGCGGTGCCGGCGTTCCTTGGTAACGCCGAGGCCAGGAGTACATCTCTGCCGGCGCAGCCCGGCATCCGGCGGCTCCCTCGCGAAGGAAATTCGGACTATTATATAATGAGTCAACACAAATATCATTATCGCGGCTGCGGTAGCTGCTGGCAGCGGCGGGGCTCGATCCGCGGGGTAATTGATGGAGCGGCGCTCGCTCGGCTCCGCCGCCCGCGGGGGTCCCGCGCTGCCGGGCCCTTTGCAGGAGGCATCCTCTCTGAAGAGAGACTCCCTTCCTGACGCAACGAGATTAAACAATTTGCTTTTAATTAGTACCGCAGTCATTTCCAAACTAAGCGGTGGAAAGAATAGGAAGCAGGCTGTCTCTTTAAAGTTTAAGTGGATTCAGTGCACACAGCGAATTGAGAGCCTGCTGTTGGAAAAGTTCAGCTTTCTGTCACCGGTACTGTGCTCTCTGCTAATTTTTACAAGAGTTCAAGTTGTATGCACCAGTTAGCAGAGACATTGCAGGGGGTACAATGCGAATAGAAAGCGTGACCCCTTGCTGCCTCTGTTTATAGCGCCTAAATTATACCCAGACAATGCTCCGGGTCCCCTCCCTGGCTCTGCCAGGGCCCCCTGTGCAAAGCCGTGCGCTGTTCCCCTCTGCTGCCGCCCAGGAAAAGGGGCCATTGGCATCTGTGAGCACCCACCCGGGAATTCCCTGCAAAGGACTCTGGAGTGAGGAGGGGAAGAAAGGTTTCTGGTGAAGAAATGCAAATGCGGTGGAAGAATGTGAAGAGTGAGAACCCTGAAGGCAATTAGGGATCCCAAAACTGGATACCTCAGTTTCAACATCCTGTTCATCCAAGAGCATCCCAGCATAGAACAGCAGCCAGGGCACTCCCAGCTGCAGACTGCAGACCCCACACTGCAGACTCCTGGTGTGCACTGGCAGGAGGGAAGGAGGAGATGCAGCTTCATCTGCAAACCAGCTAACACATATGAATAATTGAATACAAAATAAAAACCCCTTCCTAGCCAGGAGATGTACTTCTGACCACTGTTTTCCACTCCAAAGGACCTACCTCCTGATGAGCAGTTACCCTTCAGTCTCTAAAGAGACAGCCTGATTACCCTGCTCTTTTGTCTGTGTCTCTGCAACATTAGCATCACTTCTTTCCAAACATGCTCTAGCAAGAACCCTCCAAACAGAGTGAAAGGAACCACTCCAAAAATAACAGTACATCCAAACTCCTGCCCTGCCTGTCCCACTGCCAGCCTCTGTCCTTCCCCTGGGCAGCAGAGCATTTATACACGCAGGAGCCACGGGCTCTCTGTGGGGCTCACATCAGCCTGCCAAAGGCAGGGCTTGTGTGGCCCAAGCACCACACAAAGAACATGGGATTTCACTGCACATTTCTCAACAATGACGAGGGTGGGGGGAAACCCCATGGCCAGGACTGGTGCTGTCTGGATGATTAGTATCTGGCATTCCTCTACCTTCAGCCACAGCTGGTTTAGATTTGAGCTACTGGTTCATTTAGATTTATGCCGTTGGTTCAATAAACAAACACAGTACATAGTCCATCATGCTAACTGTAGAATAAAGCTGCTTACCTACTTCCAAACAAGCAGCTTTTATTCATCTGTTCCTCTTTCATTTCCCTCTTTCCCTCTTTTCTCCCTCATATCAAACTCAAGAAGAGCATTTTCTTTCTTTCCAAAACCAGACACTATCAAAGAACCAATAATGTCTGAAGTCTCTCCAACAGCCCTTCAAACTGCACATTGCTGAAGAATACTTCCAGAAGTTGTCTGAGAAATTACTGCAAATACTTCACCTTCCCAAAGGAAGCCAGGTTATACTGCTACCCCAGGGCTCCCTGTGCAAAAGCCACAGATTCCTCCCCCAGCTGCTCAGCTTTTGTGAAGGGCCATCCAAGCTGGAGTTCGTGGGGGCTTTCAGGATCAGTGGGGCACAACAAGAGGCCAGTTGCTTCTCACTCTCACTTGTTGGAAGGAATAACCATGAGGCTGGGAAACAGTTAACCTGCACACAAACCTTGATTTCAAGACATGCTGTTGTCTGTCAGCACCATCCACAAAGTCTCTGCTTTCATCCAGAACAAAAAACACCCTGGGATATTTGCAAAATCCTTTTAAGTTTTTCTAATGGTAGCAGCTCTGGATCTGGTGAACTGCTTTGTTATCAATGCTGTGCAATTGTTCATCTCTTTCTCTCCCACCCTGTTTGCCTCCACTCACTCGCCTCTCTAATAAATTCATTTGACCGCAAAGGGTGCTTTATGACTCTTGTTTAAAACAGCTTCCTAATGATGCTTGACAACATCTCCTGCCTTTGAAAGAGCCTGGCTATGCTAGACTCTAATCCCACAAAAGGAGGGATTCTTGTTAACCTGTGCCTCAGTCCTTTCTGTTGAGTCACCACCTTTAATGAAGCACTGAAGGGAAACCAAAACGCAGCTGGGAAATTATGGCTTTACATGATCATCTCTTGCTACAAGAGAATTATTGCCCAAGCCTTAATCCCATGACTCAGCCCTCTCCTTGGACCCTCTTTAATTGTCAGAACCTGAGGAAATCCGGGCCGAGGTAAATAACACTTCAGCAGCAACAGAATAGATTCACTTTAGGCAATGAATTTTTAATGAGCTGAGACTGCAGAGGGAACAGGGCCGAGATCTGTGCTGCTTATCTGATGGGGAAGGTCAGGGTCTGAACGGAGGGAGGGCATGGATGAGAGAACAGATCTGACAGGGCTCTTCAGCTGAGATTTCAGCTTGTCACAGCCTGGCATACCTTAACATATTAGGACCTTCTTTTCAAAGGAGCAACTTACACATGCCCATGCTAACAGAAACAGCACAGTATTTTCCCCTGGTAAAGGCAACCCAAGGGTTGTACTCTTGCTTCCTAAAAAAAAAGAAAAAGCATACAGAGTAAAAATAAAAAGAAACCAAACCAAGAAAGATCCATGCAGATGGGTCATGCTTTTCCCAGAAAATCAGGTAACTCTACAGATAACCTGCAAACAGAAACAGACGTAACACTGAGCAGTCCACAGGCATTATATCATGTACTAATTAGGTCAGCAGGCCCTGCCGTAGTCCTCACCAACATAACCATCAACATAACCATCAAAACCAACTGGTTCAATAAATCTCAGCCATGGGAACTTCTATTTACTGAGCATTTGGACTTAGTACCACTTCCATCCAGCACGGGTCCACCTCTACCCATCAACACCTGTGGCATGGTTCAAGAGCAACACCTACCCCTGCTGCTGGGACTGACTGGTCCCAGGCACTTCTTCTGTCTCAGGAAACTCAGAAAAGGACCAAAACCTGTCCATATCCAGGAATGGGTTTAACACTGCTGTAACTCAGAGCTCTGAGCCCTGGCAGCGGCTGTCTCAGCCTGGCTTTGCAGGGGTGGTGGGTGGCCCACCCGGGCTCAGCCCACCCAGCACGGCCTCACCCCTGTCCCCTGCAATCCCCACACCCCTGGCAAGCACCGTTGGGTGGTCACTGAGACAAAAGCTCCACTTCTGCCAAAGAGCCTCTGCCCAGCAGGGCATGGAGCAGGTAGGCAGGGTAAAGTCAGTGTCCCAGGTGTCCACCGCCAAGAAACCCCGCAGCTTGGGCAAGGATGGTAACAGCAAACCTTTGAGCCAGAGATGTTGCTGCTAAGCAATCTTGGGGCACATCAGCATTTCTGAGATCTCCTCAAACTAATGAATGTTTACAAAACGCTTCTTTCTGGCACACCTAAAATTTTTTTTAGGGTTTGTCAGCAACAAAAAACACCAGGATATTTCTACTCTCAAATCCAGTCTTTTTCACTCACTAGGGTTTCTGTTTCTTATGGGAAGTGTATAAATTGTTTCCTGGAGAAAGACTGCTTATGTGTGTTTGTGTGTGGAAAAAAATAAATAAAAATTGAGCAGAAAGTACCTGAGCAGTCCAAGCCTGTATGAGAAATTACTGAAGTAAAACTGCTGGGGGAGACTGATCACACTGCCATGCTCAGGAGGAAGGAAAAACTGACAGTCATTCCAAAACATCCCCCCAACTTGTCATCTCCTTGATGTTTTGACCTGTATGAAGTGGGAAGGGGCCTGCTCTCACTCCAGGCTGTTTGCCCTCAGGTGTGTCCACCACATCATGGCCCTGTGACATGTGAACCAGGACAATCAAAGGACATACCAGCAGGAGACAGGATAATTTATGGGGAGCCAGGTCAATGCAAATTTATTGTGAGTAATGGACAATGGAAGGGGGGAAAAAAGCTCCCAAAGGAACAAAGGCAAAAGGGTGCTGGCTCTCTGCTCTCACAGACATCCACTGTGCTAATAAAAACCTTGGTGGACAAGGAAAAGCAAATACCAATTCTGGGGAGCAGATTTACCGCAGTGGTAGAACAGGTCAGTGCAGAGGGAAGTGGTTTGATCAGAAAGTCGATGAAATTCAGATGATAATTATGCTCAGTAAGAGGCAAAATAATCTTTTCATTTGCTGGAAGGTTTCAGTCATGCACTTTGACCTTCATCCTGGTGTTTCATTAATAGTTTATATTAACGATTAATGGTTACTTTCATTGGTGTTGTGCGCAACTCACATTAGAGTTAATTTTCAAGTTGGATATAATAATACATAATTCGCATGGGCTACTCCTATCATGTGACAGCACATTTATTTCAACCAGGAGCCAGGAGATGAAAATCAGGCCAAACACCAGTCTCGGGTGTTTATTACTTGTGTCCAGTCATCCCACAGAGAAGTGAGATGTTGCAGCAGCTTTCCCTGTAAGGCCCTGATGGAAAACTGCCCAGAACAACTGAAGTCCCTTGATCGTAAAGATAATTTGCCTTTGGGATGACTTTCAATGCATGGTTGGTCTGGCTTACTGAGGAATCATAAAAAAGCCTCTCAGCTTCACTGTGGCAGTTACTTGCAGAGGCCCCATAGCTGTGCTAATTTTGGCTTTTAACACTTGCTGGAATAATTCTAAAGAAAAGCTCAACCTAAGAGTCACGGCTGAGGTTTAGGGTTGTAGTCACAGTCCCAGTGCTTTGGGAAGGACCATGAGGAAATGTTACACCCAGGGAACACCAGGGAGCTCGGCACAGGGCTCTTGCTGAGGCAGTCACATAGCCATTTGTGGAGGGCTGGTTTTCATCACCTGATTTGCTCTGTGTGGTTTGGTTTGGTGTAGGTTGGGCTGCTGGCTCTGAAGGAGATACTTTGCTTGAGAAACCTGGTCTAGTGGAAGCTGTCCCTGCCCATGGCAGGGAGTTGGAGCTGGGTGATTTTTAAGGTCCTTTCCAACCCAAAACAACCTGTACTTCCATTTAGGGTTGTTGCCTCCTGCTCATCCATCACCTGCTCTGCAAGAGGGACTGGAGCACAGGCTGGGCTGAGAGATACACTCAGCCCTGCAACAGCCCTAGCTGAATTTGAGCCTAGATATCCCCTTGATATATCTGCTTTTAAGTGAGGTACAAATCCTGGTTTAGTTTTAAGGATAGATTTAATGTTGTCCTTTCTCATTCCCCCATAAATTTATACCACTTAAACATTGTGATTGTACTATTTTTAAACTTGACACAAAGAGAGAATTTGGTCTATAATATTTGGCCTGAAAACTCAACTAGCTCTTTGTTTTAGAAGTAGTTGGAGGCAATGCACGCTGTTTTGTCTAAAAATACATTTAAAAAATAATGGAATCAAAACTCCATTATCATTGAATATTCTTCATACCACAGTTGGATGAAACTAGTGCTACTGTGGCAGGAAAATATGAGGCAGTTCACTGTGACAAAGTTTCTGGAGACACTATATATTTGTTCCTATTTAAGGGACTTTAGATTTGGTGGTAGTTAAACTGCTAGGAAATAGGTGTTCAGCTCCCTTGAGCCTTCCCCTGCAAATAGCTCAATTAAGGGGCTAATTGAAGTGTAGAAATGTCCCCCGCAGGGTTGAAAAATGCCTATCTGGCATGGCAGTGTCGTCCCTGAGAGTTTCCTCCACCAGAGACATCATTTTTGGAGAAGACCAGGACAAAAGCAGGGGAGGCAGGCGGCTCTGCAGAGCATCCCCGGGCATCCCCGCCCCGGGGCCAGCGCGATGCCCGGCTGCTCGCCCGGGCGCGCTGCTGGCACTGCCGAGCTGAGCCGCGCTGCTGCAGCTGGCAGGGCCCGCCAGAGGTAATTGTACAGAACAGTGATGAATCGAGTCATCAATCACTGCCACGTCTGGTGGCTGGAGCGTGTGCTCGCAGCCCGGAAAAGCCTGTGCACGCTCAGGATTAGGTTGCAAGTAAACTCAGCAATGCTAAAATGCTTCCCTAAGTAAGTACTGGCAACGTCCCTGCTGAAACGTGTCAGAGTTTGTGCACCGACTCGGGCAGAGCTTAAATCAGGCCCTATGACTTAAAGCCTGCTGACACTTTAGGGCACAGTTACTGCGAGCAGAAATACTCCTGGCAGTGAAGTTATCCATGTGCATAAGTATTTGCCGGATCAGGGCATAGCTGCATCATCCTTTGTTCCTTTCATCACGCTTGCGATGCTGAATTAAGCCTTCAGCTTTGTCTTTGTCTTGTACACAAGCCCTGTTGTATAGTTACATCACTGTAATAAATGATGAAAGGGAGGACCTGTATAGCAGAGGGAATATGATGGAAATAATTATAACAATAAAATGTTAATTAGTGCCTTTTCTTGAACAATCTTCTTTCTGATTGCAACATGATTCTGCTGAAGAACTGAAAAAAAAAAGGTAAAAAAACCAAACAAAAACAAACAAACAGAACAGTTTATTAAGTCTTAAGGCTGTATGGGCTTGGGAGTTTTTCTTTTTGTGAAAAAGCTTGAAAACCTAGCAAGAAAACAAAAAATTTATCTGTCAAAAATGCAAATAGCATGAAGAAGTTTTTGACCAGTCCTAATCACCATGAAACAGGGGAAAGAGCATTAGGAGAACAAAGGTGTGGTTTCTTTCTCACACTTGCAGCTCATTCCTACCCGTCCTTGTGCCATCTCTTTCTTTTAAATATATATTAAAAACCCACTGTGCTGCCCAAGCACCACTGCTGAGCCCTCTGCTCGACACTGGCCCAAGGGTTTTGGTGAGGGAGGGGACTCCCCTGCTGAGTGCTGGCCACGCACCAGGTGTGCCCCCTCTCCCTGCAGCCCTCATCCCTCTTTGGGGCTGCCAGATGTGTGCATCTGGACTGGCTGTGGGGCAGGGCAGATCTCCCTGGGTCCTCCTCCTGTTCTGTCTCTTTCCTTCTCGCCAGTTCCTCAGCCTGAAGATTGAGAGACTACAATAGAGACTGGAACCTGGACTGCTTAAAACATACAAATGAGTGTGTGAGTCTGTGTGTCTGTGTAACTACAGATTTTTCACACTACAATTGAGTGAATCTGCTTGTGAAAGACATTTCTGCAAATTCAGGTTTCCCTGAGCTCATGAACCCATGGAATACCCTTTTCCATTCCCCCATGCAGCTTCAGAAGCACAGCACTGCAGAGGGAGAGAAAGCCCGCTCCAGTACTGGAGTCGTGACACACAGAGGATTTGAAATTGCACATCTGCCTGTACCATTTGCATTTCATCACCTAGTGCTGGAACAAATAAAACCAAATGAGTAATGATCTGAGCCTGTGGCCTCACTGTTGCTGCTTTGCCAGGAATTATCCTGGCTCAGTGGACAGAGTCCTGGGCAGACGAGCAGAGTCTGTTTTTGTCTCTGCCACTTACCTGCTGGATGGCCTTAGGCAAGTCATTTAACTCTCACTGCTTCCCTTCCTATGCTCCATCCACCACCCCTGACTTTCTTTGTAAGAGTTTTGAGTTGTGTTAATGGCAAAGGGGATTTTAGTGCTATTCTGAGAGCAGAATGGCCCAGCTATGGTCCCACAGTATTTAAGTCCCTCTAAGAAAATTATTACACATTTCTCAGATCTGTGGCAGCCTGTATTGGTGACTCTCTGCTTGGGGTGCCTTCCATTTGCAAAGGAAAAAAGGTAAAATCACTGAACTCCTCAGAAGCAAACTGGAGCAATGAGTGCATGTGAGAATAGTGCCATTTGCTCATGAGCAAACAGCAGTGAGAAAGAAATAAAAGTCAATATAAGAGGCACCAGTGCCTATTCACCCAGCCCTCGTTTACATACACAGCAACTGTACTCAGGAAATGAGTGCAGCACTTGGAAACAGTGATTTCTGTCAGGCAGGGGTGGGTGAGCCTGTTTCTGATGGAGGCTGATCGCTGAGGAACTCATAAAAGCTATCGGAGGGACAAGAGAGGTGGCTGACATGGGTGAGAAGGCAAATATTAAGGGGATGAAGGGGATTATAAAGCAAAGCTGAAAAGATGAAAAAAGCTGATTAGGAAACCAAATATGACAGAGGGAGAAGAATGGCCCATGGGGTGAATAAAAACAATAAAAGATTTATTTTAAAAAGGTCAAGGAGGCAAGATTAACAGGGAGGCCTCCAGACCACAGAGAGGTGGTCAGGAGAGCTTAATAACACAGGGAGAGGGACTGAGAAGCAGAGTTTCCAGTGACAGCCGAGCAGGGAAATGCTGAGAGCATGAATAACCACCAGAGCAAACTCATACCGTGGGGAAGGAGGGAGGGCTGAGTGCAGAGTGTACTTTTAGCCCACACTAGTTAATGGAACAGCAGGAGACATTAAGTGCCCAATAACAGGGGGTTTGAGTCATTTTTAGGAGTTAAAAAGTGGTAAAGAGAAAGTGATAGAAAGCAAAGCTCTCTGAGCATCTATGAGAAGAGATAGACAGAAACCAAGACGTATTTGCAATACATACCAGCCAATACAGATGCTCAGGAAATCTGGTACACACACACACAAACTCACTCCCACCAGCTGAAAGTCTGGCCCCAAACCTGCAGAAGGTGATTTTTTTTTTTTTTTTTAATCAGAGGCAGGATTTTAGAGATGTTAACAGGAATGAGATCACCCAACATCTGGAGAAATATGAACTGATAAAAATGTATCTGCCCAGCTCCATAAAGGGTAAATCTTGTCTGACAAATCTGGCAGAATTTGTTTTAGGAGCTAACGTGGAAAACATGCAGGATCGAAGCAGTGGAGCTAATCCACATAGATTTCAGAAAAGTCATTTAAACGCAGCCCAGGATGGTAGACTAATACATAAGGTTAGCAAGTATGGCATAAAAACCATTGTCCTTGAAAGACTAAGGAAATGGTTAGGTGATTAAGGGCAGGTTGTAATGGTAAAACTTTATGGGTCAGAGAGGAGGACGGTGATGTGGTGAAGACAGCTATATTTGAGGTTATTATGATGACAGTTCAAGGTATCAGATGGAGACATACTTTTTACTCCGTAGAGAAACTATTCTGAGCAAAGTGCTACTCTGGGCAGTTCTAATCCAAAAATCACACTGAAACCAAGATCAGTTCATCTTCCGGGGGGCATTTGCCTTTGTGGAACATCAAATCTTCCTGGGTCAGCAAAGCATTCAGTGCACAGGAATGAAATCAGGCCCAATGAGCCCAATAAATGAGAAAAAAGCACCCCACCCTAGGCCAGGCTAAGGTCAGGTTGTCCAGAGGAATTTATAGTACAGCAAAAGGGTTTGCTGAGCTAAAAGATCACAGAATAGGAAAAGAACTTAAGGCAGACCTTGACTGGGACTGGCAACACTTGGCATCCCTGGGTACTCCTGGATTATATTCCTACCTTATCTCAGCATAGGTGCAGTTGGGTCCTGGTTCTCCAGGGTGATGGTGAGCAAGGTGCAAGAAAGGAGAACTCCCAATAGCATGAGGAAAGCAGAGAACACCAGGAAGGACAGACTGGGGATGATCCAGAATATGTCACTGAACAAGAGGTAGTGCTTCAGGGGGCACTCAGACAGGCTTCAGCTGTGTGACCCAGCACCTTGGACGTGCCACATTTCCTAAAAAGCAGAGCATCAGCTACAACAGTGTTGGAAGAAACCCTATGCAAGCTGGAGAATGTGGTAAAGTCCCTCAGTATGTCCCCTGTAAACTCTGGACTTTCTGAAAATGCCTGTCCTGTGCTGGAGGCTCCTGTACCTGCACAAGTTCAAACTCCTGCCCCAGCCAGAGCTCAGCCCGGGGTCCTGCTGTGCTGCTCTGCCAGGTCCTCACCTCCTGCCACCAGGAAATGCAAAGTCTCACACCAGACAGTTTGGCACAGTGACACATCTCCCTGCTTTGCTTGTAATACCCCTGGTCATACCCCTCCCTCTGTCCCCAAATGAGGGCTCCAGGCAGTGGGAACACCCACGGGTGCTCAATCCCTCATGAAACATGATCCAGCTCCCCACCTTCTGTGAAATTCAGCACCAGTTCAGGAGCTTTAAAAAGTTACTGAGACCCTGAGCACAGCGCTGGGATTTTGTCTGCTGCCCACTCAGCAAGTCTGGCATTTCTGAAAGAATTCATTTCTACCTGAACTTCACATGACTTACCTGCATCCTTTGAACCAGCAAAACAGAGTTGGGAATGCCACCAAAAGCCTGCCATAAAGAGTTCACCCACTTTTGGCAGCTCTTTCCTGCTGTGTCCCCTCCAGGCATGGGCAAAACGAGGCATTGCCTGGAGCATGACTGCTGAGGGGACCAGCACAGCCCTGGCCCTGCCGGTCCATCTGCCCAGGGGACATACTGGGGCCAGCACACCCCACCTGGGGGCATCCTCCTGCCCCCCAGCCCCATGGCAAGGCAGTGCCATCTTTAGGGGACAAGGACAGCAGTGTCCCCTTCCAAGGGGCTCGTCCGTGCTCTCTGGGCACTCTGCACTGCAAGAGTCGCCAGTGGGTGACAGCAGACCCTGATGTGGGGTCAGGGGTGCCCCTGCAGTGGGGAGGGGAGAGGCGTTTGGGGGATCTCTGCTCCCAGTGTCCCCTCCGAGCACAGCTGTTTGTGCTACAGATAGGAATCGCAGATTGATTAATTGATTAATCACACCTGCTAATTACATCGAACAAATAGGCAAAATTAATATTTGATGTGGGTCTCTAAAGAGACTGTATGGATCAATTTTCCACAGATAAGGCAGGAAAGCTCCTGCAGATAATGCACAAACCCTCCTGACTGCAGATGACTCTGTCACACTGAGGCCGGGGGAGTGACGCCATCCCACCAAGACCTGCTCGTTACTGGCACCCGATTGTTCAGAGCCCTGACTGGAACATCACACGGGAGTCGTGTTTGCTAAGGCATGCACACATGCACATGTTCAAAGCTGGTTTCAGTGCCACTTGGCTGCTGTTCTTTGGGAAACCGAACATCAAAAACACATCAAGATAATAAAAATAACAGATCTGCCGCATTTAATACATAAATCATTATTATAAGCACTATTCTGCAGCTCACGCTGACTTCAAGTCAAGCTTCCATTAACATTTAGCAAAAATATTGGTGTTTTTCAAAGGGCTGTAAAAGTCCCCTTGCAAAACTACTCTGACTGTGCACCCAAAGCCAGGGCAGCCTCACGCAGCAGGACAACCCCAGGCTGAAGCAGCACTTTCATCCTGTTTATGACCTTAAAAGGGGAAACTGCTCTCTTTTTGTTGTTCAACCCTTTGCAAAAAGAGGCAAAGTTCAGCCTTCATTCATGTGCGTGCTGACCACAGGCACAGCGGTTCAGCTGGAAGCATAACTCACATTTCCTGTGATGTGGGGGTCCTGTAGATGAAGGCAAGTTTGTCCCAGTGACCTTGTGAGGGCTGCTCCAGAACCCCTGTGACACTCCCTGGGATCTGGCCACCACAGAGCCACCTCCCACACTGGTGCTTCCGTAGCTTCTGGATTCCTCGGGGTGAAAGTTGCTACATAAATATACATTATTGTTATATACTTGTCATTGGGTTTCTGCAGTGATTTGATTGCTTTGGAAATGGATTTTAAATGGATTTATTATTGTGACAGTGAATTTCTTTTGTCTTGGTTTAATGTCCATTATCTAGTATAAATAACAGACTTTCTGCAAATCTAATTCCAGGTTTTTGCTTCCTATACCTTTACTAATCTAGAAAATCTGGTTGTATTAAGAAACCGCATCAGAAAGGAGTTAAACTGGCATATCCTCATAAAGCTGCAATAGACATGAAATGTAATGAGAAATCCTACTGCAAACAACACAGTTTTCAGTCTTGAGTCTTTATTTATTAGACCTACTTTAGGAAATTCAGGCAATCTACAAACATTTTGGGACCTGATGTGTTGGAGCCTTATAAAGTAATCTTTGGAGAACAAAGAACCCCTTGTGTTTTTGTAGCAAATATTTCCTGATCTTAAAAGAGGGGGTGTTTGATGCATAAAAAACCCAAAGTGCCATTTTTTCAGGAGAGATAACAGCACTGGGGGAGCCTGGTACCAGACCAGACCAGCCAGCAGATACATGAAGGAAGAGTGAAATTTGGTGGTTGAACCAGATTTTGGCTTAGGCAGCGATTTCCCAGGACCCTTTGAAAACTGGACCTTACTCCTGGAAGAAATCAGTGTCTCTAAGGCTCTCACATGGTCCTGTGAATGAAGTGCCCCAATTTTGAGACTCTTTGACTCCCCAGAATGCCTCTGAGGCAGGCAGTGCCACTGGTGCTGTGCTCTAACACAGCCCTGAGCCCAGGTTCATAAGAGGATGGAGGTGCCCACTGTGGGAACAGGGTGGAATAAAGGTGCCTGACTTCAAAATTGAAATCCAAAAAACTTCTGTTCAGCTGCCAGCAACTGTGAATCATCTACTGTCCAGACACATTTCCCATTTCCTCTGAGTGTCCTGGGTGCCTCAGTCCGGCTGCATTGCAGATCAGCAGCTCGGTGCCAGGAGCAAAGGGCTCAGCAGGGAGTGGGGCTGCTGACTCAGTCCTGTCTCCAAACTGGGACCAGTTCTACCTGACCAGACCCTGTTGAGAAGACCTAACTCCACTTCTGTTAAACGTTTCTTTTGGTGCAGGATTCCTGGGTTGCGCTGTGTGCTCTGACCTGCCCGGGGTGGGACAGGAGCCTCCAGATCTGGCCAGAGCTCTGCTCAATGCTCCTCACCAATGTACAAGTTAGAACCTGTGACGCTAAAATGTCACAAATTGCTTTTGTTTCAGGGGAAGTTTACAGGTTGTTTCTCACCTAATGAATCAATTCACAAACTGTTATTATCACCTGAATCACTACAGTGCCCGAGGGTCAAATGCCACTTGGTCCCCTCTCAGAACAGATATGGACAAACCCACTGGAAGAAACCTTCTCTGCTGGCTCTGCCCACTGGGCACAAAGCCCACCCAGCTCCAAGCAGCTCAAAGCAGAACAAGCTGAATGAAAGGCCACAACTTAGGAAATAAAATCATGCATAATTTCCCAGGTATCTCACTGAAAACCATCCTCAAATGGATGTGGCTGACCCTCAGCCACACTCAGCACTTGCAGCTCTGGTCAAGCTAAGAAACTCTGCCCCCTCCTCTCTGGCTGCCCAGGCAGAGCAGAAAGGAGCAGGGCTGCTGTCTGCTGCAGCATCAGGGCAGTTTGTGTGCAAGGGTGCAGTCAATTCGTCCCAGGAATGCAAACTTCTTGTGGATAGGAAATTCCTGGAATTCATGCTGTTATGATGCGAGGAGGAATGTGCCTTTAAAAATTCTCACAGTCACTTTATTTTCATAGCCTGGCAAGGAGACTCGTACGCTAATCGGGAAGGGAAGCACAGCACACCTTTAAATGAGTATGGATAATATTTTTCTATTACCCTGATGATTATCACCTAAATTGCCTTGTAAAATGTTTAACAATTCATCCTGGCAGTGTTTTGACACTGGAGAACGTTTTCCACCAGGGCCAAGTGAGGGATGACCTGTCAGCAAAGCAGTCGGTACCAGAGAGTGGTGGGTCACACTGGAGCTGCTGGATCACACCAATCCCAGACCTCATCTCAGCGCTTGTGTGCAAGCTGAAGAATTTGACAGCAGGCCTAGAGCTTTATCAGAAGGTGGCTCACAGCTGGTGCTTGTTCCTGGCCCCTCTGCATGACGTGTCCCCTCGTGGGACCCCATCAGCTACCCATAACCACGGGTCCAAAGGCAGATGCCACATCTTCGCAGCAAGGTAAGTGAAAAGGACACTGCAGCTGCTCAGCTGCACAGAGTCATGGCACATGGGATAGGGGTGTTTTATTTATCATCAGGGCATCCTTTGCCAGTCAGCTCCTATAAACCTTACTGTGACACAAGATTCTTACTGGCAGGCAAAATAGTTAGGTGTATACACAGTTCTCGGGGGAATAATGCGATTTCTTGTTCTTTTTACCAGCATTGTTTAACCAGGTCTGACAAACGTGTTTCTAAGAGAATGGAGTGCAGCTGGGTCAAGCAGAAGTGCTTGGCTGAGCAGGCACCTGCATCGTGCACTGGCTGGGTGTACATCCCTGCCTGCAGATGCTGCTGCCCCCCAGGATTTCCTACAAAGTATCTAAAAATCACCAATCAGCGTTAGGGTTAAATGACATTTTGCTCATCTGAGATTTCTTTCTGTAACTGGCACAGAGAGCAAGAAACAGAGAGAAAACCTGAATAATTGAAAGGGGAGGATGGAGAAAGATTTTTTTTTTAAAGATCAGTTCTTGGTTGGTAAGAGGAAATCCTACCAAGAATATATGGAGATAATACTGAGCTGCTATTATACCACTGCATCCCTCTGAGGAAGAAGTTATCTCTCAATGGATCTGAAAGGATGTTTTAAGTGAATCAGTAAACGAACCAGTCTGGGGACGTGAACAAAATATGTGTGTTTTCCAGTCTCTGAATATAAACAAACAAAGCATAAATATTCAGAAATTACTCCAGTTAGTCCTCTCAAAAACTCTTTGAGCAATGAGATAAATAATAGGGGTGTTTGCAGTTCAGAGCAGATGATCTCCGTGGGGGAAAAGGCAGGAGAGGAAGGAGCTGTACTGCTCCTGTCCCAATCTTTGGTGATTTACTCACCCATCACAGCAGCCCGGCACAGAGAGGTGTCCACACCACATAAAGCTCAGTGCTAACATACGACACACATAATGGACCTGCTTGGAAGTCTTCACTCGAGGATTTATGAAGAACAATCTAATTATTCAACCCAGTGCTGCTCACTACCATTATTGCTCCTATTTAAAGCCTCCATGGAACAGGCCGTTTGTCTCAGGGGACAGACCTTGTCATAGCGGTTTTCATTGATAGAAATACACTCCCTGGTTTTGATAGCAACCCAGCTAATCCTGCAGAGACTTGGTAAACATATCTCACACTTGATAGGCCCAAGGAATTAGGCTTTGACAGCCCCGATTTTCCAGGAACAGAAAAATGGGGTTGCTTTACCAATAAACTCTAATTAAAGAGGAGCAAAGACCGACCCAAAGCCTCTGTTTGCTGCAACAACACAAGGGCTCCGTGGCTTCCTCCTGCCTGTAATTGCTTCAGCATCCCGAAGGAGGGAGGGGGGCTGTCAGCATCCCCCCCGTCAAACAGAGGTAGCTCTGTTATTTATAACCCTGGGATATGTAACAGACGAGAGGAGTCACCTTGGCTAAGCAAGTCTCTCCTGTAGCCTAACCTTGGGTGAGCAGCAGCAAGAAGAGCACGTGCTGTGATGCCAGCGTGGCAGGGGGCAAGGGGAGCACAGCCAGAATTCCCATTCAGATCCAGCCACATGGCAAGGCCTCAGCACATTCCCTCATCTTCACTGGAAGTGGTTTTTCTTTTTTTAAATTAGCCTGAATATTTATTGGTTCTATTTGTATGCAGAAGAATAAGGTAAACATCCTTTGCTCCTCCCTCTCCTACCAAGAGTTAGTGAAGGTTTGCTTTTTGCCTGTAAATTATTTAAAAGTAGCGAGGGTATTTAACTTTTCCTAAAAAGTATCTGGGGACAGTCACCAAATTTCTGTCATTGGCTGCTAGTACCAGGTCAAACATTGCCTGTAACCAAAGAGATGCTGAAGGATAAGAGTGTGTGGCTCTTATCACCAGCCAACCTTAAATGAGCAATTTTTCAGCCCTTCACGTTACAAACCAAATGTTGTCCTGAGTGCACCCCCCTCCTGCTTTGCACAGGAACCTGAGCAATGCCTGTGCATCCTCCAGGATTTAAGGTTGTGATATTCAGGGGGGGCCTCAGGGAACAACCGATCAGGTTTTCAAAGGTATTCAGATCCCAAACTCCCATTGATTTTGAGACTGGCTACATGTGTGGAAATCTTGCTATTGCTTTGCTGTTCTATCTTTCTTTGCTCAAGGCAGTGCTAAGAATGACAGATGTGTCATAATTAAAAATATACATGGAAAGCTCAACCCACATGTATCTGGTCTTCTTTATTTCTCATCCACCTAGGAAGTCCAGACCACTTGCCTCAGTGTAGAAACTGGAGCATTTCTTTCCCTTGGAGAAATCAGCTATTTTTTCTCCAACATCCACACCACTTTTTGAGGTTCCTGATCTGAACCTAATCCCTAAGATTTTGTCCTTTGAATATGGGACTTGAAGACCACACTGCTGGGGCTTTCTCTGCAGCTGCATTTCTGCTTTTATCTCTCCCAGTTTTTGAAGGCAAAATGAGCAAAACCTGCTCACAGCCCTACACAAGCCTTGGCAGGCAGCTCAGAGGTGCCAGCATGGTTTGCACGGCAGTGGAGGGCACACAGCTCCTCAAAACTTTATTTTTGAGGGCATAATCACAAAAGCAATGACTTTCAGGGCACAACTGGCAACTCCTGAATATAAAGGCTAAACCCATGGGCTTTTCCTGCAGACAGGATAGATGCTTGCAGAGGGTTTTGACCTGCTTTGCTTTACACATAATGCAAATCCCAAATGCTTTGGCTAGTCATGGCCAGCACTCAAGTGCTAAATGTTGCTGTATGCTCCCACACATATGCTGTGGCCTGAAACAGAGCAGGTATATCATGGTATAAAAGCAATAATCTGGATTCTAATTGTTGACTGGCACAAGAATATTTGAATTGGAGAAGGTCCTTTCTCATGCTGCATATGGTAAAGGGTAGAGGAGCTTTCTTCCTCTAAGGGTTAGAAAGATTCAGTTTGAACAGAAACTTGTAGCCAAGGCTTGCTCAGCATCCCTGAGGAATGGTTTATCAGGGATGGGCCTGATTCTGCTCTGCTATCAGAGTGGCACCAGCAAGGGTTTCAGTAATTTTTGTTTGCATCGTTCTTGCAGGAGGCTTGGGGCTCTGTTTCTGTGCTTCTGTGGTTTCAGTTATTTGTGGAAAAAGTGTGATGAGATGCAGAATCAGCCACCTGTTGAGCCCATTTCCATGCTGGAGCTGATACCCAACAGCACTCAGTGCCTGAGGAACAGACAGGTGGGAGCCCCTGCAGGGAAGGGAGAAGAAAATCTGTGATGGTTATAATACAACACACTTGTGATGATATTTTTTGATTATCTAAAGATTAAGCACCAAGTCCATTTTCACTTGCAGTCAACAAGAACAAACTACCTCAAAAGGGTGACTCAGCCACCCACAGATGGAGGGATCCTGGATGACTTGGATGCAGGAGGTTGCTGATTTCTGAGCAGGTCTCAAGCAGGGTGCCCAAGCAATGCTAGAAGCCACCCTGATCCTACTCATGCATAAATTACTGAAAGCTCATGCATTGCTGAAACAACGTGACTTGACTGTAAAAACTGCAAGTAGAAATCAGTGATTTCTCTTTAAACACACTGCATGGGAATAAGATGAATGCAAGCCAAAAACCCACGTGACTCCGTGATAGATCACACTGTATCACAGCTAGGAAGAAAAGGCTCATTCCTGGCTTCAGCATGGATGCTTGCTGCTGAAGGTAGTAAAAGTCCAGCTAAAGTTATTTTACTAGCTTGTAAATAGCAGCCCTCCCAGATCATAAATTACTTTCCTATAGGAATTTACTGTTCAGGGTAAGATGAACAACTCTAAAAAGTAGCCTGCTGATACTATCCAAATGAATTTCATTGCAGGATGAGGATTGTGGGATTTATGGTGTGGTTTTGTTCTGTACTCCCACGTTCCTCACAGGTTAAATCACCAAAGTAGCCAACTGGCCAGAGCCTGCTCCAGCCTGCTCTGGTGAGCAAGGTGGTGTGGTGAACAATAATGGGAATTCTAGATTCCAAACACTCAATGGTTAAACATGGCAAAAGCTTGGGCTGCTCCCTGGGACTCCATTTTCTTGGGGCTCATCATGCTTTTGGATTGTGAAACAGCTTAGCTGGAACCAGCAAAGACATGAGCTGGCAGAGCTTGAACCTGGGAGATGGAGTGAGCAGCCCTGGCTCCTTCAGACAGATCTCCTGCATTAAATCCTCCCTTTTTAATGAGGAGGGTACAGCAAACCCCAAACAGCCAGGTGTGCCCATTATAGTGCATTCTAATGTCTTGTGGGGCTTTTCTCTGTGCAGGTGGGTGCGAAGGAAGGAAGGAAGGAAGGAAGGAAGGAAGGATCACTAATCAAGTGAACCAATTTACAGCAGTCCCACCTGTGAAAGCCAGCCTTGAAGAACATGTTATACCAGGGACTGAGCAAAACAAGGTCGATCTACTACAAAAATCACTGGTTTAGCAGTAGGTTACTTCCCTCACCTCCAAGGAACAAATTCCCCTTTATCCTTTGCCTTCCCCACACACCTGCACACACAGACACTGATGTTCTCTTACCCTTTAACCATCCCCACCCCAACCACGGGTGGGTACCCTGGGCAGGCTGCCCTTTCACCCTGAGTGGTGGGAATCTGTTGGGCAAAAAAAACTCACTGCAAAAAGTAGCTTTCAGTAGAAGAAACTCTTTATATTGTAGAGTATTTTGATAGTGAGACACAAATATGTGAAGCCTTCCTTTAAAAAAAAAAATTAGCTTCATTGTGTCCTCCAGCCTGCCTAAATCTTTTGGCACATTTCTGACTATTGCTGTGCTAATGAGGTAAGGAGCAACCAATGTCCAAATATATTCCAGCAAGAAGTTCCAGTTTACTTTAAAGTCATTGACTCTCTTAGGAGGAGGTCAAGGCAAAGTTATTTGGTCATGGTTTTTCTTTTGCTTCCTGTTTTAAGTTACCAAGTTCTTGTACCGTAAAAAAAACTGCTGACTTCTACCCCTCAGGTGTCTGTGCTAAAGTGGAAAATGAGCTGCTCTTTCTTTCCTTTTCCTTCTCTCTCTCTCTCTCTCTCTTTCCTCCTCCCTCTGTGTGTTACTTTGGGGTTGTCTGAGGGATGGGTACACAGCAAACAGCCCCCAGCACATCCTTAAGGGACAGAACATACAAATTTTACAGATTTTAAAATACAGTTGGGTAAGAAATTGGCCCTTTTAAGGTTCCCCTAAATACAACAAGCATACAAGAACCCCAAATAGCACAGATTCAGCTCTGGAGATGGACCTGGAGACCAGAGATGGACACTGGAGCCTGCAGACCTCAGCCACGTGGGATTTCTCACTGTCCATGTTTTGATAGTGTTAAGATCTGACAATTTAGTTTGATTTATTGAGACTACAGCCATACCTGAGGCTCAGGTGAAATTTGGATTCACACTTCTATAAGTCTGAAAATCTGGATTACTTTTTTCTTGAGTCATAAGCTTTTAAAGGACTGTCTAAGACTCTAAGGCCTCCTGGAAAAGTCAGTGCAGAATAACTCCCCTGAATAAGTTAAAGCCTCTTCTGACCTCACTACTAAAATATTTGAGCCGCTAAATGAAACAAGGCGTAAGGAAAAAAAAAAGGGTTCTGTGGACATGCTACAGCATCTCTTTATCTTTGCAGCCTGAAGAGGGTGGAGCATAATTAGCTCATCTGTGAGAAATTTGGACAGGCAAGAAGCTTCAAGAAGTATTAAATTCAGCTCCAGACCAGGATCCTGCTGTCCCATGGATGGCAGCTCAGCAAGCAGCAGCTGGGCTGGGGAACTCATTGCTGCAGGAGGCTGTGGTGGCCAGAGGAATGAGTGGGATCCAGAGGAGACAAAGGACACACGGATGCCCTGGTGGCGATCAGCTTTAAATCCCCAGGTGCAACCTCAGCTGTGACGACTTCCTGAACAAGGAGCCCATAGCAAAGGGAGCTGTCACACCTGCAATGCCCTGCTCTTCAAACTTTCTCCTGTATTGAACAGCAGAGGGAAAATACACAGAGCCACACACGTTTTGCACAAATCCAGGTCTCAGCTGCCTGCAAGTCTGTCTCTCCAAGAAGTGGCACTGCTCCAGCACGATTCCCTCACTCTCTGCTAGAATGAGGCAAAGCTTTCAGCCTTGGTGTAGGTGCATGGCAAGCCCCAGGATGCCTTCTCACCTAAAAATGGTTTTCTGAGGAATGGAAGCAGAAAAAGATATTCCCAGGCAGCTGGATGCAAGAGTATTTCAATATCCGCTCATCCAAGCTTTAATCTCTAAATTGCAAAAACATTAACATTATTGATTGATCAGACATCAATCCACCAGGAAATTTAATTAAATTAAAATGTGTCACTGAGCAGTCCTCACTCTGTCACGTATAAATCTTTGGAAATAAGTAGACAAAGACAGCAGCGATTGCTACCATGATCCCAGTTCAATTTATCCCCCACTATTTTATTTTCCCACTGATCCCCAGTGTGCTCACAGACTCACAGGGGGACAGCCTCATCTGCAGGGTGTCCATCTGATGCACTCCAGCACCAGAGCCCTCCACGTCCACTACATGAGGGTTATTTACAGCTCAACAGGCTCAGACCAGACAGCTCTGGGGAAACAACCTTTGTTCAAGGCACTGTTATGGGGCTGCCCTTAACTCAGCACTGCTCCTCCTTGTAGATTTGTCCCCAAAGGCAGGAGGGTCCCAGAGAAAGGCTGAGAGGCCCCTTGTATTAAATCAGTTTATTCCTGGGCTGAGCATTTTGCAGCATCCAACAGTGCCAGAGTCCCCACCAAAGCACACACACGTGTGGGTAATAGCAAGGTGCTGAAATGGATGATTAAGAAACAACTCTGTCCCACAACTTCTTTGGAGTACTATAAATCATTACAGCTGGCTGAATAACACAAAAAGAGATGAAGAAATATTTTCTCCAATTCATTTCTGAACAGCAGTGGGTTTGGTTTGCCGTCACTTATGACAGGATGATATTTACTGTAATTTATTATTACTGTTGCTGCTTGCTGCTATTCCGGCAGCCACTGGCTATTCATGAGAAAGTTTGAGAAGCCGGGAAGTTTATATGGATTTTTTTGGTTTTTTTGCTAAAGTGGTTTTCTACCTGACAGGGTGCTGTTTTTTCCCCAACATCTGTTATTCTCCTTCCCAAGTGCCAGTGTCCTGAGGGGAAACCGAGGGGCCGCACGTGACTGCGCTCACGCACCGGGGGACAGGGAAGGGCACGAGGGAAGGAGTCAGCAAATGGTGCTGGGTGAGATGTCTTTGCTTTCAATGGAGCGTGGGGAGGGAAGGAAGGGAAATCCAAATCAGTATTTATAGACATAAAAATCCAGCACTAAGCATTTTGCAGAGAGAAGGAAAACAAGTGTTCAGTTACCCAAGTGAGTGGTACCCACCACGCTCACCATGGAGTGTGCAAAATCCTGGGGATTCTCTGCCCCTCTGTCTGTCCAGCACCAAGCTACATGTGAGTGGCGCTGCCTTTGGAAACCATTCGAATTATTTCAAGCTTTACTTCCTCTAATCTTACCAAATCCAAACTCCAATTCCATTTCTTGAGAGCCGTCCTCAAAACAAATACCGAGGTAATACCAATTGGCTTGTGACTAGATGTGAAAATAGAGCTGTCTCAGCACGGAGTCCCACAGACAGGACACAGATTTTCGCTGTCTCCACCTCCCACTTGCAGCACAAGTACAATTTTCATGCCTCTGTCAGAAGTGCCAACCTGGGAAAGTTGCAGTGAGCAAGCAAGGAGAGGAGCGATGAATTAACTTGACAACACGAATTGCTGCTGATAAATCTCTTAAGAATTTGATCCATAAATGCTCGGTTTACTCCTCTGTGGTCCATGACAGAGTGGCAGTTTTTGGGGTCTCCAGCAGCACGTGGTGTGTGTTTCAGCTCAGATGCATATCAGCTTTGCAAAGGAAAACCCCCACTGCACAGAACAGACAAAGTGAGCTCAGCTGCATGGGGAAATGGATCTGGAACTGCATTTAGAGGCAGTGATTTATATATAAATTATAAAGTGTGTCAATTCCGGACACCCATTTATATGGAGTTTGTCAGATCCAGCTCTGGAACGTGTATTGCCTGCAGAAACCATCCTGAAAACCTAAGAGGCTGCTTTAAACCCCAGCGTGTGAAAGGCCCCAAACCAGGATTTAATGGATTAGTAAGGCTGAAAAGGACCATCACAGTCATCTGGTTTTGCTTCCTATGTAACACAGCTGAAGAACTTCACCCACTCAGTTCAGCATCAAAGCCATGACTTCTGCTGAAGCTATTGCATGGCTTTAGAAAGACACTCACTCTTGATTTAGAGACTGAAAGCAATGCTCAATCCACCACATTCCTAAGCCAAATGTTCCAGCCATTAACTACTCTTGCTATTAAAAAGGCACACTTTCAGGGCAATTTTGTCAAGCAGCAGCTTCATGCAGTCAGATCCTGCTATGTCCTTCCTCGCTGTATTAGAGAGCAGGTTACAGTCAGGTTTAGGTTGTGTGGACTGTTTTATGAATCACTGCAGGTTTTCTCAGACAGTCTTGGAAATACACCACCTGAGCAGATTTATGAATGCACAAATTAATTGAAAATATCATTTGCAAGAGAATAAAATAACCCCCTATCTTCTGATGAAAAACTTCTGCACATTTGTGTGTGTGTGTATCTGTGTTTTATTTTCCTTTTAATCTGATGACTCTGAGATGATATGGACAAAGAGATGCAGGTAAATATGTGCCACACAGATCTCTCCCCCAGAACATTAGTAGAGGCATAATTCTGTGCATCAAAGCACAGTCTGTGTCACATCCAGCACAGACACTGAACAATGTCCCTTTAGAAAGGGCAGAGGGTGAGAGTAGCTTTATGACACTATTGATTTATTCTGTGCCTGCAGTTAAAAACTATACCCAGACAGACAATAAAAATAACTGCTCTAACCATATAACAGCTTCCTGCTACTAAAATGGATTTTACACTTAAAGGTATGGAGGGCTTTTCTTTTTTTCCTTAAGTCTCAATTATTACTTTTTTCTGAATAAATGTAAATGAGAAATTGTCAGAGCTGGTTTAGTCCTGATGTTGTGCTTTTTTTCTGCTCACCTCTGTGTTTAAAAAGGCCAAGATTATTTTCCCATTGTAAAATTGTGTTGCAAGTACACTAGTAGGCACAGTAACCTGGTATTTTTTAATCAGACCAGATAATTCGGTGCACAACTTCTACATGAAGAAAGGGGCAATGGAAGTGGTAGTTTGGAATGGATATATCATAAAAAATAAAATTGATTATGGTCTTTGTGGTCAATTGGATGGGCTGGGATTGAGGTTGCGACCTTAGATTTGAATGTTAAAATAATATCTGGAGCAGCAGGATCATTTCCTAGAAAACCTATTTTTATCCCAAGGACCCCATAGATTTGCACACGGAGATTTGGGCAAGCTGCAAGTGCTTTGCTACACTGGAACTGGAGTCTTAAGCAGATTTCTAGAAGGCTTCTATAGTAATTAGCAAGTTTTCATCATAATAGGGAAGGAATCTTAAAAATGGAAGCCCTGGACTGTGTGGACATGAATGGATCAATGAAATGTTTTAAGAGCATATAACTCTCCCTCGAGGTCCTTATCAAGATCCCTGAAACTGCTGAAAGAAATGGAGATGGCAGAGCAATGGGTCTGTGAGCTGGCACCAGAGGCAGCTGGAGGGGTCCTGTCTCTCTGCACGTGTCCTGTTAGGACAGCTTTGGCTAGAAATGAAATTATTCAGACCAGGGGAATTACTGATCTGAAACTTGGGCTTTTTTCCGATTTTTGTCAGCAGGGCTGGTTCTCTGCTCCAGTTCATCTGTTCACAAAGCAAAACCTATAGGCACAAAACATAGATAGTGAGGTGATAGAAATGAAAGCCCAGAACAGAAGGGAAAATCCCAAGCTGTATGAGAGAGAGCATGAGACAGGATGAGGTGGTCAGGTAGAGCAAGGAGAGATGTGCACCACAGCCTGTTTGTCTGCAGAATGGAGATGAGCAGCCTGGGTGCATGAGGTCAGGCAGTATAAGGAAGAAAGCACTGGGCTGGGAAAAAAAATGCTCAGAAAAAGGAAAAAAAGAAAAGGAGGAGGAACCTGCTATGCAAGTGTAATTCCCTTTCCATAGGTTTTATGATTTGGGAGATACTTCCTGAATGACACGTAATGTGAGATACTGTAATGTGATCTCCTGTCCCCGGAGATGCTCTCAGAAATTAGATTATTACATGAGCATGGCTTTTATAAAAGTGAGCAAACATTGTAATAAATGAACTCAAAGAGTGAGAAAATCAAGATTAGACTCTTCACATCTGGCTGGGGGATTTTTTCCACTTACTTATGCTCTGTGATAAAGCTCAGATATATTAATTAACTTGCTTTAAAATTGACTTATTGAATATGTTTGCAAGATACATTTTTGTTTTAATCTGTAAAACATACAAATAGGAATGTTTACACAGAAAACAACCCTGTAGAAATTGCATACTTGCACCCCAGAGAGAGAAGACTTTTTTCAGCTTTGTTTTCACATGTCCTTTTGGTGGTTCTGGCATTGGAAACCCTAACTTCAGTTCTTGCAGTGGGGGGTCATTGTCTGCTGAAACACTCATGGGACATGACACTGAAAACAGGGCTCTGATTTCTCTGATTTTCAAGTAATGGTCAACAGAAAATATCTAAGATGAAAGTTAAATTTTTCCTTTCAGCTACAGGGTCCATTGTTAATCGTCATTGTATCTTCAGCTCCTCTGGAGAAGCCAGGATCTGGCCCTTAAATGCTTACACACAGCTCCTCCCTCACCCGGGATTTGTCACACAATTTCAAGAGTACCATTTCCCAGTGAATCACTCCTCTCTGTTCCTTACACCTCACTTTCATTTTTATTACTTTTTGGGAGCATGATTGTTTTACAGCCTTTCAATCACCAGCCTCCTCGGAGGGTTCCAAATGTTGAACCGGTTCCAAACCCACGTGGCTTTAGTGCTCAGCTCTCAGGCCAGGGTGCTGTTTTCCCACACGGTGCAGTGGGACCCCTGTGTAAAGACATCAGGGATGGCTCCCAAATCCCAGATGCATGGATGGCTGCTCCCCACCTCCCTCTGTGCCTGCATGGCTCAAGAGCAGCTCAGACAGGACCCAGCTTTAAATGGGTGTTCATGGCCCATCACAGAAGGTTGCACCAGAGCTTCGTTAGCCTGCTGTGAAATCCTCATCCCTCTGGCCGGGATGCTTAACTGGGAGAAGAATTTCTCTCTGAAAGTCCCAACAGCTCTGCAATGTTGGAAAAAGTCTTTATGGGGGAGTGATCCCTTCTGGTGCTTTTCAAAGCCTGCTCTTCAGAGTAGCAGATATATTTATATTGGAGGTGGGTTGCTAAGTACAGTAACTACTCCACAGGAGCCAGGCACAACAAACCAGCTCCTCAGGTTTGATGCTGTGCTTGAGCACAGCTCCCCGAGTGTGGATGGCTCCACAGTTCAATAATTGTGACAAAATATAAATCCTAAATAGGGTATCATTTCAAGTAGCTGTGGCACCTGGGAGTTTGTGCAGCGAAGATGCTCTGCAGGAGCTGATCTCTCCCAGAAGCAGTGAATAGACTGATGAGTTTTATCAGGGAAGGAAACCATTCTTGATGTCTGCTGGTACAGGTCAGAACACCGGGTATGTCTTTGGTGACACAACAGATAATGAGTCATGGAATAATGAGTCATGGCCTAATCGAAGGGTAAAAGGCCACGTCTTACCTGGTGTGGCCCAACGTTGTAGATTTACTACACTTATGCAATGTGAGTGTTCAAAAAACTTGTGCCAGAACCAAATCCCAGAATTTGTCTGGTTCTGGGATTTTATGCTGCATCTAGGAGCTTGTTTCAGCATAGCTTTCTGGAGGATGGAGCAAATGCATTCTGCCTCACCCTAAAACATCAGTGAAAGAGAAGCAGATACGCTGGATCTTTCTGCACTTTCTGCTGAAAGTTTCATTTGGGAAAGAAACAGGCTAAACAGAAAAAATAGGAGGTAAAGCTGAGAGATCTGAGTGGCTGTGACTGTTTGTAACTTAGCAAGCTGGTCTTTGAGAAGCACTCTGTCCACTAGCTGGATGCCAATTGCCAAGAGATGCTATCAGTTGATTAAAACACAGCCTGCCAGCTTCCTACTTGATAAAACTAAGTACAATCTGATTGGGAATTCTGAAATCCATTACAGAATGGCTAGTCCATCACTTAAATCAGCCTACACCACTTCCCCATGAATCATCAACATACTTTGGTAATATATTTGCAGCAGCTAAACCCTGACAAAAACACTGACAGTTCATCAAAAAGGTCCCTGAGCTCCGGATCCTGGGGGTGGGAAATGGTGGGACCATGAGGGTTTCCTGTTGTTCCCTGCTCAGCTGGGTGAAGGTCATTTCCTCTCCTCTCTCACGCAGAAGAAGCTGAACCCTCAACCCTTGAAGGTGTGTCCGTGAGCTCCCAGAAACAACAGCCAGCCCAGGCAAGGAGCCCTCTCAGGGCCGTACTGACAAGGCAGGGTCACTCCCCAAAGAGCAGTGCTGCTCACTATATTTGCCTCCTGGCAGGTAAATAAGTTAATCCCAGGCTGCAGAGGAAGAAAAACGTCATGAGCTTTTACAAATCAGTCTTACACTTTATTTTTTCTGCATGCTGTAACACAGAAAAAAAAAAACCAAAAAACAAAGCCATCAAAAACGCAAACCCAGGGCTGCAGAGCCAGGCCAGCATTCCTGCAGAGGAAGGAAGGGGCATACTGCCAACCCATTAAAGATAATCCACTAGCGGGTTGGAGTGTTCAAAAAAAACCACCTCTTTTGTTGGCTTTTTGGAGAGTTTTGTATCTGCTGAGTTGGAGGTGGGTGCCCAACCCCAGATACACATCAGTGTTTGAACATCAGCTGCAATGTATCCTTGATCATCCCAGTGTGATAGATGGAAGTGTTATCCAGGGAATTGCTGTGGGACACTTGCTAGCTAAATAACAACGCTGAAATACCAGAGGAACAAGTCAACCTCAGCAAAAACATAAAACCTTCATTCCTTTACAGAAATAAGATCTTAAGAGGGGAACAAACTGATGAAAAATCTACAGAAAGTGAGAAAATGCAATAAAATTTAGAGGCCATTTATTACTTATCAGGTAAGCAGCAGATTATAATGAAATAATGAAGCCAGAAAGATAAGTCCTAATCATAGGAGTTCTCAGATAATGCCTTGATAGGTGATGTTACTCTCCAACTCCACTACTTCCCATCCATGTCCTTTCATGTTCTCTCTTCGTGTCCCTCCCTTGATTCTCCTTCCACTTCTTTTCTTTTGTTATAAATAAACATTGTAAGATCTACTTGTGAAAGGTATGGATAATACAACATTTCCTTGTAAAATGTCAATACATTATCTGGTGTAAAGTCAGTGTAACTCCAGCTCTGGTCTCAACACATTTTATTTACAAGAAAATGCATAAGCAGGAGACAAATATCTATTGTTTGCACAGTTTCAAAAACATAAACTATAATATAAGAGGGTTTTTGTGCTCCCCCTTTAACTGCTGGGAGTCAGGGAAGTCTCTCCAGAACTGAGACTCACTTGGAACAGGTGAAGTAACGCAGAGATTCACAGGCACAGTTTCTTGATTTAAATTAACACAAAGTGAGAGGACAAAGAGGCTCCCAAAATTCTGTCCTTGTGGTTCTAATTTGAATATATGTTTTTAAAGCTGGCCGAGCAACTGAAATTAAATGTCATGTAATTAAGTTCCAGTAATTTGAGCAGAAAGCAGTCCTGGGAAAGTTAGCAGGCTGGAAACCTTACGGTGAAGGAGATATATTGGATTATTTTGTGCCATTCCTATCACGTCAGAAGTCCACAAAGAGGAAATTTAGGGTCAGTCAAGAGTTTTCAGTCTCTGGTGTGCAGACCCCAAAGGTCCATGGACCAAACCACACAAGCAGCTGGCTGGGTGGTGTGTTCCCACCTGAAGTTTTCAGTGTCTCTTCAAGTTTTCTGTACAGGACCAGGACACTGCCCCAAAGTCTCCATCCTCAGGGGTGCTGCTGCCTTCTTCTCAAACTCACGTGGCTTTTCTCTCTGCTGCTTACACCCACCAGCAGTCCTGGCTTACCTCCTGCTGCTGCAGAAACTTTTGGCCTCCTCATGGTGCAGATTTACAAGCAGTGTGATCTCCTCTGCATCCAGGCGTCACCACTCCAGGTCTTCTGGGAGACTAAGGTTGGAAATTGGAAAAGGGATCACAAAAAGTGATAAAAGTAGAAGTAAAAAAGATGAGCAGCAAGGAGGAACAGCTACAGAAGACTGGGCAGTTACTAAACAAAAAGGATAATGAGCCAGAAGAAGCCTTGGTGGAAGAAAGAGGAGTGGTGGTCCAGGAGCTGCCAGTCACCAGGAAAAAGGGTGCCACATAAAGCAGCTGACCCTCTCTAAAGCACAAGCTCCCCTCCAGGCTGGTATGGGGCCTCTGGGAAGTTTGACATCCTTCCTCTTGCAAAGAAGGGTGACAGACACCCTGAAGGGCTTTGTGGTGGTGTGGCTGCCCCTTGGATGAGAGCAGGGTGTCCCACCAAGCCCTGGCTTGCTTTTGGAGAGGAGCCCCCTCTGGCTCCCCTCTGGAAGGAATCTGTGAGCACTGAAGCTGTTCTGCAGCTGGACCAGAGCCCAGCAAATGGAGACAGCCAAGGGACTACTGCAAAACCACCCCAATGGACAACACAAGTGTAGACAGAGCTGAAGCATGACCCAAGAGAAACAAGGCTACTGTCAGTTGCCTTAAATTCACTCAATATACCTGGGGAAAAACTGTAGGGGATTTAGAACATAGAAATGTTGAAAACTATCAGATTTTTTTGTAACATGCTGCTATTTTAAGTCATATTGTATCTTCAACACTTGCACACACTTCAGCTAACATCAGTGTGATCTGTACTTAATGAACAGTGATACACACAGTGTGCCCAATGATGACTGAATTACTCAGGAGGAACTACAATTGATAAGACAATGATTTATGGACCTATTGTTTTCTAGGTTCTTGTAAATAATCCTAATTGGTGTTAATCATCCACCCACTGCTTTGTGTTATCACCAAGCAAAGTACACTTCCTAAAGAAGCTATTTAAGGGCATAATCCTTCTGAAAGGCAAGACAGCTATTGACTTCCACAGGACCTGCATTGAGGTGCTCATCCAGAGGAAAACAACTCTGGAATATGAGCAAAACACATCACACTGTCTTTCCATGCTTGCATTGAAAAGTTTCCAATAAATCCCAGTAATCCTTTCCGCATAAGCTTTGTGCAGTGACTCTCCAGCCTTTCTCCCAGCTCAGAACTGCGCCACACAGGATATTAATTCACTGATGTTTATTTACTGCCAATGTGCAGCTCCTGCCTGCATCCCCTTACCATGGGCTGGCCCTGTCAAACCTGACAAAGGCTGCTTTGGAAGAGCAGACACCTGCACCAGGACCTGGTGTTTTTCTCTCTCTGATTATATTGTTGTGCCTGAAAAAGTGCTTTGATCTTTAGGTGCTTCACCGTTTGTCACACCGTGCCCTTGTCACGAGGGAGCTGTGGAACTCGAGACCCCCTTGACTGCTGGTTTTAGGTGTAAAGTTTGTGGGCTCAGTTTTAGCATACAGATGAGCCTCCTTGACCTTAACAGGTCTGCACTTTAAACAACACTTAAATAGCATTCTAGAGGGTGCAGTCACATGCTGCTTGCTTACGGAAACTACAAGGAAACCAGACAGCTTTTCAATTTGTGTATCAAAGAGAAGGAGATTTACACATAAAAGGGTGAATTATTTTGATTTGTAGTTTTCAAGTCACTATACATTCTCCAACATAAATGCTCTCTTGTCTCTGCTTTCTGATAGTTCATATTAGGTTCAGTGGCCTAGATTTTCAAAAGTGGTAATTTTGGAGGCCAATATTCCTCAGTGCCAACTCAAGGTGCCTTAAAGAGACCAGATATTGTTAAGTTACTCTGTATATTAGGCAAATAGGGCCATTTTAGCATCTCTTAAACTTGACACCCCAAAGTGACAATGTGAAAAATCCTCAGGGCTGGATAGGCCAGAGGAATAAAGATTTTCTCCACCACACCATCCCTTCCAGTGACACCAGTCCTCACAGCCTCATACCCCCATCACTATTAAAGGTTCCTGCAGAGTCACCAGTCCTTTTTGACATTCTCAACCACCAAATATCCTACATAACCTACAGAAAGAGCTCGTTTCCTCAGCTATTTCATCTTTTAAGTAGCTATCAGAGAAAAGTCTTCTAAGGCCTGAGGCTGGATAGCCAAAATCTAGCTATATGGTATTTGAAGGAGAGGAGGGGAGAAACCCTATCCCATTATCTGCATTATCCTGTTACCCTTGGATGTCTTCCATGTACTTGGAAGAGCAATGCCCCATTCTTGAGGCTTCACATTGCAGCCACTACCTTTTTGGCAGAAGAAGGGTGGATGTGGCTCCCTTCAAAGTCAATCAATGTCACATCTTTAATCAATCTAGAAGGTCACCACTGCACTTCCATCAAAAAGGGTTGGGTACAATTCTCGCTGAGTCCTGATTGTTTGTGGGGGACTCAGGTTTCAGTGGGTGTTGGAAAAAGTCTTTTCTGGTCCTGACCTCAGCACATCTTTTATTCCTAGGCTCTTTGTAAGAGTTTAAGATCAGATGAGAATTATACCCAGGACTCTGAGATACAATGGTGCAGGAGTATGTGTAGTGAAACCCCAAAACACACCAAAGTGACTTAGCTCTGTGTTTCTTTATGGCTGTGAACACATCCAGCTTTGCTGTAAGGTTCAGGAAGATTAGGGAGATTTTGGGTGAAGGCAGGTCACATTTTGAGCAAGCTACCAATGATTTTGAGTTTCATATTACAATCATCTATGAAATGTCATTGTTCATCTGGGATGTCTGTGAGTGGTCACAAAACAGAAATCTATTGCGTTTCAGGGAACTCTGAGTAGGAGGGAGGATCATGGCAAGGCACGTGTCAAAAACACTCAAACTTGAAGTCAGGACCCCTTACAAAAACACACCCATCAATACAAAACACTGAATCTGTTAAGCCAGAAAATTCTTCCCCCAAGTTGGAGTAATTTCATTTCCATCCTGGCACACCTGGAGCAGGATTCAAAGCCCAGTAAAGTCAAGGATAGAATTTCCATTGATTTCTGAGGAGCCTGGATCGGATCCTGGATCACATTGTCACACTGCAGCAAAACCCAGCCCTGTTGCAGTGTACCCACCTGCTCTCCAAAGTCTCGGCTCTGGCCGTTCAAACCCATTGCAGGTACAATCTAGGTTATTCCAGCATTTACTTGGTGCAATAGTAAATAAATACTGTTTTATCAAAATCAGCAATACTGCTCCTCATTAGTAAATTAGGCCAACTAGTGCACACTTTTTATTAGGATGAATTGTCTCCTTAAATCCAAACCAAGTGCCAAAATACCTATTCTGTCAATCAGACCAGTGCCCTCCTGCCCAGCTGTGAACTGGGGCTGGCTAAACACATATGGAAAAAGTGAATGAAGACTGTACCATGTTTTTTAATGAGGTACTTAGGCTTCTTTTACAATAATTCAACAAAATCTGGCGAGGTAAGAGATCAACAGCTTTTATGTACACAAGAAAGAAAGAAGGGAAGAAGGAAAGCAAAAAGGAAGGCAGGCAAGAAGGGAGGAAGGAAGAAAGGAGGGGAGGAAGACCCTCTGTTTCATTTATTAATACTTCATATTGACAAGTCGCAAAAACACAAAAAACCAAAAACCTTCTTTAACCTTTGCCTGGTCTCAACAATGTCACCCATCTACAAATTAAAATCACCTCCAGACATTGCTGAAATTACTTTCTTAGGCGGTTCTGTAATGTAAATTTTTGTGCACACTAAGAAATTACTTTACAAATAAGACTTGGAGGTTTCTTCCTTCTGTGTAAATCAAACCAGAGGTCTCTATCTGAGAGGAATTTCTGGGAAGAACAAATAATCCCCCATAGCCAGTACTAGAGTAGATGCCCTAAACAAACCTCCAGAAGGAGCATAATGAGGCAATGATTTATTGCGTACCATGCAAGTCTCACTGCTGTGAGTGTGTTGTAAGAACCAGCAAAAGGGAGAGGCAGTAATCATCCAGCCTCCTCCTCCTCGTGTGTTTCTGGATATTACCTGCTCAGGATTTGAGTGTGACACTGAGATTGAGCTGCAGCCTCCCTGAGCTGCAGGATTGCTAAATGATCTTTGTCCTGCAGCATTTTGTCTCATATTTAAGGCACCATCTCCCACTGCCTAAAAAATAAACTAAAAATCTGCATGTGGATATTCTGAAACTTTGCACAAATATAAAATGTCATTCGTGTTAGGCTTGTTATTGCTCTGTGTGTACCAAAAACGAATTTCAAGGATGTTGCCATCAGCAGGTGGAATGCTGGATCTTTCAGAATGAAGGATAAAACTTCCCTTGGCTGCAAAAGGGCCAGCATTTCACGTATGAATTAGGGACTAAATACAGACAAAGAATTCTGCCCACAGAAATATTTGTAAGAAAATCTTGGTCCTGAAGAACTACTATCAATTAAAGGAAGAGCAGAAATATGCAACGTAACCAGCATTGCACCAATCAATACAAATCAACATGAGCCTGACCCTGTATGTGTTGTATTTACAATTAGCTGGGCTTTTTTTACAATTTAAAATTCATTTGGGTTATTGTACTGACTGGGAGGTTGCTTGCACTTCTGCCCATATTCCTCCCAATTTCTCCAATTTAAAATACAAAAAAATCCCCACAACTAAGAATTAGTCTTCAAATGTGTTTCGTGAGTTAGTTATCATAAATAAACATGGAAAAAATTACCTGCAGACTACTTGTGCTCAACTTCCCCCCTACCTCCCCCCTGCCCCAAAAGGCTAAATCAGTGAAATAAATTAATTGTTATGAATTATTCAGCTCTACCTGTGGCAATGAAAAATAGCAAGAGCATTAGGATTCTTCTTTGTGTACTAAGCCTCTAATTTATAGAGAATGCATATTAATAAAACACAGGATATTCATCAATATTCAAGTCACTGGCTGCCTGACTATTTAATCTAAAATTACCAGCCAGCTCAAAACTCTTACTAGTTAATCATGCAATCTAAGCCATTTTGATATTGATGGTTAACATTAATTGCCCAACTGCCATTTATAAAAACCTCTCCTACATCTTCTCTTTGCCTGGCAGAGAGCCTTTGACACATTTAACTTTTCAGACAAGTGGAGTCAGCTCATCCAGCCTGTTCTCCGGCCCAAAATGTTTGTTTGCATCGTTCTCATGAAAGGGACATTGCCTCCTGTTGTGGTTTTGCTTTTGAACAGGAACAGTAAAAACTGTCCTTCAGTATAAGGATCTTTGATACATTGCCCTCCTTCTGCAGAATGTTCTGCAGGTGGAGAGAAGCACCAGCTGGATTTTGTTCCCTGCACAGATTGTGTTGTCCTTTACAATGGAAACAAAAGTGTTCAGATCAGGAAGGCCAAAACAGTCTCACCCACCAGTCATGTGCCCCACAAAAAGCCACCAAAAGCAGATTTCCTCCCCAAAACCTGACTTCACACTCCAAAGGGGATGGCTGGCAAAGAGCAGGGACACCTTCAGACATTGTCAACTTCTGCTCCATGACCTGCTCTGAACAAATCAAGGTGCAACATAAGAATTGGGGGGAAATCCTCATGCGATAAAACCTAGCCAAAGTTTAGGCTCAAACTCTCAAACTTTATCATACCAGTAAGAAGTGCTGATGGAGAGGATGACAGTGACACCCTCCTAAAAAGGAGGAATGCACCTGAACCAGTCCTGGTACTTATCATCTGAAATTTTTTTATTCTTCTTTTTCCTTTTTATTAACTTAATCAAATTAAGGTTAAAAAAAAAAAAAAGACAAAAAAACCCAAAACCCTACAAGCAAACAAAAACCTTTCAGTTATTCTAACCAAAAAAGTTAGGGTCCTGGCAGTTAACTGCAAATCAGCAAATCTGCAAAGAGCTCCCTGTAGCAGAAACTTCAAACTACAGATATTCAGAGTCATGTAAGTGCTACTGTATAATTAAAAAAGGATTTTTAAAAACAACATTCTTAACCACTTTCAAATGACACCCTTGTGTCATTTAAACTGAAATTTAAGTATCACAGAAAAATTTTGCCAGATTTTTTTTTCTTTTTTTTTTTTTTTTTTTTTTTTTTTAAAAAAAATTTTTTTTTTTTTTTTTTGCGTAAAGAACATTGTTTTCTCTGGATATAGAAGTTCTCTGGATTGAGAGAAATTGCTAGAATTTTATGACTTTGCCCCTCTGGAATCCAGGAACTATCAAGAAGTTAGTAAGAGCATGTTCCCATGAGGTGAGGGCTGCTGAGCAATGCCTGCTCAGATAAGACACGTGGTGTTGCTTCTCCTCCTCGACTACTTCGGAGCAAAATCACCCACCTGGCCTTGAGAGTTATGTAAGGGACCCCCTCACCCCGCACAGCCGTGTCAATAAGTACTTGAACCTGGGTGTTTGCAGAAGGCAAGCGCTCAGTGTGCAATAGCTGTGTCTCCCAAGCCGTTTCAAAATTCAGTGAGTATTTGTGGGGGATGTTTTTGGCAAGCCTCGCGCGGGTCCTGGCGGCTCCTCGGCGCAGCTTCCCCGCGGTGAGCCCCGAGCTGCCGAGAGGTAACAACGGGCTGGCAGCAGGGAGAAAATGATGGCTGCACAGTGAAACACAGCCTCAGAACAAACAAACACTACATAAACTCGCAGCATACCTCGGTAATTCTTTGTGGCACAAAAAGTGGCTTGGGCCTTGTCTGAACTGGGCTTTTACCTAAGTTGGAGAACCATGTTTAAATTAAATTTAAAGACCGTTCTTCTTAAAAGCACTTTTACAATGCCTTGGCTGGACAGTGTGTTTTTCTAACCAATGTTTACATTGTTTGACCCATTTTCACTTCTTTGCTTTAACTGAAACTATTAATTAAGCTATTTAAAAATTAAATTGAGTATTTGCCTGCTTTGGACTGGATCTCAGACTTCATTTAATTGTTGGTTCTTGTCCTGAGTTTGGCTGTGAGGGTGTGTGAATCTGTCTCCATTTGGAAATGAACACAAAATTACAAATATATTTCATACAGACTACGAGATTGAGTAAAATACTGAAGACATGCCCTGCTTTAATTGTTTTAATTGTTTGGAATATATCCCCATGATATTGAAAAATTACATCTGCAAGAAACACAGTGCCGTGAGTCCAGTGTAGCTCATTGTGGAATTTTAAATGGCTGAGCTGGTATTACAGATACAAACCAAAGTTGGATTTTTGTGAGCACAAAAACAGTCACACACCACATTTTTTGTGATTCATATGCCACAATCATGCTGAATTTTTGAGTGGAAAAGATGCCTAGAAATTAATGAAAAGGGGTCATCTCTATTTTTCTATTTGCAACTAAAGTAATTCCGGGCTTTCTCTTGTAGAGAGGCCAATCTGCAAACTGAAGACTGATTTAGGTTTTCCCGTTGAATGGCTTTTCTGTACAGAAATCTCATGAAGACACACTGGTTTTTTAAACTTCACTGTTGATGCTGAAATTATGCTGTGTCAAAATTACATCAAACAACTGCGTTTATTTCCAGCAGAAAAATTTGATTATTTCACTCCAATTTACATTACATTTTTTCCCCACTATAATGCTGACTTGATAATTCCCTTAGGTCAGGACACCTACAAGTAGACTTCTTCAGTAGAAAGAAAGCTTTCATTATATTTCATAATTTTTTTTCTCCTTGATTTGAATGTTATAATTGGATTGGAGAGATATTTGTTGCGAACTTCATGTTTTGCCAGGCTTCACAAGCAGCATCTTTTAATTTCTCTCCTTTCAATGAACCTTTTGACTTGATAAAAGTGGCTCTAAGGTATTTTAACAAAAGAGGCCAACAGAGCCAGTTCATTTTAAACCATTCTCTTCAAAGTATCTCATTTCCTTACTATTTCTTAATAGAGGCACTATCCTGCAATGTCATAAAGAATGCTGCAGTTGACTTCAGTGGGATCAGGATCACTCTGTATTGTAATTAGTTCTATATTTCAAAATATTAGAGGTCATTTTCTTCTTTTTTTTTTTAATCTGAGAAAAGAAAACATTTGGGAAAAAAAAGGCTTTCAAGTGTAACTGTCAGTAGAACACTAAAAATAAGTTGCAGGCATTCCAGTTGCTACAATTTATGTTTCTAATGAAATTTTCCTCTTCTCATTTACTGCAAATTTTTAATGTAAGCTTTTACAGCCATTGATTCAGTATCTTTAATCTTCCACCAATATTAGATAGAAATGGAACTAACTAGGGAAAATCTATCTGGTTATAAAGCACGGTGTCTATAAAGTTGTTCAGTTCATCCAAAACTGCTTCTTTTTGTTTTCCCAGTGGGTCGGATAGGATAAAATTATATTTTGAAATACTGTTAATACTATTCAGAGATTAATACACTTGTAATTAATAATAAGTTTAAAATATTATGATGCCTCTGGAGAAATCAAAGGATTTAATGTCAATCACCCTGATTACCTGCACTGGGCAGGATCCCACAGTGCCAAGTTCTGGTTCTTTTAATTGCATTCAGTAGCTAAACCTACTCCCTGAGACTGTAGCAAAACTCAGCTCCAGCCCAGACCAGGGAGGGAGCACATAATTTTCAACTACTCATTTAGATGGGATCTGTCAGGGTTTGCATGAGCAAAGGCCTGGGAGCCAGTCTCACAGGGAGAAAATAGCTGAGCACCCACGCCCCGGGTCATGGCCTCTCCATCCTTCTCTGTGCCGAGGGCTTGCCCAAGGCTCTGCCAGAACCACGGTCCCTGTTTAGCAAAGAGGGCTGTGCTGCTTCACTGGGAGCTGTCAGGCTCCATCCCCTGCCCCAAGCTCCTCTCCCCAGCCCCATAAACACCCCGGAGCAGACACCCTTCGTCCGCACAGTCTATTTATAAAACCCCACTTCCAACATGTTTCGGCTGGTGTAGGTCAGCTCCAGGCTCCAATTATGGCAGCCAAGCTGTGTAGCAGGAAGGTGCAGCACCCAAAGAAATGGTACAGGGCCAGTAACAACTTGACCCTGAGCAGCCCCAGCAGAGCAGCATGTCTGACCGTGCCCTTCGAGCAGGGCAAAAACGTGCTTTTCCCTCATGACCATCCTGTGACTGCTAAAAATATAAAGCACTTCAACCCTGCAAAGAGCTCAAGTGTGCCTTACAGACAGTCCCTTTAAAATCCACAGGTTTCTAAGGCAGAATGAAATCCCGCACCCACTGAAGTGAATGGAAAAACTCTCCTGCCCTGCAGGGTGCCAGGAGTTGCTTCCCAGGGCAGGAAAGTTAAGAACATGTGCAAGGCATTGGCAGGACAAGAGACCTATTTTTGGACACTGCTTATTCTAGGTGTTTCTACCATTCCCATTAACAGTCCCAGAACACATGGGAATCATTGATGCATTTGCTAATCTTGAAATGAGAAATGAAGGTTGCCCAAATTCCCTGGATGAAGAACAGCAGCAGAGGCAGGTCTGTCTGCTTGGGGGCTGCTCCTGCACACGGGGTTTGGCTGGGACATGGGTACACCATGCAGCCCACAGCAGCAGGGCACAGGGATGCAGACTCTGGACGCCTCCTCTGCCATAAATGCCCATGTATTTACCCTTCCCACACCCTCTGCATGGGCAGTAATAGATGAGCCCTGTCAAACACCTGATGGTGTCTGTGCAGCTGCCACGTATGGACAGGCCCTTGCACATCCCTGCGGGAATGCAGTGTGCATCCCTGCTTTGCTGCTGAGACCCGGCCTGTGTGCTTCCCACTCCGCTTACTTCTCATCATGCACGATTTATGGCTGGGATGCAGAGGGACATCCTGCCAGGATACGACTGGTTAGTTCACACACTCCCAGGGCTTTATCCAGCAGCACATGCCAGTCTCTAGACAAAAAAGTCTCTCCTCTTTCCAACAATGGATTAAAGTGTTCCCTCTGCACTGGCCAGCATGGCCCAGAGCAGTGGGGAGGTGAGCAGCCCACATGGCCATGGCCATGACTTGGCACATGAAGCACCCCAGACATGCACAGCCATCTCCACCACCTGCTCTGGGCACAGGGGAGACTTAGGGGTTACATGCACGTGCACGTGCATCTTTTCTTCTCCATCTCATCTATATCTGGCACAGGGAAGGGGTGTGATCTCCTGACAGTGTGAGAAAAAGTGTCTATTTATTCTGTCTGGAAGGGCGTTGTGTGCGGGGAGAACATCCCAGCTCACGTGTGTGCTCAGAGGAGGCATCAGTTGGGGTGCTGACAGAGGAGCCCTGGTGCATCCCCCTGAACACAGGAGGTTACCCACACACCACAGCCAGCAGAAGGAGGAATGACTTTAAATCCACTGTGCCCTCTTTCAGCACTCTAACACTGTCCAGAAGAGCCAGGCCTGAGTTTCAGTGGGCTGGAGGTGTGGGCACAGGCTCCCTTCTGCTGATTTGACTGAGCCCTGAGGCCCCTCAGGGCTGGCGGCCACGGGGGCCCTTCTGTCAGCACTCTGCGGAAACAAGTTAATTGACATATGCTAACACACTGTGAAACATAACACTGTCGTGTTTAAAAATATACTAGATGATTGGATCAAATGTATTTTAAAACATGACTGGTTTTTTGTTTTTTTGGTTTTTTTTGAAAAGGATGAGATTTTGGTTAACATGTGCTAGTAAAAACATTTTTGAACATGGTTGAGACACAGGAGATGTGAGAGCACAAGCAAGTGTCCTTTGGCCGAGTATAGTCTTCAGGTAAAATTAACTTAAAAAACAGGTTTTCCCTGATAATCTTAATTTGTTTACATTGTCCAGTTCACAGGATTTCAACATGAACATGCAGCAAAATGTCTGTGTGCAGCATAATACCCATGTAATCTGTCCGCAACCTTTGTAAATTCAGCCCTAAGGCATCACCGCAATAAACACCATAATCGTGTAATACGATAATAACAACTCCCCAAAAGCATTACAACTCTTCCTGTCAATACAGGTATGTCTTTAATAACATGCTAAAACTGAAACCAGAATTAAAATCAAGATGTTGTTTTGTGTCTTTAGCTATAGTTGTAATATACATCCAGGGAGAGGACTATTCCCTCCGACTGAAAGGAAGCCAGTTTCTGACTCTGTCCACTTTTCTTTCTGTAAATTGCTACTGCTGGAAAACACACAAACCATTCCTCTTTGCACACTCTTCTGCTGTGGGCTGGTGCTCTAGCACTCCTCAGCCCAAGAATTCTACAAAGCTAAAAGCTGCAATAGCTTTTTACTTCTAGTTTGAAGCCAGAATCCTCAGCCACACGATCACTCCCAGTGCAGCTCTTCACACCATCACAGGGCAGTAAGTGTGATTTTGGCTGGTGGATGAAATAGCAAGTGCAAGAGAACACTAAAAGACAAAAGACTTTCTTTCCATGCAAATGTACTGTGGGACAGCAAATAGAAAATGAAATAGCAAAATCTAGGTCAGTGAAAAGCTTACGATATGAAGAGACAATAAGCAGAATTGCCTCTATATATAACAAATACTTACTCAGGTTTTTACCAAAAGCATTGAGGGTTCTTTAAACAATAATACTGGGATCTGATTTGTAAATCTGCATGTCCAAATATCATGGTTCAAAATGAAGTCAAGATTCAAAAATGAAACCATACATCAAATGCCTGGCAATGAATGTACACGAATATATGCTGTGATCGTCCATCTTTCTGTGCCCGAGTCAGTGTAATTGGAGAGCTCTACGAGGGGTTTTCAGCCAGGCTTTGGGGATGAAGTGCAGAGCTGAGAGCCATCTCTGGGCTGAAATCACTGGGACTACAGAGAATTTGCACCAATACTGCTCAGAGATGACGTTTCTGTTAGAATAAGTGAGGGTGTTCTGAGATTTACATTGCATTTTATGCACAGAGTTTAAAACACAGAAGAAGTTAAGCAAAGATGACTATGGAGATGAACGGAACCTGAGGGGCACTTAAAAGCAAACCTGTCACTACAGAGATGCCTGGGCCAGGGCAACCCCCGCTCCAAGCACTGCTGCCAGATGCAATGGCAACCTCTGTGCTCAGGAATGCCTTGTCCTGGGACTCCAGGGATGGGCATATCATCACAGTGCTGGGGCCAAGATGACCCTGGTCATTTGAACTTGGACTCAATGATCTGACAGGTCTTTTTCAAGCTAAATTGTTCTGTTATTCTGTGTGCTGCAGCCCGATACCTTGGCCATGTACACCCGTGAGATGTGCAAGGGGAGGGAAGACTGAGGTTGGAGCTTAGAGCAGGTTGAACGCATTCTCTCAGCAGTAGCTGCTACCAGAAAGAGAAAGGAGAAAAAAAAAATGGAAAAAGCTGGGGCTGAACACTTCTTCCAGGCTCCTGCCCTTACCACACTGTGCATGAGAGATCAGAGGGCTGTCCTGCCTCTGCCCTCGGGCAAATGCTTCTGGTGAGAGGATCTGGTGAAAATTTGTAAAGTCCTCTGGCCATGCTATTCCTCAGAGGAGATATTATAAGATTTTTAAAAAGAGCAAGCAAGAAAAAAGCCTGCTAGCTTATGAACTTCCTTGATCTGAAGCTCCACAAATTCTTTCCATGGTTTTGGTACAGCACCTTATGTGCAGGGTGGAAGGGGAAGCTATTGAGTGTTGAATTACAGAAGGGGAAAAACATCACAAATTCCTTACTATTTATACTCACAACTTTCCCAAATCATTATACACAAATTCCCTTGCCTCAGCTGAACTGCTCCCGGGTTACAGGGCCAAGAAAGAGGTGGAGCCTTCATAGCTCTCCCTAAGCCTTTCAGAATCTTGAAGTTCCTAAAAAAATGAAAGCAACGAAAGTTACCATGTCAGGCAGAGAAAATTCAACCTCTACAGTGCCCCACAAGAACAGAATTAGTCTACAAGACAGTAGGAGGTTGCTTTCATAACAGGGAACATAGGTTGCTTATTTGTGAGTTTTCTGGGACTACCTTCATTGTTAAGCTGAGGCTGACACTGGCTACAGAGAGACAGAAATTTGACAAAAGCATTGAGCGATTGGGGGTATTTGAGAAAAAAATCTATTCTGGTAGTCCAGACACTAGGCTGGAACTTGTTAAGTTGTGAACTTGTTAAATTCCTGCTCCACCAACGGCTTCCTGTATGACAAGAAACCAGAGCCTGTTTCTGCTGGTACAAATTCTCCTTGACTTTCAGAGACACCGAGGCCTTCGTGTGGCAGATCCTCACCCATAAAGCTGTTTGAGGATCTGCTTCACCCCCTGCACATGAGCTCTACCCAACACCCTTGGGATGTATCAGCAAACCATGGGGCAGAGAGGGGCTTTAAGCTCAGGGGACAGGTCCAGGTGCAAGCCGTGAGAGATTCAACTTTGCACAGTGTTTCTCCACCTCATCACACAAGCCTGCTTTTAGGCTTATTTGATTTTTTTTAAATTCCTTTTGCCTCTGCCACAACTAGTGAAGTGGATGGTTCTCAGATTTTAGTTTCCTTGTCATTATTTATGGTGTTTTCTTGTTTTGCCAAAGTTTCATTTATTGTTTTTAGCCCAAACAGTGTATTAAATTAGGAGCACCCATTTTTACTTTTGTTTCTGGACTATTTTCACTTCATGACTTTCACGTTTTAGCAAAGTGTTCTTGGTTTTGGATTTTCACCATTGAACAGGGCAATAGAGACATTAAAGTAAGAAATATGCTAATTGACCTATATAATAAATGTAAAAGTTATGAGAACTCTCTAATCACATGAGATTTGGAGGCTCCCATCTCCACCCTAATTAAAAATCTCAGTCCCATATGAGTTAGCATGAGGCTTACCAATACTGGTCAATAAGTACCACAAGCAAGAATGAAACGATTCATGGGCTCCTTTGGAGGGACAAATGGCATCTTACATGAGCAAATTTAAGGTCCTAAATGGCAACCATTTTATAAGCAGGAGCCAAGGAACTCCACCAACAGAAACAGGGATGTGGACTCCAGGACTGTATCTGAGCCCCCAGATGAGATCCTCAAGAGGATTAAAAGGAAACACCCCATGGGGTGATCCAGAAGGGTGGTTTCTGTCCTCATATCTCTCCGAGGGAATTCGTGGAGGGTGATGCACATGTCCTACAGCCCAAACTCTTCACAGACTATCCACTAACCAAAAAGTCTGCAGCCAAGAAGAGCACTGATGGCCAGGGAGATAGCTGCTCTCCCAGCTTCTCCATGCAGGAGGGATGGATCTGAGCTCATAGCTTTGTCACCATGCACAAGGTGCTGATGGAGCCAGTGGGGTTCAGTGAAATGTGCAGCCACTTGAATTCTGTTATGTTTATCCACACCCAAGTGCTTTTTAAACATGGACTGTTGAGTTATCCAAAAGCACCTTAGCCAACACACTCTCAGATTTCCAACTGATAGCCCTTAAAAATAGAGTTTTGCCCCTGTGAAACAAGCAAGTATAACATTACTAGAGGTCTGGAGGCTTTTGTGCTGAGCTTCGACCTACAGCAGTATTTCCCTGCTAGAAAAAGCAGACTGGAGTTGGTGACATAACACCAAATATACAGATGGGACCACACTATAATTAGCAAGGGAATGTCATTCCTGCCATCTTTGCTTCGTTTGTAACTGTGCCTGTAAGCTCTGGGGAATGGTGTGCATTTCACACAGTCTGCACAAGAACGAGGATTGCCAACTGTCCCAGTTCTGGTGGGATACCCTTGGTCCTCTGACCCGAGGCTTGTGGAGATGCCAGCAGTGCCATGGGAGAGCAGTGCCCCTTGCCAGGCCACTGCCATCACCCCTGGTTCCCGGGCAGAGAGGGATTTCTCTGCATGGCATCAACAGCTCAACTCCCTCTAAAACACCCCATGCTCCCATCCAGAGGAGCACTGCCCATTGCTTCTTGACAGGCTCCTTCACACGGGCCCAAAAACCGCCTTTTGCCCATCACCAAGTCAAACGTGCAGCCTGGGCCTAACAAAAGAGGCCAATAACTCTGTTCCCCTCCACACTCAGCCTGCTCCCAGGAGGGAGAGGATTTATTCAGAGCAAATATGGAGATTTTCACTGGAGCTGTGCTTTTCAGCATCTACCCACTATTTTTAAATCTCTCTATTTGTTCCCGTAAAACACCAAATCAATTTTTAAGGTTTTACTGCTTACCTTAAACATTTTCAATAACCTAAGTCCAGTTGTCTTTTGAACACTTTGTCATCCTCTGCAGGCACTTAGATGAAAAACTTACAGTCAGCTTTGCTCTGTCTATGCAGTCAGGTGAATTTGTTTGGTTTTTCACCAGGCTGAACAAACTGGTGAAACCAGCCAGGGGAGCAAACAAATCCATAACACAACGTGTTCCTTGTCTTATGTGCAAAATTCAACTCAGCTAACTCGAGGAGGCCAATTCATCCTACTGAGTCCAAAGGGACCTTGCCTCTGAAGGTCTCAAAGCATGTTAGAAACATTAAGCTGTACAGGTTTTAACCCTTAGGGATTTTAAACAGAATAGAACCCTGTGATCATCTCATCATGCCTTCTCCATGACACATAAATAATTTCCCTGTGTATTTCTTGCACAAACCCTGAATTTTGAGATAAAGTAGAGCACATTTTTCTGGTAAGGACTTCAGCCTTGATGAAAAACTTCAAATGATGCTCAAAGTACCACATCCTTACATAAGTTCCCCTTTTTTTTTTACCACAAGTCCTCCTGTGGTGCCACCATATTAACTGTAGAGGTGAGTAACCTGAGGCATGGAGGAGTCAGGACTTCCCCAAGGTTACAACAACCAAGTGTGTTTTCCCATTGTTATTTTCAGCTCATTTAGGCTCAGGTTGCTGCTGAAAGGGCTGTCTGGTGTGAGCTGCCTGTCCCTGCTGTCCCCTCCTCTCTGCCCCCAGCCCGTGTCCCTGCTGCCTGCACAGCCCCAGGTGAGGGAGGCACCGCAGTGTCCCCAGCACCACCCGCACCCCCAGGCCTGAGTCCTGCCCCGTTTGTGACAGAGGAATCAGGCTGCTCCTGCTCTGAGCTGGAGCCCCACTCCCGGAGCCTGGAGACCTGGGGTCTGCTCACAGCTCTGACTCTGAATTTTTGCGGATCTGTAGGGAAATCACTTATTTCCCTGGGATTTCCCCATAAATTTGACTGAGTGCCTTGAGATTCCCCAAGGAAAGGCACTGTTCAAGTACAAAGCTTAATTATGATTGTTATAATATAGTCATGCCACTAATTCCCGCTAAGAACTGCAAATCGCTCCCATTCCGCTCCTCCATCCCCCATGCTTTTCAGTGCTGGTGGACAATTAATTCCCCAGAAAGGAATATATTAAACACATGTGAAATCTTTTTTATTCACAGGACATCTCTGGGCAGATTGCAGTTCCCCTCAAACATATATGTGATTTGAATGTGTCAGGTGATGTATTTCCGTACTTTTTTTTTTTAACAGCTTGATAGAATTTATTCAAAATTCAAGTTGTGACTGGCCAATAAATCTTGCAACATTCTTCCTATGCCTGTGATCAACCAAATTCTTCTGCCATGTAGAAATTTAAAATTCATTTTCTATAAAGCTTGCATAGTTGTCTTTAGAAATTGTATTGAATGAGCTGCTCCCCCCTCCACCCAGTTAAATTTAGTCATTTTGAAATCCACAGGAAGCAATCTCAGGAGGAGTTTAGAAGGCTGAGGTGAGTTCATTGAAAACCTCAAATGAATTAAAATACATTGAAAATACCTTGCATTTTTGCCCTGCAATAAACACCAAGGCTGCCACAAGAAATGCATCAACCTCTCCCAGCCAGGCTGAGCTACAACAACTATGACTTTTCTTAAGCCAAGGGGTTAATGAAACCCCTGCCACAAGGGTTAAAGGATAAATTCGGCACTATGGCCATTGCTTAGGGAACATTTGAAGGGCAGTTCAATACCCCACCTACAAAAATCAACCCCTCTGCTGTCAGCCCTGCAACCTGAACAACGAGCTCTGAGATCTATTTGTGTAATATTAGACCTGAAAAAAATTACAAGTTGTGATGAAATTAAAGACATCCAAATTTTTAGCCATTCTCTGCTGATAAAGGCTCTTTTATTACCATTTACAAAGGGGAAACACAGCCAATTATAAGCTACTTCTGGCACATGCCAGGCCTCGAGTAGGAGATAAGCCAACACAGCAGAGCTTGCAGCTGGAAGCCCAGAAACCTGAAAATGAGCTGACTCATGGAAATATCCTCATATAAAATATTGGATGGTTATTTTTCTCTGCCTCCTTTCTGTGTGTCTTAGGAATGATATATGAATTGCCTTATTTACTTTGTCCCATAAAACTTACATTTTTTTATTAATGTGCTGCCAGCTCCAAGAACAGTCGGTGTGGGAGTGGATGGAGGGAGGGAAGCAGGGGGGAGAACTCTTTTGGGGGCACAGTAGGGGAAAGTCCCCTGCAACACTGCAGGTCTAAAAGCACAGCGGCCAATTTTCGCTGAGCTTTCTCCTGCTCCCGGAAAGCAAACCAGCTCCTCACTGTGCCCCGATTCCACCAAAAGCAGGAGGCTGCCTGCACTGACATTACATCGGCGAGAATTAGTGCAAAATGACATTCCCGGAATCTATGCTCCTACCTGAAACTAAATTGTGAGCAAAAGCGATTTCCTCTAGTGCTGCTCATCCCAAAGTTCAGTCCCAGCAGCAAGCCTGATGCCCAGCTCTTCCAGCATTGCTGTTCCCCCGCAGGCAGGGGATGTCACTGGCCATGGGCTGCTGTCAGCAGGGATAAAGACTGAACTTACCTGCCTGGTACGGCCACCAATGTGGAGCTTTTCCCTGCGCTCACCCCCATTTCCATGAGGAAACGTAACCTTTGAGATGTCTGTCCCCTTTCAAGCCCACTTACAAGGCATTCACACGTCGTTAGGAGAGGTCTGGGTCCAGGTGGGTGGGTGGTAGGATGCTGTATGCCTCATTTCCTTAGGAAACGAGGTTAAAGAACCCTGCTCTCCCCCGTTATACAGCACTATTGAATTAAGGATGGTGAATGCTCATTATGAATATAATTAAAAGCAACAGCCTCATCTAACAATCTATTTTTATCCGTTCCTCACCTAGACAAGCAGCAGAAGGAATTAAAATCTGAAGGAAAGAGCCATAGTCAGGGCCAGTTGGTGAAGTTTTGCTCTCCACTGGATGGAACTATGTTCAAAAATGATTTCAGTAAAACAACCTTTCTTAAAAACTGCTGTCCAAAAAAGACATGCTTTGGTGGTTTGGATGCTTTTTTTTTTTTTTTTTTTCCCCTGGGAAACCTGTGTCTAACAACTGCAAGGACACAGATTGGGAGAATATTTCCATTTTATGAGGGAAGAAGGCATGAGCTTTGCAGCATTTCTTGCACCAGCTGCCGGTCCCCATGGCGGCAGGGTAGGTAATTAAAAAGGACATCGTGTAACAGATAAATGCAGGATAGTCAGTAGTCATTACTTGATATATAGTATATCATCTATTATTAGAGGCTAATAATTCTCTAACCTATTCATGTTAGTCTTTTGTCTGAGGAGCTGGCCGCTTGGCACACTCTAAATTTCTCAACATAAAATTTACTCAATGTTACAACTCATATCTAATCCCAAATTTCTGTGCATTTCACTGCAATATATCATGTACCGAGGTAAAAGCTCAGCACTAAATCCTTTGCAAAAGGAAGAATGAGCCAACAAAACTCCATGTTTTCACTTTCCTGCCAGAAAAAAAAAACCTGGTACTTTGAATATTTTTCTTAGTTGTAATTTTATTTTCTCCTTTGGAATGCTGCAGTTCTAGAGATGCTCAGCTGTACTTTACACAGCACTCAATAATGCACTTTTTGCCAGATATTTTTATACTTGTGGAAATAACCTGCATTTTAAATACATTTCTACCTCCGTTTAAATACATTTTTAAATGCATTCTAAAGGGAACCAAAGGAAGTGCTATTGTGTTTAATCACAAGGAGCAAAATCCTCAAGTCATGTAAATCACCATTTCACAATCTGCTCTGCAGTATCCTAATTTGGAAAGTGTATCACAGCAAACCAAGCTGAATTTATAGAGGATTCTTTACACGTTCAAAACATTCATGTAACTTAAGGGTGTCAATCTCCATCAGCTGTCCTAGATCACTCCAAGAAATAGAAGCAGAATTTATTTATTTGGAACTTCATTTCTTTTCTTCTAACTACAGATGCTTACTTTTCTTTTTCATTTTATTTTATTTCACTTTCTTTTATTTTAGTTCCTTTCACTTTCTTTTACTTTATTTTCCTTTACTTTACTTGCTTTTATTTTGCTTTCTTTTACTTTATCTTTATTTTATTTCTAAAGCCCAGCCTAAAAACTTAACTTACGCTATAAAAAAAGCCAAGCCACCCTGAAGTACCCAATTACAGTGTCTGCAGAAGGTTTAGAAGCCAGAACAGCACTGATAAAAAAAGCCACATGGGACGAAGCAATAACGCTGCGCTCGCCCGCAGGATCTCTGCTGATGAGCAGCTCTACAAGGACTCCACTGATAAGGGCTCACAGCAGGAAACTGTAGTAGCTGCACCAAAAATGACACCAGATCTCTGCTCCTGTCTTCTGCAAATTGTTTTCCGGCGCAGCTCTCTCCTGGGAGACGGAAAACACTTGCCGCAGGTTATCGAAACCTCACAATTTCAGTTAACCTGGCCCTGCCACCAGCCAAGAGCTGGAGATGCAGCAGGAGGACAAAGTCTGCAAACTGCCGGGAGAGGCTGGAGCAGAGCTTGGGAAAGGAGCAAAGGGACCCTCCCAACAGCTTCGCATGCAAATCGCCCCAAAGAGCTCTGGACTACAGCTGGACCCAACTCCAGGTTAAAAAGAGAGTTGACTAGTGGAGCTAGGAACTGAAACAGATGGGGAAAATACTCCCCTAGGGATTAGGAAGCATGTGGCATTCAAAATGTGTGATATAATTTTTATGTTGTTTGCCTTGTTTAGGTATCCTTCATATAAAAGCAGTATTTCGTCCACCAAAGGCTACTAAAACCTACGTGCATTTTTGCAGTAGTGTGCTGTTCGTTTTTGTCCGTGAGCAACATCGCATCTGTGCTCATTTGAATCCTGTTCCCCATAGTTTTGCTTGGAATTGGCACCAGGCTCCCTCTGCTATAGAGAGATTCTGTATGCAGCGCTGTAGCTGTTATACTCCACCCCAGAGACTGCTGCAGTTCGGCTCGGCAAGGTTTGCTTTCAGGCTCCCTGTAAGAGTACAAGCATTTGGGTCCTTTCTGTGTTTTAGAGAGGGAATAAACACCCTTTGTTAGGACTCAGAGCAGAAATACAAAGGTTCCCATATCGAGAGGCTTTGCTCTGGCTCTTGGAAAGATGCAGGGAAGGTTGAGCACAGGCAAGTGACCGGCTCGGCCAGAGCATGCAGCACTAATGCAAATACAGAAGGATCATATCTAGAAAGGAAAAGTTTGCACTGATATTACAGCGGTAGCAAAGGAGGAAAAAGCCCTCTCAAGTGTCTTAAAAACACTTGACCCACTTCTATGTAAAGTGACAACCCCTTGTTTTTTTCCCTAAGATCAGCAGCCTCCACCCCACCTTGCTCGTGGTCTCCGAGTTTTAGTAACTTTCCCACTGTTGTGTTTAGGAGATAGGAAATATTTTCCTATGCCTCAAATGTCTGTTAGACCAACTGAATTAAAAAAAAAAATAAAAAAATTACTTCACTTTCTAACAGATGCACGAGTGCACCTTGGGATGAATATGTGACAGAGTCCAAGCTATTGCCACCTGCCTCCCAATTACATTTGCTGCATTGTCCCTTGTGGTGTGCACCTGTGACATGCTGGCACGGAGCGGGGACGACTCGAGTGTGCAGGCGTGGACCGAGCCACACAGGATTTTGTTTTGCAAAAGTCTCCCAGCAATTAGTGTCCTGCTTTCTTAAAGCATAAGAGATATTCTGCAGCAGCTGACTTTCTTTCCCCCTCTCGATATGATGAATTAACACAGAGAAATTGTGGTCTTGTAAAGGGGCAAAGCCGTGAAACTGCAATTTAAAAAACTCTTCACCTTAGGATACCAAATGTCCAGCTGGCCAGGGAGCGATCTAACAAGGGAAAAGGTCATTTATGGGCTCCCTGCTACCTCTTCTCACATATACACCTAGTCAGCCAATTAACTATCTCTAGAAAAAATTCCCATCAAATTTCAATATGATTTTTACAGCTGAAATAATAGAGAAATCCACAAGGCTGTGACTGTTTGCAGCAAGAATGATGAACAAAGGAAGGCTTCCAAGGTTTTAGGCTCATTATATTCGTTCCAGTATAACATACTGGGGTTTTTTTTCTTCCTTCCCCTGGTAGCGTTACAGCTCTTTAAGTGGCTGAACAGCATCTGCACCAAGAGGACCACATGATGAGAAGCAGAAGCAAGGAGACATGGTATTATGCATATTGTAAGGGTACACTGAGCAATGCACTTGCAGAGACGTATGTACTGACAGGATTAATTTGACATTGGCAAGTGAAAACTTATTTTGTCATTAAGCTATCATAATTACACCATATCCAGAGCCACCGGATGCCCTAGCTGAGAACCCTACATATGCTGTCTTTGCAGTGAGAGGCTAATACAGAATTTAAACATCCATCTCTTTTTGATGGGGTTGGTACAGGAGAACAGATTGGGACACTGATGGTTCTTAAGTACCCCACGACTACCTACGGGTAGCTAAGGTGACAGCGGTACTGGAAAATGGCTGAGGGGCATTTGCAGCCTCTTAATGGGGGTCCTGCTTCCCACAGCCTAAAAAAGGCAAGAAGACTTCAACAGACTTGAAATCCTTTTGTAATGCAGCCTGGCTAAACGTTGCTTCTGATTCATATGTTTTCAGCAAAGAGGTTATTTCCTTGTAAAACAAGGACATACAGGAAAAATACAAACATACAAGTTACACACAGGAAACAGGAGCTCTAGGAGGCAGAAAAACCATGAAGGTCTTTTGCATGTGACTAATATTCAGAAATATCAGTCTTTTGTCTCTGCCCCCGTCATTGATTTGGGGAATTAGATATGCTTAAGAATGGAAAACTAGAAAGATACCACGACAGAAGAGCTGCTGCACTGTTAAGGATGTGATATTACAATATTTATTGTTGCTGAGATAGGAGAAAACAATAGAATACACAAAAAAATCTTAATGTTTGCAGGGTTTAAGTACAGCAATTTTAGGTTACCCTAAGGTGACAATTTACAAACAGAATCAAAATTGTGTAATAAGTAAAAAAAATCAGTTTCATGCTTAGTTCATAAACTCCCCTGCCAATGACAAAATATGCTATTAGTGGCCTCAGTACAATTGTGAAAATATCCCTCAGTTACAACTGAATGTGCTGGATGTTGGGGTTTTTTCTTCAATGTTGTGTGTTGTTGAGCTAAAAATGACAAAGCCCTGGATTTCTTCGTTCTTGCAATCTATTCTTTTCCCCTGACTTCCTGTTTTCATGAAATTTTAATCAGGCATTTAAAATAAATAGCTATGCAGAGCCTCTATGCCTCTTTGAATGCTTGGGATGGATGTTTTGGGTAAAGTGATAGTCCAGAGACCTTGAGAGCATTTAATCCCATTCTAACTTGGCAAGACAACAGAAAATTAAACCACTGAACTCTTCACTTCTAGCAGCTCTGGAGAGATTTTGGGGGAGGGATGGAGGAGATTTCAGTGTGTGGGACAGGACAATGAAATTACAGGTCCATCTCTGTTCTCCCTGCTATGAATACTGGCAGCAATCAGACCAGTTTAGAAGGTCAGCTCTCTAAAAGAGAAAATGTGCAGCCCTTCAGTGCACACCCTGCACCTGGACAGGCAGGAGCCTGCTTGGTGCTCACCCTTGCACGGTCTCAGCTCGTGGCAGTTGTACAGCACCCACTACGTGACACAATTTGGGGCAGAATACACCAACGTGGAAAATGCCAGGAACCAGATTAGAGCAGAAAAGCTGAGAACCTGGGAACAGGACAGTGCCAGCCAGTGGAAATCTCACTGCCTTGTAAGAGTTTGTAGCTGACAGGATAAAAACTCCAGATTGTAGGAAATCATAGGAAAGCTCCTTGAGTTTCAGGGTCAATGGTTCAGTTATTAATGAAGGTGACATGATTTCATATGAGAGTCAATGACCCTAGATCACAGCTAAGCCTGATCGCTGAGCCTTACTCTAATTTAAACTTCTGTGGGATTTTTATTATCAGACATATTAAGAGGTAAGTGCTCCATGGTACAGACAATAAAATAACAATGTACAAGTGGGCCAACAAATTGTTACAGAGTCAAACCTCTCGTCAGGAACGAGTAATCTTCTCCTGGTCATGGTTTCCTGGAGAATTGTGTTTAAATTGTAGGCTTTTGAACATGGTCACATCTCCAATTGCCTGTGTGTTTTGGAAATGTTTCACTTCTGCTGGCACGGGGGTCAAGGTTTTTTGCTTGAACCAGGAGGAAGATAGAAGTGTTTACTCTGTAGTTGTATACACTGCTTAGTTCGAATGAGGAAGAATCAGTTGCCACCTCCAAGAAAGAGAAGTGAGAGCAGCTAAATGACGAAGCAAACTTACAACAGCAGCTTAGAAAAATGAGGGAGATGGAGCCACTGCAGAGATGTGAATGAAAGTAAGAGGATTGTGGAGTTCTCTTGAGTGGAGACATACCTGGCAGGGTTCATGAGATGGCACATGTAATATCTTCTGTTGAGAACAATGAAAAGTTCCAGAATTTCATGCCTAATGAGTAATTTCCAGTCTTAGGGGTCCCTTTACCCTGAATTCTGCTTTACTCTTGTTTCACCCCACCTCCTCCCCTCCCAGCCCCAGCAGCAGTGTTTTCTGCACTTGCCATGTAAAACCTTTTGAACCCTGCTCATAGGTGCAGGGAGCATCATTTGCACAGTAGGAGTACATATTGCTCCTGCACACCACTGTGAACCACGGCAGAAATCTCCTCCATGGCCAGCTCAGCAGCCTCTCCTTGGCATAGCCCCTGACTTTGACATATCAAAAATAGCAACATGAAAATGAAATATGAAATATTTTCATAGAAAAAAATATTCCAAGCAAAGCAAAACAGAGCGACTCTTGGCTCCTTGTCCTTTAACATACATATTCAATGCGCAGGAAGCTAGGAAGAGCTATTCATGGGGTTGGCTTGTTTTTGTTGGTTTAGGTTTAGGGGGAGGGGGAGCATTTTCAGTGCACACTGCATCCTTCACAAATTTTAATAAGTGGTTTAAACCACAGTGATTCCCCCCCCCACCCCCTCT
>WEKY01022936.1:381553-417302 GCA_013390045.1 Picathartes gymnocephalus | reverse complement strand
TTTTTTTGGAAACTGTTTAATTTCTGCAAGGACATTTCACTTTAAAAGGAAGAAAGGGCTGCTCCACAAGGGCTGTGCAGTGCAAAGCCTTTTCTAGTCAATTCCAACAATATATTTTGGAACTGTTCCCAGTAAACAGGCCAGATTAGCTGCCTTTGGTTCACATTTTACATTGTTCATGAGATAGGGGAGCTCTGAAAAGCAGACTCTGTCCATACTGTTTGGTTGCAATAAAGCTAATTCTATTCAGTCCTATAGCAGTATGATAGCACTTGTGTAGGATTTCCCTTCGCTTGCATATTTATAGGGTCTTGTAGAGCTGTGCTGTAGCTCAGTGCCAGCATGAAGAAATCAAGCTGTCAGTAGTTTCTATTTTTGTCCCTACCTATAGTTTCAGTAATGACAAGTGAGTGAGGCAACATATGCATTTCCCATCTACAGGAAAAAATTACTGTCTTCCTTCAGTGTCTTACATCTGTGCTACAACCTATTTTCCTAGGGTTTCAGATAATGTTAGCTGATAGTTAACATGTATAAGCACTGGTCAAGTGCACTTGATTCCAGACACTGCATTAGTTGAACCACAAGGGAAAAAGTTCCAATGATTCGAAATTCCTGGTGCTTTTCCCTTCTGCCCATAAAAAGAGGAGAAAAAAAAAAATCCTTCCTGGGAAATAGCTGTTCTTGTATCACATCCTGGTTCCTATCATGCTTTGATCAGCACACACATTTGAGCAAATGAGGATTCTCCCCCTAAGATTAAGGGAGCTGCTGATTATATTTAATGTCCTCTTCTTGACCCCAGATGGTTAACTCATCGCTGCAGCTTCTGGAGAAATTGTTTCAATGAGAGCAGATAATCCCAAAACTGAGCTGTGGTCAGCAGTGTGATGCCACACTGTTTTATCAGAGCAAATGGAACGGATCTGGGACCAGGATCCAATGCTAACAGAGACAAAGTATCCCAAAAGCTGCTTAATTATTAAGGCATCATTCACAGTCTTCCTCCTTCTTCTTGTAAATACGAATCCTGCATTTACTAATGCTCTAGCCCCACCAGGGCATGGCCACTCATGAATGCTGCCAAATCCAGGCCAAAATTTGGGAAATGCTGCTTGTGAGCCCCAGCAGCTGGAAGAGGCTGGCTCTGAAGGCAGTGCCAGGGATGGCAGGCACCCACCCTCGCTCACAACTGCTTTGGCTTGACAGCATCAAGGCATTTACAGCCTCCGACACGACTGCATCAGATCCTCAATGACAGCTAATAAAACGGAACTACACCCCACTGCTTTGAAAAGCAGCAACTCAGAACTCCTTCAGAGATTAGACTTATTTAAATAAGAGAAAGACACTGGGCTTTAACAAAAGCTCATAAGGAAAATAGCTTGGCAAGTTCAATAACAAGGAGAACACTCTTTTTCATATTTCTTCTTCTTCCTCCCAGTTCCATCCTCTCCTCACCTTCCCCACAGCCTAGAAAAGCAGATATTTATCCTGCACTTAGTGCCTGAAGGGGGATGTGCTCACCTCAAAGTTCAACCTTTATCTGTGCTGCTTCTCCACCTAAAGTGACATTTTTCTTGTACCATTCTGGGGCTCCAACACACCACGAGGAACAGGCAGAATTAAGATGGGAGTGGAGGGAAGCAGGGGACAAAGTAAGAACTGTTGGGCTAGGTTGTAAATAAAAAGCAGACAAAATATGTTAAAAAATACAAGGCAGTGCTATAAATCCCTCTCTCCTGTGTGAGCCAAGCTACTGTGTTACAGAGCTGGAGGGGCTGTGAGACTTCCCGTTACTTTATAGTCCATGACGATCACCCTCTTACAGTGCCACAGTATAACAAGCAAATGTCCTGACTCCCAGGAAGCCGCTCATAAAAAGAGGCACTGCAGCCTCTTACAGTCCTCCAAATAAGAGAAGCAAAAAAGAAAGGATTCTTTTTCCTTTTTTTTTTTTTTTTTGCCTGCCATAAACTTGTACTTATTTTGCTAATTTTGTTTTAATTGTATGCTAGAGCAGAGGGTGTTGTAAGCTGCAGAGAAGGAAAGGGAGAGGAAGAGGAGGAGGGAGCCTGAAGCCAGGGAGCCTTCTTGCTTGTTAATACACAGGCAAAATGATATGCACATATACAGCTCCAAAGCTACCATGGGGAGGGAAGGAACACAAAGGAGCCATTTATTGCCTGAAAACTGTCTCTGAACAAACCCATTGTGTTAAAGTAATACAAATTCACAACACCTTCCTGCCTCTTTTTCCATCTGGATCAGGGCTAGTTTGGGTAAAGGACCCCAACACCCAGCACAAGCCCTGGAGCCTCAGACCCTGGCAGACCTGTGATTGCTCAGCATCTTGAAAGGTCCCCTCGTAGGGCCAAATGCCGTGCTGATAACACAGAGGTGAGAGAGAGGGAGGAGGAAAAGGAGAGAGGGAATAATTTGGCTGGGAGACTCTTAAAAATCCATCAACTCATTTCTGGTCAGGCTGTAGGTTTATCGAGAGAGGCAAATTAAATCCAAGAACCAGAAGGAGGTATCTTTTGATGTAACATTTTGTTCTTTTTCTGAATACAAAGTTATTCCAGGCAATGCAGTTGGCCTGAAATAGTTATCAGTCACAAAACCGGGACTGCTCCTATCTCCCCTCCTTGTGCAATGCAAAGAAGATCCTCCCGCTGAGCTCCAAAGTAGGGGAAAAGCTATTAATTAAAAATAATTCTCCACGTTAAGGCTTGCTGCCTAAAGCTCAGCTAATATTAAGGAAATTCCAGCCGTTCACTCCCTGCTGCTGGAGGCTTTTCTTTCTCTATTTTGTTTTGTTAAGCTCTTTGAGAAGAGGGGATAGGGATATCGCCTCGACGGCTCCAGCCTCTTCCATCTCCTCCCTGAAACTCAGGCTCTGCTCTTTGCCTCTTTGGGAAGGACCCAACCCATCAGATTGTACCACCCCGAAAGGGAGAGCAGGCTTACTTTCTTTACACCTTCTTTGCAACCTGAGATGAGGATGGGGACTGACCCTTGTCCCACCCAAGTGTTCAGCACCAGTCAGAGGAGGGAGCTTTCCCAGCTCACAGCGGGGCTGCGCCTCGTCTCTGCTCCAGTCCCACAGTCCTGCTGAGCATCACAGCTCTGCTTCTCAGAATACCTGCCCCAAATTTCAAGCCTCAGCCACACTCTCCTCAGCCATGTTCAGGCACTGCTTCCTCACGAGGAACAGCTCATGTGCAAACCCAAACCTGGCTGGAGTCCGTGGATCCACTGTCCCAAACCCTGGGACATAGGATCTGCACAATAACAGCTAATATGGGAAAAGTGTCTTCCAGTTCTGCTTTTTGATGGCAGTGTGTTTCATCCCACCAATGTTAGACATCATGGAAAATTTCCAAAAACACTTAAAAAAACCTTTTACATTTTATCAGATGTTGTCACAGTGTTTGGGAAATGTAGAAAGAGTACCAAAATGAAAATCTGAAGAAAAAAAGATACTAATCAAACTTCAATAGCATTCTTCTCTGTCTGGGAAAGGGTTGAAATTCTCTTTCCCTATGCCTAAACACTATAGAACTGCAGCAAACAGGCTGATTTTGACAGTGACAATACAACTGCAAAATTCCTGCCATTATATTATCTCAAAGCACATCTTGCACTATTATTTTCTTAACAGTTGCATATAGTTAAAAACATCCACTCCATTTCCATTTTTTTTCTGGATTCATATTTCATGCAGGAATATTTTGGAGAAAGGACCTCCAAAAGCTTTTTTTATCAAATTCTAACTTTTACCATTTCACACCCCCTAATGCTGAAACTTGATGTACAAGCTGTCAGAACAAAAGGCTCCTCTCTTCAGTGCACGTATTTTGAAGCCATTACTTTCATTTTTCAAGCAACAACAACAAAAAGGAATACCTTCAGTATTTTTTATGATTCCCAATTTCTTTTTGAAGTTTCCTAAGCCTCAAAAAGGTTTAGTTAAAACAATTTCTATGTTTTCAGGCGGTAAGTTTTAGGGCCCATTTTTCAAGAGTGCTTTTCTAAATATTCCTTTCTACTGAGATAAAGGTTAAGAGAAGGTAGTGACAAAGACAGTATATGACGGGAAAAAGTATTTCGTACACCACTGTGAATTTACATAGAGCTGTCAAATGTGTTATACCAAAAAGGATTCCACTAGGACATACAAATAACCTCTTCATTCTTGAGCATTAGTCTAACAAAGAGGTGAATTTAGATCTTGATTCATTAAAGTGTTAAGTCCATACTTAGGCACATACAGCTGAGTCTTACTCAAATCAGAGAGGCTGGAGATCAAGTTAATTTTGTATTTACATGGGGATTTTGGTCCAAAAAACCTGCAGAGCTAGCACTGAAAGAACAAATCACCCGTCATAGCCATGCTTTCTTTCAAAATCATGACTGCACCACAGAGCCAACACACATACAGCAAGTCCAGATGAACATATTCCCATAGGAATTTCTGTAGGGCTCTAAGCACAGATTACCTGGAGCTGGCCATGAATCTCTATTCACTGGTGACACAGGATTCATACTGAATAGGCACCTCAGAGAAGGAAAATGATGCTTTAAACTGCACCCTAACCAAAATGTGGCAACTTATTTCTGCTGAATTTCAGCAATGGAGATATTGTCACCCATGATACTGATCCCTTATGCTACCACCGCCACTGTCCCTTTTGCAGAGAAAATTACTCTCTGTACTATTGCTGCTGTGAAAATCCATTATAAATACTGTTTAAATTCATCAATAGCATTCATATCTTTCAGCCAGTCATGTGAACTGTATTCTTGATTCTCTAAGTTCTCATCCTTCCCTTAAAACTGAGTGTTTACCCAGCCTGAGTTCACACACATTCACATTGAGTGTGTCAGTGAGTAATTCAGATTGTTCCATGGGCCACATCGATTCATCAGCAAAACCTTAACATGAGCTATTTCGAGCCAAAAAACACAGGAAGTTTTACTTGATCTGCACAAACAGCATCTTTCCCAAAATCCCAGCTGAAAGATGCAGTGCCCTCTGTGAGCAAAGGAGTAGCAATCATACAGCTCCTTACTCACTTGTCTTTCATGGGAAGTTCATCCCCAATGCCTGCAAGAGAAATTACCCAATACAATACTACTGCCTGCATCACATTATTTATACACCAATAAATACAAATCAAACATCACTTTTCATGTAAAAGCTACCAATTGAGAATTTCACTTCCACATGAGGCTGCTTCCATTTCCTACAGTGATATTAATTTCTAATTTTTCCTCCTGTCTCTGCAATTACTTTTTAAGCTTCTCTATTTCACTTCATAAATCCCACTTATAAGACTGCAAGTCACCTAGATGCCATCTGCTGAAAAACAGAGTGATGGAAAGTCTGAATAATACACCGAGTCAGGGTTATAGATGCTACATTTTGACACATTCAGAGGCATAAAGTTGGGGGGGAACAGATTAATAATTACTTTACCTGAAACTAAATCAGTTGTTCATTATAAGCCTGACCACAGGCTGAAGCTGGTTCTATAAATACCTTGGTTTGGTCTGATCTAATACAAACACACTGGTATGCAAATATTCCACACTCCAACGGCAAGATGCTTTTTCTGATAGTTCTCGCTTTAGCATGTCAATCTGAAACCTTGATTGCTTTTCTCACACTTCTTTGGATGAAAGGACATAAACAGCTATGAAAACCAGTTCTTTAATATGCTGCTCTTCAATTCAATTCAAACATACACTTATTGCAAAAAGAACAACATGAACTGAGAAAAAAAAAAAAAACAGAATGGAGAGCACCATAATGTAATAGCAAATGCAAAGCAATTTTCATTCCTGGATCCTGGAGGATGCACGTACAGAGCAATTTTTCTACTATACAGCAAAAAAGGGATGAGGGGGAGGAGCACATTGGGCCAGCATATGAAGAACTGCTTTTTAACTCAAATACTACATTTTTGCAAGCTTTTAAAAACCACTGCTAATAATTTATATTTGGTGTGATGGAGAGGGTATACATAATATTGCAGAGGACAAAAAGGTCCTAAATCTTTCTGGCTTGGATTCTTTGACCTCGAGAAGTTTAGTCTGAAAACATTTGTTACATGATGAAAAGCTTTGTGAGAATGCTAATAACATTCTTAAAGGGTTAATGATGCCTAACTGATTGGCACTAAAAACTAGATTTCATTTGGTATAGTGACAGGGAAACTCTGCCACCAGGAGTATACGTTCATGCCCACATTATTATAGGACAATTTAGATCATCTTATTTTAAATTTCATGGCTCTGTAACATAGATGTAAATCAAAGTCAGTGAGGCAAATGATGATTTTTCCATAGTGAGATTTTTATAGTCTTGATCTTGAAAATATGCTTTGGGCCTGAGCTGTCTATCAAAATCCTTTGAATTAACCAAAAGAGTTTGTGTTGCTGCTAGTGTACAATTAGAATCAGAAAACAAAAGCAGAAAGATTTCAGAATGAGGCATGTCCCATCATTTTTAAAATCTGGGCTATAGTAACAATTACTATTTATAAAAGAGCTGGAAAATGAGCTGTTCAGGTCCAGTATCATGAGAATACTGGAAAGGAGACATTTCAGACTGAAGTCCTGGGTACACCTAGGAGGCTTCAGCAAATATCATGTGCTGTTAGTGTGGCTAAAAGCACTGAAAAGCAATATGTGTGTTTATTTTATGTACATGTATAGAGGCACATGTGTCTCTGTACACCTGCACATATAATTTGCTATTGAAGGATATCAAGTATTTAATTTCATGATTGTAGCACACAGATTCAGTCACATCCAAGAAATTCCTTACTTTAATAAACACACTGTGCACTTGACATATGGGTTTTCTGCTTTTTTAAACCTGATTTATCCATCACTTCCATTTTTAGTTTTTTACTTATTGATCAATTCCTTTTTAACATTTGATGTATTAGTTGTTTCCTTTTCAAAATTTGATTAAGGTACATCACACAAATCTATTCAGATCTGTTGCTAAATATTACACATATATTTGGAATGTACATTTAAAACCTTAATTCCAAAACTTTCTTGATTAATAATTCATCTCGTCTTGGGATAGTCTTTCTTATATGCCAGTATAATCTGAATTAGATGAAACAAACAATTACAGTGGACATAAAATACAGTAAATGTAGCTTTACAATAAATTGCTCTCTGTGAAGCTTTAAAGAGAGTCTGGAGATTTAATAAAAAGCATTAACACAAAATAGGGAAAATCTGAGTTCTAGCTTCAACATTTTTATGCTCTAGCGTTACATGCTGCAAAGGCAAACAAAAGAGAATTCGTGCTGTGCATCTCTGAGTGCCCTGGGGATACCAGAGAGGAAATCTCAATATAAAAACTTTGTTTGTCAGGAAAAAAAGGAACAGGGGCAAATCTTTGTGGGAAAAAGACAGGTGCAGAGTTCCAGAAACGGCTCCCTGGTCCGAGTTTGACATCCACTCAAGGCAGAACCAGGTGCAAGATCAAACTTCAAACAGGATGAGAACCTGAGAGAGTTACAGACTTCACAGTGAAAACAATTAAAGGAGGGAGGTGAGCCTCGACTTTCCGGCCAAGCTCCAGGTAATTAAATTTTACCTAACTAAATTCTCTCTGAGCCCTCAACAAGATACATGCTTGTTATCCACTTCCTAATCTGCCCCAAACTGGAGGCAGGGTGGTTTTATACAGCCACACAGCTGCTGGCTTCCACTGGTGCGTGAAAGGAGCCATATCCATCCATCTCTTATTTGCCTCACAGGGGTGTTTTAAGGGCTATTTAATAAATGTTTGGAAAGATGAAAGACACCCAGGAAGTGCAAAGCACTATTATTTCACACTGACCTCTGAGTAGATCTCTAGATAAACTGTGCGACCTGGGAATTCAAACAGTTACATGAATGGATTTCAGAATTAGCCCCGCAGATGGTCCCATCCTGGCCAGGGCTGAGCAGCTCCCAGGAGGAGCTGAGCACCAACTCTCCCCCTGAACCCCAGGGAAATGGAGAGTGCTCCTCATGCAGAAGAGATGCTCACAAAACAAGGTTGCCTTTGAGGGATATTCATTTGTGCTTTAAGACACTTCTATGTTTTTGGTAAGAGCTCAGGACAACCACCACCAAAGTCAAAAGAAGATTTTTCACTGGGTTTGGTGAAAGTTTGATTTAATCCTGAATGAAGAAAAGGAAGGAGCAGGGGGCAGGGCTGACCCTGAGGTCTTTACACATTTTCTTTCTATCTACATAACTAAAAGTAAGAAGTGAAGAGATAGGGAGGAATATGACCTGGAGATGACAGAGTCAAAGTAAGGATGTATGTGCCTATCTCTGGTCCTGCTAAATAAATAAAATAGTAGTAGTAAAACCGGCAGTAAGGAGTAAAAACCTGGCAGTTGTTGCTACAACACCTTATTGTTTCAGTGTAGGGAGATCTCCTTTCTGACCTCTCACAGCACATTTCATGGCAGGAACAATTGGGGCTGCTGGGCTTAGGTGGAAGACAGATCTCTCCACTAAGGTCAATCTGTGCTGCACTTGGCAATTCCTCTCTGTCAATCATCGACATAAGGAAGGAAGCTGGCCCTGGATGGCCTGATCCCCTTGGTTTCTCTTGGCATCTAAAAACCACCATGACATAAAGAAATAAAACCACTATGACACTTAAAAAATAAAATGCAGGCTCTCAGTTTTAAATGAGCTTCCATAAAAAGATCTGACCTCGGTGCTGCCAGAGCCCCAGTGCAAGAAGCTGCCAGGATGACCCCATTGGGAGCAGCATGGCTGTTCCTGTAGTGGTCCCTGACCCTTCCCACAGCAGGCTCCTTCCCTGTGCTGGCTGCAGATCCCTGCAGGTCAGTGCTCCCAGGAAACACTTCCCACAAAGATGCATCTGTGCATTGCCTTTGGATGTACATCTGGATATCATGAGTCCAAGCATGACGATCACAGATCCTTCCAGAGCCCACTGAAACCATGGAAGAGAGGGGTTGAGCAAGAACCCTACGTCATGACAGCTCATACCCCAGAAAGCTGCATCTCGGCTGGTTGACTCATCCACTTCCTCCTTTGACTGAGTGCAGCATCGCTTTATCTGGACAGTGGAAAGCAGAGAAACCTATTTAAATTTATGCTTTCCCATATTCAGTTATTAAGCTGCAAAAAGGCAGCAATTACCAAAACATTCTTGGGATGGACTGTTACCATCTCTTTTATCATCCAAAACTGATCGAGTTTTGGGTTTCAGTTCTGGTTGGTTGGTAGGTTGGTTGGTTGGTAGGTTGGTTGGTTGGTTGGAGTTTTTTGTGTGTTTTTAAACATGGTAATTACATTATTCATCTTTTGAACAAAACAGAGATTTCAGAACTGCTCAATAAACCTATGTGCTTCTGTATGTTAAATCTAGTGTAGCATCACAGAAGCATGCTAAGAATTTGTTAATTCTTTTCTAGAAACACTAACAAAGGAGAAGTTGCCTGCTTCCCACAGCCAGGTACCTCGAATTTGGTGAGATCTAATTACTCATTTCCCATAAAGTAGAGCAGCCCATTTCCTGGCCCCATAAAGGTCTAAGTGAGGGCAAGCCACTCCCACCGAATGTCCTCAACCTGAGGGCTCAGAAGATATCATGAGATAAAAGACACACCTATACCTCAGAAGATGGGCGTCCATCACCATGTGTGAGAGAGAAGGCAGATTTCAAAGGGTGGGATAGTTTCAGCAGCAAAGGCCTCTGGACTTTCACTGACCGTTTTTTTTACAAATGAGCTGAGCTCCCTACTTTTCATATGAATCCGGTAATGACTTCCTGTCCTCCTCAACCACTCCAAAAGTCAATGCTACACTGTCCAAGACAAACTACCCTCTCAAGAGGAATTAGGAAAAGACTTGTGCCCCAAGTGAATACTATCCAGCCCCCTCTTACTTTCCCAGAAGAGCTTCCCCTCTCTTTTCCACTCTGCCAGCATTTCCCACGCAGCACAAATCCACATGTGAATGTTTCACACAGCAGGGAGCCAGATCTCACACCAGCAAGTGCCAAACCCTCCAGAACCCTTAAAACAAACGCGACGCCGTTTGCATCCTGCACTTGTTGAAATGTAAGATGGACCTGATACCTTCGGTTTCATCTGCTGGCTTCTCTCTGAGACAACGTTTCAAGACAAAAGGGTTACATGTGGCTACAATGTGGAAGTGGTTTCAGTGAGGTTTTTACACAACCTAGTTCCCACCACGGCTCGGAGAACATCCCTCAGCTTCAGAGGTGTCTGCTGCTGGTGTGGGTGGCTCGGACCAAAGACGGGATCTCATTTGTGCTGACTGGGCTTCCAAGAAGTGCTTCACCCCTTACACTACCCTGTAACAACTTACTGTGCTTCCAGCAGAGAAATGCAGGATGAGAGCCATCGACTGTCACCACTCATGTGTCAGTGGAGCTCTGAACGTGCTGCCGCGGAAAACTACAAAATTACCCTTCCCAAAAGTGGACAGAGCTTACAGTGTTACTTGAAAAAAACAAGCAAAGAACCAAACAAAAAAACCGAAATCCACCCCACACCACCCACAGAAATAATCCAAAACCCCCCCCCCCCCGATCATTATAGCTATTGCCTCTCTCTCTGTTCACCTCTTGCTGCACACAGGGCATCTACGTCTAGAGGAAAACAAGGAACAGATGTTTGGTGATTGAAAAACTTGAGCCTTCCATTGTTTTATTGACTTGTCACCACAGAGAAATTTGCTTTAATTTACTTTAAAAGTAAATGACTTGATCTTCATAAAACTGGTGGTAAGTCAAGTTCTTAATGAGGACGTTAAACAAGGATTCTGTTTAACAACCAGAGGCACCAATTCCAAATGCAATGCCTATTTGAACAGACACATCTATCTTCTCTTTTGAAACACCCTGTTTTATTTTCAAGATGTTCAACATACCCAGGGAAAAAAAAAGAAGACTTTGAGCCCTTGAAAGCCTATGCAAAAGCTTAAGGGTTTTTTTCCCCCCTTCATGATACTTGATTGTACCAGATTGTACCAAGTAACTTCCTTTTTTTTCCCTTCTTTATTCCTGAATGAAGTAATTCATATCTAAATAGAGACCTTTTGAACTCTACTGGCTTCAAGATAATCTACAATGTAACTGAGGAAAAATGTGAAAGAAAGAAAAAATACCAGGAATTCAGGGACTTAGAGTCAGGCAAAGACCTTCAACTTTTTTAAGATAAACTACCAGCTACTGCCAGCCCCACATGCAAGCCTTGATGGAGAAATTAGATTCATGTCTCCTGACTCAAACTCCAGTATTGCCACTCCAAATCAAGCATCACTGATGACTGCCACTGGGAATGGTATCTCCTGTGTAATGGAAAGTGAAAGGTCTTCCAGACACCTCACAAGCTGCAGAGGATCCCTTCCCAACACGGCCATGAATACACCCATGGAATCAGGCAACCTGTGAGGCAGGAGGTCTTCAGATATGGGAAATGAAGATATCTCCTTCACAAAGAGATCATACAGAGTTTTCAGAGGCTAGAGAACAGACTGTTGCCTTTATCACCTTCATATGTCCTCACTACAAAAAAATAATTTACTCTGTAGCTCCTAATCCAAATATGTTTTCCCAGAGTTTGGCTGCAATGGGCCCCAGTTGAAGGATGTATGAAGGTTCACAATCTTTTCCTAGTCTTTCTTTATACTACAAAATTCACACAACTATGCAAGAAATTTCAGCTGCACCTTTTTGGAAGCAATTTGCAGTTTACGACTTACAGCTCGGGTGACAGCTGAGTTTTCTACCCACTAAATTGGCCACATTCTCTGCCTTGGTCCCAAGTTTTGTGCAGAAGCCCTGGAGGAAGACAAAGCAATGGTGGACCAAGACATACAAAGATGCCTGAGTGATTTCTGCTTCTGCAAAAGCAGCTGGTGCTGCTCTGAGGAAGAGTGCAGGACATGGTGATGAACTGGAGCCTTGGGAGAGGGAAAGACTAGAAAACCCAGCACGTGGAAGCTCCCCTGCCACTAACACACCCTGCTATTGCCCTGCACTGGTACCTTATGGCTGATGGGAGAAGCAGGGTCTAAATGGACATCCATGCACTTGGGAACCTGATCTCTTTCCACATCACACCCTCCAGAGGCTGGGTGTTCTCACGAGAGTGACCCCCACCACAGCATTCAGCTAGCACAGCGGTGAACTACTGCAGCACAGAGGTGCAGAGCCCTTTCACACGTGTCCAGGGGGAGGGGGAATGATAAAGAAAGAAAAAACAGGTCTCCATTTTGCAGTGACAGAGTGGAGTGGAGCGTGGGCAGTGGCAAGTGCCTGTGTGGCCAAGGGATCCTTCCCAACCCCAGCACGTGCTCAGGCTCTGGTCCAGCACAGCCACAGCACCAATACTGGAGCACCACTTTCCCTGTGATTCAAACAAAATGGCTCTCATTATCACAAGCCCTTCTTCCTTCCTGCAGCTCCCTGGAAGTCTCTCATCCAGGCAGAGACAAACCCTCAGCAAACTCCAGTAGCCTGAGAAAAGCTGAACTCGAGGTGTTAACAGCTGTGACTATAATGCAGTTAATTTAATTGGGTTGTCCATCCTTGATATTTGCAAAGTCCCTTTTAAATGTTAAAACGCTTTTTAAACAACTGAGTTATTATTTTCTCCTGAACTTCATTTCCATTTTAATGCTGATGTTCACTTTCTTTTGCAAATTGAGTGAAGGTAAAACTCTTTCTATAATATACCATCCTTTTGAAAAACTTATTTCCTTTTGGTGCAGTTTCAAACAGATAGAGACGTAATGGTCAAAATAAATTTTATCCCAGAAATACAGAAAGCTAAAAGTTAAGCTTAACTTATAAACCTTTTTAAAGAGAGATAAAATCATGCCAGCCTTATCACCATGACAGTCACAGTTGTTTAGATTTATTAGGCAATGGTAATCAGGCTATACAATAAATTCACTATAGTAATGCATTAATCACTTTGCAAAGAAAAATGAACTACTGAAAGGAAGACAATACATTTCCCTCTCTCTTCTTTTCCATGGTAAGGACTGGTCCCTAACTCCATTCTTTAAGGAAGGAAGCATATATTTTCTCTTCTGCTGCTACATCTATAACTTGAGCCAATGGCTCAGCAAGGTCACTGTCATTTTACTTTCTACATAACAGAGATATGTGAATATTTCTTAACAAGATCTTCCTTTAGAGCTAGAAAATACTTCGGGTAAAATATCTATTTGACTTGATTGCTGCTTTCCCTGATTCTGCATACACTCTCATGGTGTACAGGAAACTCATACGTTTATGTGAGACATTTTAAGCTGACGAGGTGGATCACTGGGGGCATATGGATGTCCAAAACAGTTTTATCAGAGAGGGGATGTATACAGTGCAAAGCAGAGGTAGAACCTCAAAGAAGAAAGAGATATTTGTATCATAAAGGGACATTCTTATCTTCCTCTCATAAAAGTATATTATGAACGTGAACACCCCAACCATCACCATTCAAAATCTGCCATATTTTACCTCCAGAACGGGTACCTGGTCTCTCTGAGCAAGGTGGCAGTGTGTGCACATTTGTTAGCACCTTTCAAGACAGGGTGTGGTTAAGACTTCAGTTAGGAAGCCAAAATCCTACAAAATTTAAATCCACCTCCAGGAGATGCTGCCTGGTATTCTGCCATGCAGATTAATCCCACTACAGAGCAATTTGTGCCAACACATCTGAGAAGAAAAGTCCCTGGGGAATATTTACTCACAAGTAAATACTTTTGGTTTGCTCCAGCATATCTCCCTACCAGCCTTCCAGGCAAGACACTGGAAGTCAATGAGAGAAACAGAATTATCAGGTTCTGTTTCCCCTATTACTTTTTCCCCAAGGAGCAAAGAGAATCTTCATTGAAAGAGCACAGTATGTATCTTTCAACTTCTAAAAAAGCAGCTTAAAGCCAAGAGAAAAGTCCATGCAGATGGCCGAGAAATCCTCTTCGGTTCACCTTCATTTGTGGCATTTTGGGGCAAACTTTCTTCTGTTACAATGGAAAATCTGGATCTACCCAAACTGGAGCTGAGCAGCAATACCAGCAGAGGGAAAAGTGGTGTGCAGATGGCTGTAGCTGTTCGGCTGCTATTGAAACTCATGAAACCTGTGGGCCAGATTATGCATGCAGCACCTTGAAGGTACACCCCAAGGTGTTACCTACAACCACAGAGGCTGAATCCTATCTCCCATTCTTACTTTCATATATAAAATTATAAAATGTTAAAACATGTTTCCTAAAGCCTGTCATTACACTCTGGCTGCATGTTGCACTACAATATTCCTGTTACCAGGCTAAATTAATGGGGAGGCAGTTAACACTCCCAGGTAAAGAAATGCTCTGTACCCTCCATCCCGCAAAAGACAGAATATCAGAGTGAGAATTAAATTATTCCCCTTTCAGATGTTGTAAAGCCTGCAGGCAGCATCCTCACAGTCCTTTTCAACACAGGTAAATTGAATTCCAGCAAGTTTACTATATGCAGACTCTTCAGACAAGATATTAAATAACAATGTCATGACCATAACCTATGAAGAAAGACTAGAAAATGTGGAGCTGTTTAGTCTAGAGAAAAGGACGCTGCTGCAAGCCATAACAACAGACTTCAAATATGCAAAGGGTCAGAGCAAAGAGGAAAGGAACGGGCTGTCCTCGGTGTCGGGACATGAGGAACCTGAGCTGTGGGTTAGACAAGGAGAGATGCTTTGGAGAAGGGACAGTGGTGAAGGTCTGCCAGGGAGGCTCCACAGAGGTGTCACACTCTCCATGGGGGGCTTAACAAACAGGTTATGCAAATATCCATCAGGGATAATGTAAGCCTGCCTGACCCTGCCTCATGGCCAAGGGATGGATTGCATCACCTCCTGAGATTCCTTGAAACCCTGTTCCACTTATGATATTACATGGCCGAGCCCCCAAGGGGAGTTTGCCCCACTGCCCAAGCTTTTCCCTTATCTGCTCAGGACCGGTGCATCAGTTCTTCCCACCAGCCAATTGCTTGATTTGGGCTGTGCTCATGTAAGTGAAAAGGCTGATGTCTGCAGGGTAGCCAGGCAGCAGCATGTGCTTGCACCTCTCAGATCCATCACCTAATTCTTATGGAAATAAGCAAATGAATGGGAGGGTGGCTGGTGTAGGAATGCAATAATTTGGGCCAAAGTTCGAGGGTTGCTTTTAGATAAATTGTGCTAAAAATATGGAAATAATTCCAAAATTTCGTGTGGATTTGCCTGCCATCTTCATCTTTCTGCTGTGTGAGGGAAAGTCTGAAGAGGGCCTGCTGCTTGGCTCTCCTGAAACCCCCCAAAACCCAGGGGTGGGCAGCAGTCCCAGCCTGCATCCAGGTCCTTTCCCTGCTCACTGTGCAGGAATGTCAGGAACCGATGCTGGCTGCATCCCTGCTTTGGGCAGAGCTGGGACTGCTCCACAGAAGCCACAGCGAGGGATCCTGTTGCAAGCAAAAGAATCTGTTCCTCCGACAGCAGCACCCATGGGCATTGCAGGAGGACCTGACCCTGGGCAGATTTAAATACTGGCTCTCTTGAAGGCAAACCTTGCAAAAGGCAGCTCCTGAATCTATGCAAGACTGAAAACCCCCCAAAATGAGGCTTGTGGGCCACTGAGAGGGATCTGCTGCCAAGCAGCAGTGACTCTCCAGGTGTGTGACAGTGACAAACACCCTCTGACAAGCAGACTTTGCTATGGGGGAGGAAGAGGAGATTTTTGGGTTTGACTGTTGCTGTCTTGAATTAAATTAAATCTTAAAATGCATAAATCTTTAAAAAAAATTTTTAAAAGTAAAAAATTGAATCAATTCCTCTTCCACTTCAGCCTTCCCAGTTTATTTTCTTGCAAACTTTTTTCTGCCATACATGCCATGACAACCCATAATCTAAAGCTTTTTGGTGCATTCTCTTGCCAAACTTGAATTTTTATACAGCAAATTAAGTTAACTTTCTTGATTGCAAACTGGGAAAACTAAAAGTATACAATAAATAGCAAGAAATGCTTAAAGGCATAATATATCAATAAATAATCCTCACACTTAATCTGAAAAACATTAGGTAGTTGGAGTGATGACTGATTTAACACTACTCATTTAGTGTACCTGTGATAGTGTGTTATTTAAACTCAATACTTTACATTAGATACAATTCAAACTAAAACATTCATTTGGAAGTAATTATATAACTTGAGGGATTTTTTCCTACTCTTTTTTTTTTTTTTTTTAAAAAGATTTAATTAAAAACACAAGATGAAATAAATATTTTAGGCAACCAGCAACAAAATGGGAAAATACCATGTGTTTGGAGTTTTAGTGCCCTCTGAGTGCTGGAATTTATTTGCAGCAAGCAGAAAATAGACAGCAAGCATAAAAATTCAGCAGATTCCCGCTAGTAAAATTATTTATCAAGCTAACAAGGGAGGAACCCTTCTAGTAGCAACAAGCCAGCAAGGAAAAGACGTGCCTTTATATTTTACCTTTGGGTTAGCACACCAGTAAAAATGCCAACTGACAAGCACTTCACATAAACATTTCTTTCTAAATGAGCTGCCTTGTTAGAAAAAAATCTAAGCAAAGGAGCAGTACAGTCAACAGACAGAAAAAACCCCAGGATGAATACTACATTGCTGCATATTACAGGAAAATATAAATAAAGACATAAAAATAATGTCGATGCATAAATGAATTTAATGAATTAACACTTCATTTTGCATTTAAATTAACTACTTGGGCTATAAATCTATCTTAGCTTCAATCCTTCCAAGAAAGAATACATGTCAGTTATCTATTATTTACATCTTTCTTACCTCTGGAACTAAACGTATGCACGCACACTCAAAAAAAAAAGAAGTGTGAAATATGTGTGTGTGTATATTCATTCACTGTGCTGTTGTTAGAGCTGTGCTACTCAAGCCCCATTGCAATATTTATCGTATACTTATTTTACGACTGAAGCCCTGAAGTAGGTTTTACAGTTTAGTTTAACAATACCAAACTTTGATTATAAATTATAAGTGGCTTTATTGCAGCCTGAAGAGGCAAAAAAATTTGGAGACACTTGATTGCCTGATCCCAATTAAATTTTAAAGAAATAGTAAAGCGACACACATTGGCTGAATAGCTGAGCTCCAAGGAGCACTGCAAATGACTCCTGCTGGCTGCGCAGTGGGGCTAGACCCTCCCAGGACTTCTTTGCTAGAATGAACATTTGACAGTTGTCAGCAAGCTTTAAAATAAAACCAAACTAAGCAAAAGAAAACAAAACAACAACAACAACAACAACAGCAAGAGCCAAGGATGGTTCTCAAGCATTATTATTTTCATTGCCGAAAAGAATAGCTTGTGGGAGGGTAGGGGGCAAGATCAGACTCAGCATTTCAGCTGGTTCTGTAACTCAGAAAGTAAAACCTGCCACTGGTGTTGACAAAGAGAAAAAAAAGGAAAGTTTTACACTAAATGGAGCAGTCAGAGGGAAGAACAGGTTGGAGCAGCACTTCTGACTGATTTCAGATGTTTTTCTGGACACAATTGTAAGAGAGACCCTGTATTACTCACTCAGGACTCGGAAGGCAGGCAAGAAAGATGTGGAAAGGTAGAGGGAAAAAAAACCCCAAACTATTGGAGAAAAAAAAAGACTGTTTTGTGCTTTTGCTCCCCAGAAAGCCTGACATTTGTTTCGCCTCTGCAGCAGCTCACAATGCAGAGAGGGAATGCAGCATCTCCACTCCCTGCTCCAGCTCCCCGGGCTGCTGCTCCAGCCAGCCCTGGGCATTGCTGGGGCTGAGGGAAAAAGGCTCCAGCTCTGAAATTCCACCCCTGGGCCCGATCCTGCATTGTTTGCACACCCAAGTCCTGCAAAAATAATGGGATTTTTGGATGTGCGGGAAATGCTGAAGTGAGCTGGCATTTGTTAGTTGCTGATGGATTACATTAATATGAATATTTGTCTGTAGGGGACAAACACTTTTGAGAAGTGAGTGCAACATTATGGGCAAAACATCAGCAACAATAAAAAAAGGATAGAGAGAAGCATCATTGATGTAAACCATGAAATAAATAATATATGTCAACTTTTATGTTTCTTGCCTTTGATCTGGGTACAGCTGACATTAAGTCCAGGAACTGATACCTTTTTAGCTGAGAAGACATAAGATGTCAAGTTATATTTTTTAGTGCAAGGCCAACACATGAAAACAAAGCTAAAGGAGTTGAAGAAGTGAGCATAAAAAAATTATCAACAAGAGATTATCTCTTGTCATGGGAAAGAAAATGATGGGAGTTGCCACGGAAGCTGAGTGGTTAATATAATGGTGTCTTCACTTTGCCATTCTCTCCTTATTAGAATATGATTTGGGTCCAAGTAATGTGGAAAGAGACTGTTCCTGAGCACAGCAAGGGAGTGCCGTGGGAAGAACCACTGCAGAATGAGGACTACAAGATGTACTTATGTGCTTATTCCTCATTCCCCGCCTGCCTCTCACTTTAACTCTCTTGTAAAGACGTTTGTAAGTGGAAGCTGTTTGGAAGCGCACATAAAAGCACCATTAAAAGGCATTACATTACAACTCCATCGGATCCTGCCCAAGTGATACAGAGGCGAGCTGGAGCATCACCACAGATCCCAGGGAGGTTACTCCTGCTTTGGCTTTGGTAGCACCAAGTAAATCTGGTCTTTGTTTTACTTTCTTGCTTGGTTTTCACTAGCACCAGCTCTCTTGCATGGACTAAGCCCAGAGCCTCTCCATCAGCTCCCCCATGCTCCTGAGCATTTATACCAGGTAATAGGAAGCAGAATTTGGCCCTAGGTGTCTACACAGCAGCTGAAATTGGGTTAGTAGGTTATTCCCATCCACACTTACAGCTGTTGCTGGCTAAAACCACAGCCAGAAGATTGCAGACATGCAGAAGTGCCACCTCTGATTTTCTCCTTTTTAAAACGCGCACCTCTCTGCTGGGAAATCGCCCTTCCTCTGGGACACTCTGGATGCGCTGCCGTGCACCCCTCTCCTTTACAGCCTGGCCCCGTTAAGATTTCCAGGCCTTCACACCCCCTTTCCTAAATTTAGCCTGGGCCTGAATCTTGGCTGTGCTGCAGGAGGGCTGGGGAGCCCGGCTCTGCCGTCAATAACCCAGCACAAAGGCCCTGCACAACGCCGAGCCACGATTTAATTACCTATCACCGCTTACAAAAGCTCTCTTTATTTTGATTAACTTTGAGGGAACAAGGTTCCCCACCATCAGAGTATGTTTAAGTAATTATGCAGTACAGACTAATATGCCTGAAAACACAAAAAGAGGGGGAGTAGGGAGAGGGGAGAGAAGAAAGGGAAGACATGAGCTCAGCCTCACTTCCCAATTTAAACTAGGAATGACCTTGGGGTCAATTTTTCAGAGTATCTCAGATCAATTCAATTCTCACCTCCGCTGCCTACCTGCTAGCAAATGAACTTACTGTGCCTTCCAATAGACAGAAATGACTAAAAGGAAATCGCATTTAGCTGCATCTGAATAACCATAGTTATTAGATGATGCGTGCAGAGGAAAAATTACCATTTCCCTTCTCCTTCTCCTCCTTGTGATTGTCATTTTCACCTCACTGGTGATTAAGATGTAGGATGCTCTCGCAGATTGTTAATTAGGTGTTAATATCTGCAAGGGGCCACAGCAAGCTCCTACACCTGAGGTCATTTCTCAGAAGTCAGGCTGTCTCCGGTGACAATACCTGTAATTCCCATAGCTAGTTTGATTCCCACTCAACAGCTGGAGCTAGTGTTTCTTTCATGTCTGGTTTCATTTCCTATGTGAAATTATATGAGTGCTAATATCTTTATTATCTTTCCCATAGAAGTGCAATGCTGGAGCATGGCACAGCGTGTTGTTCATAGGCTTTCTTTTCTTTTTCTTTTTTTTCTCACAGCATTTTCAAAACATTTCAAGCAAAAATCTTTATAGTTAGCAAATTTACAGCTGAGGACTCCATTATAGTTCAGGAGGGGTAGAAGGTAGGAGGGAAACAATAATAATTTGGGGATGGAAGGGAAGAAAAGCTGCACAACTGCTGAATGATAATGGCTTGAACCTTGGGAAAAAAAAGGTAATGGCAGGAAGGGGAGGAATTACAAGGACAGAGTGACCTCTGCATGTCTTGCAGGTGCACAGGAGCCATTCTGTACATAGAGGTATTAAAGATATGTCGTCTTTAAGAGAGAGAGGGGGCACATAACTGATTTTGCCTGCATTTTGGCATGTTCAAAAGCAGGGTAAAGTTATATGTAATTCAGAAAATGACCAGCTCCCAAAGCACCTGATCTTTGTAACGCTGGCCCAGTGCACTCAGGAGACTAAATTCCCATCCCAGTAGAAATAGTGCATGGGATTGGACAACACCAGTGATTTCTCACCACAGAGGATGAAGTAAGGTAAATGACAAGTACTTCAATAAACCAGTTTTCATTAAAGGGCTTCAAGGAACATTACAGTGATTTTTTAACTCCCACAAAAGCCTAGAAGGTAAGAATTAATTATCTAGGTTTGTACCTGTGTAAACTGAGATACAAAGAGATCAACGGTAACAGACCTTTAGAAGAAACCTCAGATAACAAGTTTAAAGTGCTTTAGTATTTTGCTGAATCTAGAATCAAATAAGTGGGTCAAAGTCTCACAAGTGAGTCAGACTGCAACTCTCATCTCCCGTTTTCTTCACTCTCTAAACATTGTGACTATATGTGGAGCCTGAGAAGTAATTTTATATGTGGGATGTTAAATCAGTACTTTTCCTGTCTCATCAATCTCCTGTATTTTGGTACAGTGTGAATCGTTTGGTAAGTGGCACAAATTAGAAAACCCAGGAGAGATGTTAAAAATAATACTTTTTTTCTTTTTTTTTCTTTTTTTTTTCTTTTTTAGCACTTAAAATCCTTTGTTAGAACTAAACAACAGCAAGAACTACATCACTGGAAAATATTTTAGAGCTTACTCTAAACACAGGGAAAAGTATTAAATTGACTTTCCTGGGAATTTTAGGGGAGTAAAAGCTGTTACATATGGCATATACTTTCTCTTCACTCATAAGGATTTGAGATATTTTCATACTTCAAATTCATAGGAATGAGCTAGAAAGGCATTTGAGGCATAGTAAAGTCCTGCTTTTTTTAAACACCCATGTACTTATTTTTTACCTATGTAAAATGATCTGTAAATTGTACTAAATATGTTTGGGGAGAGGAAAGGGAGGGGGAGATGTTGCTATTAATTTTTTAAACAAGAATAACATATTGCATCCCATTTGATAAAGAAAGATTCTCATTTCGGCTTAATACAGCACATCTGCTTGAAAAATACATACAAGGCTCCCATTGACTGCTATGGGAAGTTTGCCAATAATATTTCATGGAAGTTATCTTGATATCAGCCTTGGAAAATAAAGACATTTTACAGGGAGTGCTAATTCAACAGTGTAAAGTTAAAAATAACTCACTCATGCACAAAGAAATTTGATTGTTTTCACAGTTCTTAGTTTTAATTTTCAATTTTATCAGATGTACAGTCTAGGAATAAAAACAAGATCTAATTTGCAGTGAAGTTGGGCAGTTTGATATCACAGGCCATAGCCATGAAAAGAGAAATGATGTCATGAACAATGTACAGACTCAACCGCACATCAAAAATATGTGTGAATAGTATGAGAATGCAGAAAGTCTTGCTCAAAACAAAAATCTCTTTTAAAAATGCATGTGCAAATGCAGGAATAGCAGTGAAAAGTAAGTAAATGTGTATTTTCACAGTGCCATGATTTCCCCTGTGTGAAAGATCTTAGAGGCAAACTGGAAAAGAAACAGAAATACATTTCTGTTGTTTACTGCTCCTTATTCTCCCCTTAGTTTAGGTCTCATCCATATGGGGAAATTAGGAAATAAACTATACTGCAGTGCTATTCATTGCCTGGGTGGACACTCCTACTCTAGAATAAGAGTGGATTTTCCTGGTTAATTTATTTTATTTTGAAAGCAGCTTAGCTGTACTGGGGAAGGAGGAAATCCACCCTTACACCTAAATAAGAGCATCCATCCAGGGAATTCACAGCTCAGCTACCTCTGCATGAGTTCAGATTTTGCTTTTTATTAGTACAACCTCCCCTGTAGATATTCCATTGTGGTGGGAGTCCAGGCCCCAGGAATTCAAGGGAGATTTTACCAAAGCCTGCACTGGGGCCAGAAGCCCGCCCAGGATCTCTCCTCTCACGCGGGATGTAGGTAGGATGCAGTTTAGATCCCAGGGTCCATCACTGCCTCACCCTGCCCTTGGAGCTCTAAAAGAGTCCTTCAGAGCCTCTTTGAAAACTGAAACATTGTTACACACAGTGATAAAAACCAACAGGTTTTTTTTTTTCTTGCCCTTTTTTGAGAAAAAGCCTGGCTACAGTTTTTTATGTCAGAATTCTACTTTCCAACATCATCATGCTGATCAGGAAAGAGAGGGATATTTTATTCTTCTTGGTTCCACGACATTGGAGGATGGAAAAGCTCTTCTGCACCAAATAAAATGCACTGAAACACACCTGGGGTTACGTATGTGCTATAAGGGATGTTAGCTGGTGCTGCTGGGAGCTGGAAAAAGACAAAACACAGCCCTTAGAAAATAACAGTTGCTTTGTAAAACACCACAATGGACCCTTCATGGTATTTTATGGGGTAGCAACTTATTTTGTTGCTGATAGAAGAGTGTATATCATAAACACAGAATTTGTTCTGCAGTGTTTACTCTGGAAGCTCTCAGCAGTCCCACCATGCTGGAGGACATGGAGTGACACCAGCACTGGCCTCCAGCACCCCTGCTGCTGCCTGACCTGCCAGGGACATCATGGTGAGAACCTCTTAACCAGCAACCACCAAATATTCCAGTCACACTCATGAAATAAACGGCCTTGAAATCCTAAAAGTTTGCCAGAAATAACATAATTCCTTCAAAGGAGCCAAGTTAGTAAGTCAGACCATGGAGACTACTGTCCACTACTATAAATGTACAGTCTTAAATTCCCCCAGCCAAGCCACCTCCATGAATAACAAGTGAGCTCTCCTCCAGACAGCGTGGAGGATCGGAGTTTTCATATCTAAGCTTATTATTCCTAATATCACAGAGACACTTCCCTGAATTGTCCTTCTCCTACCCAAATTCCCCATCTGACCAGATGTCTTTCTCTCTCTTGCTTTCACCTGTCAATCATGTTCACAGCTGAAATTTGATTTCTCTCCCAACAGTAACCTTAGATGAAATATTACCATAGGGGTCAGAACTGCCTGAACCTTGCCATAAAAGTTTGTTAACTCTTCCGAGACCCAAGAGCTATTTGCTTAAAACTAACAGATTTTGTTGTTGGTTGTTTTGCTTGTTTTTTATCTATAATATGTGAAAATATAACCACAAAATGCTGAAGGAAGACACAAGGAATTGTCCCAGAGAACAGTAGTCTAAACAAGTCTTGAGATCACAAGTGCTGATAAGGGAAAATTATTTCCTTTTTTCTTTTATGGATAACAGGAATATATATCACTTATTTTTATAAATCTAATAGTCACATATATTAATTACAGGAAGCATGGCAAGTTTTCCTATGGGATTATCGAAATTAGAAATGTTTCCCTCAGAGCAAGTTGATGAAACGTGCTGCACCTTTTCAATTAAAATACAAACTTCATCTATTTACTTCAGCTGAATAGAATCTTGACTCTATTCTTGCAAAAAAAAGCATATTGCACTCTAAGTTTTCACAAAAAAACCCAAGTGGTCTGGTTTCCCTCTCATTTACAGTGCTGAAAAACAGAAAAAAAATGCAATGCAGGCAAAATCCTATCCAGGGTGTTCCTCAGGGAAGTAAGAGGAGCATCAGGTTTAAAATGAAGGTCCTGTAGTGCTCCTTGAGAAACCTATTTCTACAGACCATACACCATCAAAAACTCCTCTCAGTTCCACTTAATGTACAGTCTAGAGCACCAATTACATCCTCCCCATCCTCACTTAAATTTTAAATAATAAATCTGTTACTTAAATTTATTTTCAAAATTAACAAATAAATCTCTTAATTTATTATTTACATTTCTTTTAAAAGATAAAAAAAAAAATCTATTATTTAAACAACCTTAATTCGATGAGCTAATAAAATTCAGCTGTTTCTAACAGCACTTAACCGTTGATCAAAGTCTGGCAGGCTGTACAGCAGCCTGTGTTCTTAACTAAAATAGGAGGTTTCATAAAAAAATTCACACAGGGATCTGTCATTGCAACCTTGGTGCTCATTTAACCCACTTAGTATTTTTATAGTCAAGGTCAATAAAAATCAGATTCCATGGAAAAAAATATAAAGTGCCTGTTTGAGTCTAGCAGGGGAAGGGATTGAAAGTTCTAATTCCCACATTTTCATTAGCAGCATATTTTTCAGTCAATGTTGACAGATTGAATGAACATGAATTTCCAGAGGAAAGCAGTGCTGTGAATTAAACTCTATTGTAATTTGTAACTACTGAAGTCATCTAACACAGACTCATGATTTTCATCGAGATCTGAGGGAGATCTTCAGAGGACCCATCCTTAATCCCCGTAGCTGATGTCTGAACGCTAGCATTTGAAGAAAAAGAAAGAAAACATTTGCAAAGGATTATATATGAGGTGTGGGACACGGGAGAGCTGCCTGGCTGACAAAAGTACAAAGCCTCATCATTGCAAGTGGTTCTTGTAGGCACCTGAAAGTCAGCCTCACCCAAAAGCCCAGGAAACTGCACCACAGCCTGTCACTGGCTCCCCGGAGCTGAGCAGAAAGCACCATCTTAGCAGCAGAAAACAAAGCAGTGAAATTACCACCCCTGCTGAAATATGGCAAATTGCTAATGAAAAGAAAAACATACCTTTTATTTTTGACCTCAGGTAACAGGGATTTTCACATCACCGTTGTAGATGATTCTCTCGGGTACCTAATTTAGTAAATATATTAAAATAAACTATTATTAAAAGGAATATTTAACATCATAAAGCCTGTCTGTTGTGCCACTACGGTACAGAATAGGACTTTTAATATGCAAATCCTAAATTAAATTTAGAAAGTCTCTTGTACTGTTTATTAACTCTGACTGAGTGAAGAAGAAATGAACACAGTTTGAAGTGAAACATTTCTAGCTCACATATCTAGTATTTATTTCACATTAATAACAGGAGATTCTTACTGACAAGTTACCTTAAAAACACGTATTTTGGCCTCACCAGTGAATATCAGTTTCTAAGATCTGAAAGCATGTAGCTTTCTGTATTTCTTTCTTAATGATTGTTATTAGCTGCACTAATGTATTTGGCAAAATAATAATCAATTTTTGTACACACTCCATTATTTTCAAGAGAGTAGTTTAATAACAAAAGCAGAGCTGTCATTTTGCCCTGCAGTTACTCACACTGTACAAATTCATCCTGTCAACACATATTTAAAATCTAATTTTAAAAAAAAATTCAACAGAGTGAAACTTTGTACAATAAGTGAGATAAGTCAATGAGTCAATCCACATTTCTTAAATATGGAAATTTTGTTGTGTCCCTTACAGTCAACTTTCTCTGCCTGAGTGTGCGTACACAGGCATTCACATATATTTCCTATAAAGCACCTGCAGGAATGCTTGAGCTCCATCCATTTATTGTAACTGTGCAGCATAATCAGAGCAAGAATAAACCAAAAGCTTACCGACTTGAATTAAAAAAAAAGGCAAGACAAACTATAGGCACTTTTCCAGCATTTTGATTCCAGACTAATTCTGCAGCTCTGAAAACAAAAGTGGGCAGCACACTCAGAGGCAGCTGAATGATCCCTGTCCCACATCCCACCCAAAGGTCCCCACTTGAAAGGATCCCCCCTTTGAAATGACCCCACATGCCACTGAAAGAGATGTTGCCTTTTTGTTTTGTTTTGTTTTTTCCTTCAGGTTTGGGTTTTGTTGAGGTTTTTTTTGAGAAAGGGGACAGTGCTTTCATAAATGTAATACTTGGCACCTGGCCCGGGATCTCTAAAAGCAAATGACTCCTGTGGACCTTTGGTGTCATTTTCCTCAGGACGACCTCTCCTTTCATGCCAATCGGTTAATTCATCCTGTTATTAATGCAGGGGGCTGAGAGGAACAAACCTCACACCTGAGGAGCATCTAGAAACTGATGTGGTCAGCCTGCTTTTAGCCTTTGTTGTGGCCATCCCTGCCCTAAACCCACAACCATTCCCAGCACAGCAGATCTGGAACAAGAGGCACCAACCCTCTTCCACCGACAAGGTGCATTGCTTCACTTAGCAGCTTTATTTAACTATCAGTTTATTAATAAGGAAACAGTCAAAGACAGTAAGAGAGCGTGAAGGCAGCCAGAGACACTAAGCAGATTTATTAATTTAAGAAGTCTGATCACTTTCCTTCATTTTATCTGACAGAGTTGGTGTAAGACAGTTACACTTCAATAAATTCTCTATACTATACTGTGCTATTTTAAAAGGATTTCACAATAAAGGAAGCTGAAAGACTGTGCACAGTCTGGAGACCGTATCTGGTGTGACATGAATATAGTATTTTAACCAGATTTAATCTTACAGTATTCCCTCCTCTACAATGACTTTGCAGGAGGAAACCCTACGGAAAGGAAAATCTGTTCATCCCACACCACAGAACGCTGAATCGCATTGCAGACTCCAGCAGCTCTTCCTACATATTAAAATGCTTTCATCAGGGAATTTGGAAGCAGTTAAGTTGGGGGGAAGGGGTGGGAAATGAAAAAAAATTCTAGGTCTTGTTTGGTTCAATTTTGGGCTTATTTTTATTGTCACTAATGTCTCACTGTCACGGCTGTCAGTGCTTGAGGGAGCAGGGGCTGTTTGCAGTTGAGACACCTCAGCTTTGGAAGACAATACCAACAAACACCCCGATTCCATCCCCTTCAGCAGTGACATCCCACTGCCAAGGCCTTGGCAAGAACTTTTGTTTCAAAATTGGAGAAGCAGGGTTTGGGCTGCCGGAAAGGGAATCTGTCTGCTTTCTTACAGAAGAGGGCTTTAAGCTTAATCACATACACATTCCAAGGTACATCCACACAGACTTGTGAAACTCAGCCTCGGCAAACGCTGTTCCCCTTCAGATTCTTTAAAAGCCATGAAATGTAAATCCTGCCTGCTCCCATTCTTGCTCCCTGTAGAGAACTCGAGGCCTGATCCAAAAAGTCATTTTTGCTCCCTTTGCTTGCAGCTGGGTTTAGATTTGTCTCTGTGTGTGCACAGGTATGAAGGAAAAAGAAAGGAAGGAAAGGGGAAAAATTCAAGAACTACAAAAGGAAAAAAAAAAAGGAAGAAATAGAAAAGATCGGAGAGCGTCGTGTAGGGANCTGTTCCCCTTCAGATTCTTTAAAAGCCATGAAATGTAAATCCTGCCTGCTCCCATTCTTGCTCCCTGTAGAGAACTCGAGGCCTGATCCAAAAAGTCATTTTTGCTCCCTTTGCTTGCAGCTGGGTTTAGATTTGTCTCTGTATGTGCACAGGTATGAAGGAAAAAGAAAGGAAGGAAAGGGGAAAAATTCAAGAACTACAAAAGGAAAAAAAAAAAGGAAGAAATAGAAAAAGGAAAGGAAAAATATGAGAGAAAAAGAATGAGAGAGGAAAAGGAAAAGGAAAAAGGAAAAGAGAAAAGGGGAGAGGAAAAAGGAAAAGGAAAAAGAGAAAGGAAAATGAAAATGAAAAAGGAAAAGGGAAAGGGAAAGAAAAAGAAGAAAAAGAGAAAGAGAAAGAAAAAGAGAAAGAAAAAGAAAAAGAAAAAGAAAAAGAAAAAGAAAAAAGAAAAAGAAAAAAGAAAAAGAAGAATTGGTTATACTGTGACCAAAGCCGAGGGAAGTGCTCTGTGGACATACCTAGGGCCGGGCGGCCCGCGGGAGCCGCCGGGTGACAACCGGAGCTCCGCTCTGGATGCGCGGCCAGACGGATCCATAGTTCCGCCCAGGCTGCCCTTTTGTTGCAGGGATGGGATTTAGAGAGAAACAAACAAGAAACAAACAAACAGCGGATGCGGTCCTCACCTTCCCTCCCCTCCCGGGCGGCGGGGCCTGTCCCCTGCACCTGGCTGAGGTGGGACCCGCGGCTGGGCGGCCTCTGCAGCCCTCGGGGCCGGGGCTGCGCCGGGGACAGGGCTGCACCGGGGTCGGGGGCTGGGGCCGGGGACAGAGCTGTGCCGGCGGCCAGAGGCCGTGCCCGCGACAGGGGCTGTGCCCAGGCCGGGGGCTGTGCCCGGCTGTGCCCCCGGACGTGGCGGCCTGGCCGGGCTGGGCTGAGGGCTGCCCCCCGAGCGACCCCGCCGGCCGCGGCCTCGGTACCGTGAGGGACGAGGAGGGGCTGCATCCCTGAACAGGCAGCCCCGGCCCGGGACATTCTGGAGCTGCTGGAAGCAGGGATGTGAAAATCCGTGCCAGAACCCTTTCCAGCGCAGCTGCTCTCCCGGCCGAGGCAGGTGCCAGGCTCGCAGCAGGGAGGCAAAGGTGTTTGGGCACTGAGCTCTGCCGACACCCTGCTGTCCCCACACCCTGAAGCCTACAGGGACACCCAGATTTGACACAAACCCCAAGGACTGAAGGTCAGAGAGACACCAGAGCCTTCGCTGGAACTGGGCGTTGAGGATCAACGCCTCTGTCCACAGCCATCGGCATCTCTGCTGTATCAGGACAAGCTGGGGCAACATTGCTCAGGACTGTGGGTCTTTATGAATTAACAATTGAGAGCAGCACCCAGGGACACTCCATCCTCTACCCCCGCTGGAAACTTGAGGACACTGCTCGATTTGTTATTTACTGGGGATTTTTTTTCTGCATGGAGGAGAAACACCACTTCTAGCAAACTTCTGCTTTCGTTTTGATTCCTTCCATGTAAGACGTCGTATAGGGATGCATTAAAAAACTATGACATTTATTAATTTAAAAAAATATAAAATTATGTCACAAAGTCCACAGGGCTTCAAGCCAAGCAAGGAGAGAGGCAGAGCAAGCTCCTTCCTCATCACTCACTGCACCACGATTACAGACCTGCACACTTCACTGTGTGTCGGAAGTGACACGGTTTTAAAAGCCAGAATTTGGAGGGAAAAAAGTGGGTTCAGCACTAGCGAACAAAAATGATCATTTCAGAGAGCGCTGAAATACAGGCAGCGTGCATCGAGGGCACTGAAATGTTGTCACACTGTGCCGGGTCAACCCGATACGGTGATAGATAGCTCGGGATGGAGCTGCCCGTCTGCCAACTACAGCCTCACAGATTCCTGGCCTTTTGCTTTTCACTTGAAAAGTTAAGTCACATCCTGGACTATTTTTGCATTGTGTTGGCTTAGAGCTCACAAATCTGAATGCACTCAGCCCTCAGAGTGACAAATGTTATTCTCGGTCCTCCCCCGCAATTTCAGGCAGTCAAGAATTAGATGCAGCAGAGTGTACAGTATTTTAATCTATTGATTTGTACCTGCTGTGCCCAGAAAAATTCATTAGAGGAGCCTTAAAATTATGAAGTGGTTCAGTGCTCGGCTCCCTCCCGAAAAGACGAGTTCTTTCTTGGCCGCTCACCTCTGCCACGTTCTGGGGTGTGCTACACCATGTTATTCATACCGAGATCTGCACTTAAAACAGAGATCTGAAGCATTTGGTTACAGACAGTGTGTGTGTGTGTGTGTATAAGCAGTATTGGTTTTGCCGGAGCTGAGCAAACAAAATCTATCCCACTCTCCATAGCTACCCCCGGAATGCCGAAGCCTCATGGCAGCTGCCCACAACACAGCGATTTGGAAAGAGGGAGGGAAAAAAGTGTATCAAAAAAATCTTAATTCCTAACATTGAAGTATGTAGGATTTTTTTTTTTTTTCCTGCATGAAATTTTAAATTCAGCCATCTGAACAGGTGTCAGAAACAGTGGGTCCATTTAGCTCCTCTGATGATCGGAGTAATAAATATAGAGGATTTCCTTTCAACACAGCACATGTTGAAATGACACCAATGTAGTTCTGGCATCTGAGCAGATAATTCTGATATATGCATCATTTCCTCCCTAAATCCAGGAAGCAGCTATACTCTCTATCTGATATTAGTATATTATGTCAAATAGAAATTGGTATTAAAATTATGAATGATTCTAGATCAAGAACTTCCTACACCCTACGCAGAGGGAGGGGGAGGAAACAGCTGCACAAAAGCTTTCGGAAGGGAAAAGAAAAAAAAAGCTGGGAAAGTTCATTTTTTAAACTAAGTATTTGCTGCCATGTTTTGCGTGAGGGGAGTTTTCAAGTGACATTTTGATTCAGCGCTGGCGTTTTTGTTTTAAAAGGGTGAAGTAGAGTTTCTAATAAATAGAAGCTCTCCCCGCTCAGTTTGCAAACCTGCACTTCTTCTTGCCTGCCTAGGGAGAAACCGTTCAGGAAATAAATAGGCACTGGTGTGACTGGGATATTTCCCTCCCTTCTCCCGTCTTTTTTTTAGGATTCAGTCCAGGATGACATTTCTCAAGCAGGGAAAATGCTGTAGCAAAACAAAAAGAATACTCTTGGACTTCGCAGAGCAGAAGTCTGGAAGCTGTGCAGGAGAGGGTTGTGTTTCATTTTAGGGGGTGGAAATAAAAAAGGCTTAGGGGCAAGGTGGGTTGGGGAGGGAGGAAGAGGCTGAGCCTCAGTGCACACCATTTCTCAGCCAGCAAAGGGCCGCTGTCCGTGCACGTATCTCCCGGCACTGGTCTCATGAAAGTTCTTTGTAATGTAGTTAATAAATGGGAAAGCACTACAGGGCTATGGGAAAAATAGGATGTTGTTAGTGATGGGGAGATTAAGACCACGCACACCTTTTGACACCTGATTGCCTGGCTTGGGTAGCGTTCTCCCCACTTTTACCTGTGGGAGAACAGTGGGATCCTGCTCCCCTTTCAAATCTCCAGGGACTGCACCTCCGAGTTCAATGGGAGCAGGACTGAGGCCAGAGTCAAGCAAAGGGTGATTAATGAATGTAGGTTATTCAGAGCAGAGCGGTTCCAATTAGTCCTCAGCAAGCAGTCCTGTGGCAAAGGTGGGCGCTCCCCTGCAATGACTCATACAGAGAACCCCAATACCCGCTTTGCTTTAGTGAATATTAAAATGTGTACTTAATTTTTTCCCCTTCCCCAAGTTGGCCAGTTGGTGTGTTTCAGGCTGAAATTCAAGTGCAGCCTAAGGAAGGCTGCGTTTTTTCGGTTCTTTTTAATTTGCGAAGCAAGACTGTCATAACAATGCCAAACTGGAAGGAAGCTTTTTTCCCCCTCTCAGGGTGGGTCTCAAGTGGGTTTGTCACCCTATTCTAGGAAGTCTAATTCTAGGAAAGTTTTCTCTTGTCTCTCAAATCATTCAAATAGGATGTTTGGTTTTTCCCTCCGAGAAAGAAAATACTTCAGGAAGGGAGCAGTGCTCTCCTCGTTCTTCACTACTCAGTCAATTCACAGTACTTTTAAAACCCTATTGCCTGCTCCTGACTTTGCCTGCAAGGAAGCCTGAAGTGACAGCGGGGTGTGAGGGTGAGGCTGGACCAGAAGTGGTCCTGCTCTGGCAGCTTGGAGTTCTGTGCTACCTTGGGGGCTGCAGCACCACTTCAGTGGGGGCTCTGCTGATGACAGGCCTTGTCCCTTCCCTTCCTTGCTCTCAGCAAGGGCAGCAGCAAAGCTTCTAAGTGAGCCCTCGCAAAAACACCTGGACGTTGGTAAAGGTTCAGTCAGGGAAGGGAAGATGGGAGACAAATAACAAGCAGCCTTGTCTTTATGAGAGGAGATAATTCCCAGCTCAGCCAATAGCAACCAGTTTACCCACAGATTACACATTAACCAGAAAATGGAACTCAAATTAACCAGAATCTGGAGCTTGAACCATTACTCAAACCCTGGTGCAACAACAGGTCAGATGCCAAAGGGCAGGCTGGTGTCCTGGCACTGGGGAAGGGTGAGACACAGCATCGGCTTCGGAGACCAAGCCACTACTGTCACCAGCAGAGTGTCCATCCCCTCCAAAGGGACCTCAGCAGGATCAGAGTGAGCTCCAGCACCAGCCACTGCCCACTGACACAGGCTCTTGTGTGTGCAGGTGCTGCAGAGGGCTCAGAGCCACACCTTGACCTTGCAGCTCAACCCTGGACAGGGGCTGGATGAGCTGGGCAGAGGCATGGCAACAGGTCCTCTCCCCTCAGGGCCACCAGCACCCGGGAGAGATGACCTTACTGCTGGGAATAAACTGCACCAGTAGCAGGGGGAAAAACACAAAGGCAAAGAAAAAAGTGTTTGGTTTACGAGCCTGGGTCTGGAGATAAACCCCCCCATCCTGGAGAGACTGGAGCATCCTTTGGAGAGGCCTCTGCCTCTCACATAAAGTGGGCAGATAATCCCATTCAGAGAGCAGGACAGTGCTTTGCCAATGGACACTGAAGGCTCTCAGGGAAAGGTGGCTTTAAACGAACTGGGTCGAGCGTTTGAGGAGCCTTTCAAAGTTGAAATGCCCTTTGACATGGAGAACTGCAGTGAAGAGGGGCTCAGAGACCTGAATGTTTCTAGCACATTAACCTTTGGGATTGATTGTTTAGAACAAATAACTCTCAAAAGTTGGAGGAAGTCCTTTGGATTTTTTTTTCTCCACTCCTCAGCTCTCTCTGGACTTTCTAAGGCCTGTAGCAAAAGAAAAAAACAACAAAAAAACCCCCCCAAAAAACCAAACCAAACCAAAAAAAAATCCACAGGGTAAAAAAAAGAAAAAAGAAGGGTAAAAAAGCAAAGCAAAGAAAAAAAGAGGAGGCGGTATGGACCAAAATGGTAACAAATCTTTCGATCTATCGTTAAGTGGCTCTGTGACAAGCCAAGCCTGATGCAGTGTCATCTCTTACTAGAGACAGGCATGCTTAGCTGGGATCAGATGATAAGAGGATGTGAAGTCTTCTCTTTCACTTCACTCCATCATAAAACAATCAAAATACAGGGCCCTATCGTGTCATCAGATTTTTAAGCACCCCTCCCCTTTGAGATCTCCTAGAACTTGGTGGGATGATCTGAGTCACTGAAACTGCCCTCACTGCACTATAGAGAAGTCAGAAGCAGCACCTGAGAGCTCACGTTTTTCATCTACCTGAAAGAGAGCTTGAGTCCTAGCGGGTGACAATTTTCCATTTTACACGAAGCTATCCTTCTCCTTCTCCCCTCCTGAACCCAGCTCGTGGGTCAGCATCGCCCCTTCGGCAGGCAGCACGCCGAAGCACTGCGCTCGGAGTTATGGAACTTGGAACTACAGACTAAGAAACTGAGTACGGAATCAAAAAAATGCAGTTTATTATTGTAGATTATTCTCTCTTTTGATATAACCATAGAGTTGAAAATGAAAGAAAAGCACATAGGAACATCACACGTGGTTAGTTAGTAACTCAAGATATAAAACAATTTTGCACAGCAAAATATGTAAAAGAAAAAGTAACTGACAAGATTTTTTTATATTTATTGTGGTAAGATTTACTTTCCATTTTTTTTTTTTAAAAGACAGGATATCAGTCCCTGAAAATAAAATTTACTGATTATTGCCTTTAAAACTGTGGAATTTTTGAAGTTACAGAAAATCCAGTTCTGCACCACAATACAACTGTAAAAAAATCTGCATCATTTTAAAACTGTGCAGTAATGCCATCTTTATAACTGCATAAATTGTATTAGCGTTCTAAACAGGTTCATAAATTTTTTTTGTTGTTTTTGTATTATATGCTTGCAGGTTATATCTTAGTGCAATTCAGTCCCAAATACTTCAATTTTGAAAAAAAAAAAAAAAAACCAAAAAAAACAAACCAACCCATACATTTTTAATGTAAAATACCCCTATAGATATAAACAGGGGTGCCTCCCCCTTTTAATACTTTGGTTTTCAAATACAGTCAGTGGTATAGCAAGGACTACATATACCCAACTTATATTTAAGTTGCAAGCACATGCTGCATAAACTACTTTTTAAAACAGTCCCGTTGCAAATTCTACCCCCCTTTACATCACGACAGTAAACAATTTAGTGCATCAATCTTTAAAAAAAAAAAAATCTACATCTAAACAGACCTAACTCTTTCGAATTTATCTATAACATTCCTTTATCTGTAGCATACATTTTAACTGGGCTAACAGATGACAGAAACTAGAATTAAATTATATACTAGGAACCCAGAGCATTCCACATTTGACAATGACCAAATGCAAAAGGAAAAAAAAATGGGGCAGATCACTTAAAATTAATTTTAGACTGTTTTTAGGCAACAGCATGGTTTCAATGTCCCCCCAAGTGGGATGTGAATTTTGTTTTTGAACATCTTTCCAAAGTTCTTTCTGTGTTGTTTTTTTTTTTTTCTTTTTGCCACATTAGGTTACCAAAATCCATTCTGGCAGGTTTTTTGAGAGGGAATGCTTCAGTGCATTTAAAAGGAAGTCTGAAGTTTTGAGTAACTCAAAGCAGTTTTAGAGCAGATGCAAACTTTAATGGGAGGAAGAGGAGGAGGAAGATCAAAGGTTGCACTTTTTGCTTTCAACCCAAAAAAGTGATGAGGCAATAAAACAAAAGGATGAATGCCATGCCATAATAGTCTCCAAAAGTCCATTTCCAAGCAAAAGAAAAAAAAATAATTATACCATACATGACCAGCATGCAGGGTTTTTTATTAATATAATGTCTCTTTTTCATAGTCTTTCGAAACAGTTATAGTTCATTGTTGCTAAGACAAAATAGCAAGCGTAATGCATGAGATGAGTATGGGATTCTAATGGCAGACTAAAGTCTCACGTTTGGCAGATTAAGGCCAAAACTCACATGAACACACCAAAGGTTGATGCAGGCTTGATTTTGGCAGGTTGATCTAGGCATATCTCTAGTTTTGCACAACAACGCTAAAAACTGATGGAACTCAGCAAGCTGGAGTCTAAACTTTTCACATTTTTTTTTTTTTTTTTTGTATTTTTTGTTTTGTTTAGTTTTTTAATTTTTTTATTTTATTTTTTTCTTTTTGCAAAGCTCAAATCTCATATGAAGAACTCAGGATGGCAAAAAAAAAAATCTGACTTTTTGGACACAGCAAGCTCAAAAGAAAAAAACCTCATAAACTTAAAAATATATATATATATATAATGTGGATGGCAGGTTTCAAAGAAGAGCAAGCTTCATATGGAGAACTGAGTTGGTGGCGAGTTGGATCTTTCAAATTAAAAAAAAAAAAACACAACAGCAAGCCCCCACAAAAAAAATAAAAATAATAATAATAATAAACAGAAAGGAAACTCATGTAGAACTTTAGGCTGGCCAACACGGAGCCAACCCACNAGCAAGCTTGAGTCTAAACTTTTCACATTGTTTTTTTTTTTTTTTGTATTTTTTGTTTTGTTTAGTTTTTTAATTTTTTTATTTTATTTTTTTCTTTTTGCAAAGCTCAAATCTCATATGAAGAACTCAGGATGGCAAAAAAAAAAATCTGACTTTTTGGACACAGCAAGCTCAAAAGAAAAAAACCTCATAAACTTAAAAATATATATATATATATAATGTGGATGGCAGGTTTCAAAGAAGAGCAAGCTTCATATGGAGAACTGAGTTGGTGGCGAGTTGGATCTTTCAAATTAAAAAAAAAAAAACA